>LNAC01000351.1:1804106-1939021 GCA_002007465.1 Ailurus styani
ACCCCCCACAACCCCCCACCCTGCCCCTCAAGTTCCTCATATCAGAGAGATCATATACCATGCTTATTTCTAAGTAGAGCTGGATATTTGTATTTATTTTTCCTTTCATCCATATTTTCTGATTTTGCTGCAAATATACGTATTTATGAATTAAAAACACATGTGTGGCTCAGTCAGTTAAAGCTCTGACTCTTCTTGTGACTCAGGTAATAATCTCAGGATTGTGAGATCAAGCTCCCATGTCTGCCTCTGCACTGGGCTTGGGACGGCTTAAGATTCTCTCTCCCTCACTCTCTGCCCCTCCCACCCTGCTCATGCATGCACGGGCCCTTTCTCTCTGAAATTAAAGAAAAACATGTGTGTACTATACTGTACACCAGAATTAAAAGAACACACTATATTCACCAACTAAAATTAAAATTCAAACTTAAAATAATAATAATTTAAAAATAAAACATACGTGTGAATTTCCCATAAAAAAATAATATTTCAAAATACATCTGCAGAAGGATAGAATCCTGCTGCATATGGCTATTATAGTCAGACACCATTTCCCTTAGCCTAAAGAGTGGGTGTGTGCACGGGTTGGGGGGACCACTGGGAAAAGTTGGACATTTATATGTCCTTTTCAAAGCCTAACTTTTATTTTCTTTTTGACATAAGTGTATTACATCGCTGCCTAAGAGTTAGCAAATATTTTTGTTCCTACCATGTCTTCTCTTCTTTCCACTTCAGGATTCATAGGAACATTTAAGAGTTGCTGGGTATATTTTTTTTTCTCCAAGCTTGACTATTGAGATCATCCCCAACAGCGCCTCTCAAAGAAGACTTATATAATTCAAAACCCTTATGTGAATAAAATGTAACACAGTTTCTCTGTAAGCTCTAAGCAAACGAGTGTCAAACATGTTGGCGCTGTTGGATAGAGAGTAAATGATTTTTTACATGTTGTGTGCTTTTATTCTGTAACAAAGGCTAGGAGAGGAAACTGTTTTCTCCCCCTCCTCTTTTCCCTTCCCCCGACATTTTTCTCTTTCTTCTGCCTCCAGTGCCCTTGAAGGCTGCATTGAATCTGACAAAGGATAAAGTGGCAGGGAGTGGGAAACACTAAAGATACCAAGGGGCTCCAACTGCTTGTCTGAAAATCTGTTTATACAGCACCTGGGTCACTCTCATCTGATAGGCTTTTCTCCATGTGTTATTGTGTTTATGTCAAGAAAAAATGCCAGCATCCCTTGTTGCTGAGCGTTGCTCTATAGAATTCTGCCACCTTCATTTTCCACTTACTACCTCATTTTGTTTGAAAGAGGCTGCCTTTCCAGCTTCATCTGTGATCACCAAGAAAACACAGCATCCCCTTTGTTCACGGAGTGACCTTTATATTTGACTAAGGGTGAAACGTGTCTTGAAACCTAAACCTATTTTGGCAAAGAGGTTTTTAAAAATAATGTAACTGAGACTGCCACGCACAGAAATAAATGCTGCCGGTTTCATTGTTATTCATCAAGTGTTTCTCTGTGCATTTTGTTTGGGAATTTCAAAGTACAATGCCAGCGTTCAGAAATGAATGCGACATCCCTGGGGTCCCGCGAACTGGTGACAGCCGGAGAGCCCTGGTGTTATTTTTATTTCTTGGAAGGGGAGTGGGTTGAGGAGGAATTGCACACTCCTGCCAAAATCAAGTGGCTTCAAGACTCAGGCAGCTGGACAGTCACCCAGGGAGGCAAGGCTAGGGAGAAGTTTGGCACCGAGATCTGATACAGAAGATAATATGAGGCTTTTATGCATATTCTATAACTAGTCCAGAAGTCCCAATGACCTCCATTAACTAGGAATAGCAAGCAAAACTGTCCTTTATCTATACATTCTGCCTAGAAGGAATGTATTTTGGAGCAGAACAAGCACCAAAGAGTGATGAGAGGTTCTTCTTAAGCAATAGAACTATCTCTTTCCTCCCCCAGCACCTCCCTGCCCTCCTTCAATACCCCATACATTTAAGTGAAATAAAACCCAGGTGGAAACAAACACAACTTTAAGCAGGATAAATGGTCAAGGGAGACTCTTTCTAGGTGTCTGGACTCAAAAGATGAAAGGACAGGTACAAAGTCTAATTTACCCTCCCCCCAAGCCCCCCTTAGGGAAAATCTTGGACTTTATCCTTTCCCTGGACTTGACCAACAGGTAGGTGCTCTTATTTTCAGGAACATAACAAAGCATTGAACTAGAGAGATTAAAACTTGCAGTGAGATATCATTTGGAAGAAACAAATCAAGATGACTATATAAAAACACTCAAGTGTATAACAGATGAATATTTGGAAATTGTCCAGATATAAATTATTAAATTTCTTTCCATTTCTATTCTGTAAGTCATACTCCTAAATGTGGTAATTTGCTACAGTAGCCCTACTGTATGGGTGAAGACAGTATGCTTCATCTTTATCTACTCCAGAATCCTCGTATGAGAACTGCTGACTTAAGTCACTGCTTCTTGTTTTCGTTGTAGCATACAACCAGATCCAACATTCCAGAAAAATTTGGTAGATCTCTTTAAATAATTCCTCCATGTTTATTTTAAGTTTATTCTTAAGCATCTTTAAATTTTACTATGTAATTAGGATGTTTTACATTAATGACCATTTTTAACTAGATATCATTGATATAAAAGGTTATTGACTTTGTATATTCGTTTTATAATAAATCATGTTAATAAACTCTCTTAGAAATTCTAACAGCCTTATAATTTATTTTCGTGTTTTCCAGGTAGACAAACATATCATTTGCAGATAAAATAATTTGCTATCTACTCAATATTTACACCATTTATGTCTTTCTTTGCCTTCTTATTTTGCTCAAAATGTCCAGAACAATAGAGATAATTACAGTTATCTTTGCCTAATTTTAGGTACTTCTTCTAGGGCATCATTGTTAAGAATGATGTTGAGTGATTATTTCAGATGTTCTTGGCATATCAATGCAATATTCTTTTCCCGGTATACCAAGGTTCTCCTTTTAATCAACAATAATGCTAAATTTTATCCAGTGTCTATTAGGAAGAGCCTGTGTATACTGTTTTTCATAATGTCAATATTTCCTTGCTTCCTTGACTAAACTGAGCTTGGTCATTGTTTATTATTACTTTATGAATTTTATTTCTTAATATTTTACTTAGGACTCTTACATCTATAGCTGAGATTTATGTGCAGTTTCTATTTTGTATTATCATCTTTAAGTGTTTAACTGATAGGTTATCTTCATAAAAACAAAGTTTTCCACCATTTTCAATGCTCTAAGACAGTTTGTATTCATTTCCCTCCTTCAAGTTCTTTTAAGATTTATTTATTTTCAAGAGAGACAGGGGTGGGGGGGAGCTTGAGCGGGGAAAGGAGCAGAGAGAGAGGGAAAGAGAGAATCTCATGCAGACTCCCCCTCCCCAGTGAGCACAGAGCCCGCAGCAGGGCTCCGTCCCAGGACTCTGAGATCATGACCTCAGCCAAAATCAAGAGTCAGACATTAAACTGGCTCTCAAGATATTTTTTTATATCTTTTTATATCACCCAGGCACCACTTTCAAGATATTTTTTATCTTTATAAAATAATGCATAAATGGAATTAAAATATAAATAAATTACTGAAAGTCTTCTAATAAAGCAGTTTTCTGACCAACCATTTTGCTACACCTTAGTCCCATCCCTACTTTCAACCTTCTTAGCTATTTTTTCTATTTATCTCTACCTTTCTATATAATTGCCTATACTGTTATTTCTTGACTTACCCAGTGGAGACATTACTTATAAATGTCCAGCTATGGGAATTATGCTTTACACACCCTCCAACTTTCCCTTACCCTAAGCTCTCAACATAACTATGGCAAAATTATTTGATTACATAAACAGTTTATGGTTGTATATGATTTATAACTGAGACAGAACTCTATGATCATGCTTATTTTCTAATACAATTTTTCCTGCTAGCAACAACTGTTTTTTTTTATTTGTATAGTTTTATCTGTGCTTTTCACTAACTTTTTAAAAACGTACCCATTGATCTACCAGTAATTTTTCCCAATGCTTAAATCCAGACCCATGACATACTTTTTTGTAGACCTGGCAAAGAGTTGTCATCTGTGGACTTCCTTCTTTACTCCTATGTGACTTGTGCGGTATTTCTTGTGCCTTCTTCTGCCTTGTCTTTCCACCATCATTTTTCTAGACAGTCTTCTAGCATCCAGTTATATTTTTGAAAATTCCAGTGTCATCTGATAACTATGCATTTATAGATTATTGTTTTTCTTTTCATAGGACCCTCCAATTTTGCTCTTTATAACTGGTGTTCCAAAATGTCATAATGACATAGCTCAGGATGTGCCTTTTTCATTCACTCAACGGGACATATGGGTCCTTACTATATGAAGACTTGGATCCTTCACTTCTGGGAATTTTCCCCACATTATTTCTTCAATAGTTTCCTCTTCTCTGTTTTCTCAGTTGTCTCCTCCCTATTATTTGGATGTTGGAATTTATTCATCAATTCACAAATTTTATCTTTCCCATCCTATTGTCAACTCCTTTGTCTTTGTGTTCTAATTTCTAAGAAAGTCCCTTGCTTTGTCTTTCAACTATTCAAATAAATTGATGGGGTTACTCTATTTGAAATTTCTAGAAGCTCCTACGTTCTCATGGTCCCTTTCATAGAACATCTGTCATTTGTTCATGAATACGATATCTTATTATATATTTTTTCTCCTATCTCTCTGTACATATTAATGACTATTAATTATGACTATGATATTTTGAGAGGGCAGCATATTTTAATTCTGCTCCCTGATTTGTTCTTTAGTTCCTCCAAGGTCATTTTGCCTATTTGAGCTTTTGTTTGTTTATTTTTTTTTCTGTCTTTAATGTTAAAAAGCACTCCCCAGATATCTGGTATTCTTTGGCTGTCTCTTCATCTATGAGTGAGCCTATAAAGGTGACTGAAGGTTCTGTAGGCACAGGCAGGCTTATAAAGTGGTGGTCACCATAATATAATGAGGTAACATTCCAGATTTTTCACTGAGAAACTCTCAGGCCTTTACTGTGGGACTGTGCAGTGTCTCCAAGGATACTCCCCCACTCTCCTGTGGGAAGAGTAAAGAGCAGCTTTGACCCTCATTGTGTATATTCTGGAGATTCCGGAGCGAAGAAGGGGGTGAGAGCAAAGGGGGGGGGGCAGAGAACTCACCAACACACACCTGTCCTGTTTTTAGTACAGCAACTATCTCCCATTCTTCACCATTCCCAGTGTTCCTGAGTCCAGAGTGCCTCTATTTCTATGTGTTCTTAGAACAAGATTTATTGTCTTGAGGAAGTAATCAGATGGTAAGTGAGTTGCTACTGGCTGTTATGTGGGCAAGTAATCACTGTAATTACTCTATGGACTTGCAACCAATCAAGTGGGTATTCAGCACTAAACTTTCTACTGCCTTGCAGGGTGCTGAGTCTTTCCTGAGTTCTGCTGGGAAAATCTCTTCATTCGTTTTTGCCAAGTCTTGAGATTTCAGCTTTCCTCTGCTCTGCCAAGACAGTTTCCCCTCGGTAACCATACTCCATCTCCTAAATACAAGTTGATATTTTTCATCCCTTCCACTACTGTCGTCTCTCCCATTCTCTTTACCCTCATAGGTTTTCTCTTTTTATTTTCATTATTCTCCCTTAATATCATTGTGTTGGAATTTGAACAGGGAGCAGACACAAATGCATATGTTCAATTAAGTAGCTGAAATCTACTACGTAGTAGAAAGAAGTAGCCTGAAATCTCCCTGAACATTTTTAAATACCATGAGAAATAAATTTTCTTTGAGTGTTTGCTATAAATTGCCTATCACATCATTTAGGTTAATGCCTTTTATGGAGCTAGATACACTGACAATTTCTTTACTCTTTCATTTCTATATTTGGATTTTGTGATTTTGACTCAATTTTATTCATTAACATTTGCCTAGGAATTTTTTCATTCCTTCAACAATTTTGAATATCTTACTAGCACTCTGTATATAATCCTGTGTTACAGCTTTTAGAAATTCCACTATTTTTGTATATGATATTCCTGTTTTATATTTCTAGCGTACATTTATCCCCCATCTTTAATTAGCTCTGTAAAATGTTTACATTTTTATTAGATGTTTTCAATGAAATTCATGTAAATATTTTTTGTTTCTTTTATTCCATTTTCTAGCTATCTTTAGTTTAAATCAAGTTTTTTCCTTACTTTACCTAAAGTTATTTTATTGCCATTTTTACAACTTTTTTAGTAAAAAGTATGGCTTATTTATCTTAATTCTCTCTAATAATAAAGGCATTTAAGACTCCATGTATTATTTGTGTCATTTATTTCTAAATAGTTTGTAAATAAAATTTTGATTTTCTCTTTGGACGGAGAGTTACTTATGAAAAGTTTGTTTATATCTTAAATTTCAAAAGTGTTAAAATTCTGTAGCTGACACTTCCTTAATAATTGTAATTTTATTATTTTGTGTTCAGAGAATGTGATTTTTATGATTTCTAATCTGGAAAATTTACTAAGACTTACTTTGTGACTCAAAAATAGGGGCTTTTTGTTCTACATATGACACAGAAACTCAAAAAAATGTATTTTCTTTTTATAGAGTCCACAGTTAGAAGTATTTATGAAGTCAACTCCATGGAATTTCCCTGTCATTTTGCTGAAGTACATACATCAGTACCTTGCTAATGGAAAAAAAAAAAATGCCTGAAAGGGGAATGTGTTGAGTGTTTGAGTATCTGAGAATAATGACCTTATTTTACCATTTGACCATAGTTTGGCTAGGCAGACAATTATATACTAAAAACAATTTGAAGGCATTGTTCCATTGTGTTCTAGCATTCAATGTTATTTATATTCTCTAATCCAGATTAATTTTTGTCTACCTTATTTGGCAATGACTCAGAGAGAGGTTTTAGTATATTCCCAGTTATTGTATTACTGTCAAATTATCCTTGTATGAGCACTTTTTGCTTTTTCTGTTTCAGTGTGATCTTATCTGGGGAATAAAGTTTCATGATGCTTCATTTATTATGCTTTTTACTCATTATTATAAAATAATATTCACTATCCCATTTAACACTTTTTCTGCAAAATTTATCTTACGTGTTTGAATGTTTTTGCTTGCATTTAGCCAATTTACTTTTGGCAAGCATTTGTTATAAACAGTCTGTGCCATTTTGTTGTAAACACATTCTCTTCTGTGAGGAAGATACAGATAGATTTTGTTTTCTGAGTGGAGAGATTTTATTTTAATAGATGAACTTTTCCTATTTTTACCTATTGTTACATTATATTTGGTCCCACTTCTGATATCTTTAACATTTTTTTGCTATTTTTTATCTTTCATATATTTAATTTTGCTTATATTTTCTCTAATTATTAAGAAAATATATATCATCAGTTCTCTAAATCTAAACTAAATTTGAAGACTGTTTTCTTTATTTAAATAATTATTTAGCATATATTCACTTACTTAATTTTTAATCAAGGGTAAAATGGTTCCATTGCTGTCTCAGGTAGTTATGTTTTTCTCCTGTACAAATATTATACAATAGTTTTCTCTGGCCTCAGCCATCAGCCCACAGTTGAGGCACACTCTGGCTGTGCTTAATCATGAAGTACTTGCTAACAGTTATTGAAATAAAAGCAGAACGGGGGCCATTTTTTTTTAATGAAAGTATTCAAGTAAGTATTTCTGCCTACTTAAAAGTTGTTAATGAGTTCCTGATTCATTATGGATATTTTTAACTAGAAAATTACCAGTAACATTTACCCAGCAACATTTCATATCCTTTCCCATTGAAAGTTACTAATTGTATAGAACAAAATTTCAACAATGTAAGACCATCAAACAAAGCAAAAAGAATAGTGGCACCTGGGTGGCTCAGTCCATTAAGCGTCTGCCTTTGACTCAGGTCATGATCCCAGGGCCCTGGGATCCAGCCCTGCATCAGGCCGCCTGCTAAGAAGGGAGCATGCTTCCCCCACTCTCTCTCTCTGCCCCTCCCGCTCCTTGTGCTCTCTCCCTCTCTCTCCCTCTCTCTGTCAAATAAATAAATAGAATATTTTTTAAAAAGCAAAAAGAATATAAGGATATACACTAACATGGTAACAGTAGATAATTCTGATAGAGGTGTTCTGGGGAACGCTTTTCTTCTGTAAAATTTTATGTGTCATCCAAGTTTTGCATAGTATGTAACACCTTTATTATAAGAAATTTGCACATACCACATTATAACAATTAAGTTTAGTGCATCATAAGTTCAAATAATACCACAAGTTTACTACAGGGAAAATAAAGAATTTCTTCACTTAGTCTAAATTCAACCTAGCAATTTCTTTATTTTTCCCACCCAAATTCCAACATCTTGCTGGTAAATGAGGAAAAAAATTAAAGAAAATATTTAATGATTTCTATTTCTGGTTGTAATGGAGTTCCTTAAGGCAAACTTATGTCCCTTTGAGAAAAGCTAGATAAAACTCTAAAACATAAAAAAGAAAATAAATAAACAAATCTGTTTGAAGATATCAAAGAGCTATTGAGACAATCAGGCCACAAAAAGTCAAAATCACACAAAACAAGAAGACTAGAGAGAGTGTGGGACATTGTATGAGTTCACCCACCCATTTATGCTTTTTGGATTCTCAGTAGCAAAAAAAAAAAAAAAAAAAGAAGAAGAGGAGGAGAATCCAGGAGTAGGTCTGTGGCTACAAGGCATACAATCCTTCAGTACTTTTTTGTCACTTGCACAGAACTAAAGAGCAAAATTATAGTCATGGCTGACAAAACATGGCCAACACTTCAGAGGCCAAGATCCTAATGAAAAAGTAATCTCCGAACGGTCAACCTGACACATGGTGGCTTTCTCTTCCAACATTGGCAGAATTCTTAAAATGAATAGGGACAGAGGCTAAGAAGAAAGCTGTTGAAGAGCAGAGAAAAAATTTTCAGAACGTACATCCCAGATCTGAGGAGATAAAAATTGGAATTCAGAACCCACTGAGGAAGAGAAGTTCAACTGAAATTTCCAGAGGACTAGAGAATAAGAACAGAAGCAAACTGGCAATAAATGGAGACTTGCAAGAACTGCAACTCAGCCTTGAGTCAGCTCATTGCCTGATTAGACTGATATACTCTGTCCCCTGTCTGTCTGCCTATGAGAGGGAAGGGTAACTTTGCTGGAAGAAGATATTATCATCTGGAACCTCTACACAATGTATGACATTCAACCAAAAATTACAAGGTCAGAAGGAAAAAGTGGACAATAGAAACAGATTCATAGATGGAGAAAATTTGACAATACCAAGTATTTACACTGAAAATTAAATTAAAATTCTATAAGTAAAAAATGAAATTGAGAACTTAATAGGTGGATATCACAGCAGATAAGATCCACCAGAAAAAAAGATGAAAGGAAACATGAATGAGAAAATAGCCACTTAATAGCATATACATGTATATATGTATAATTACACACACACACACACACACACACACACACACACACACAAAATCTCCAAGCTAAAGGACAGAAAGAAAAATACAGAAAAAAAGAAATATATGGAACATAGTGAAAAGGTCTAACATGAAGAATTGAAGTCTCAGAAAAGAGAATAGCTAAAACGAGCAAAAAGTAACATATGAAGTGATAATGACTTAGAATTGTCCAAACCTGATGAAAAACACTAATCCACAGTGTGTAGTTGCATTGTAACTCTCAACTGGTCTATCAAAACACTATGTTCATTTCCAGTGATGCCTGAAGAAGCCATGCTACTGATTCTTGGCCAAACTAGAAAAGAATGTGAAGAGATGGATGGGATGAATGGGATTGGTAGGATGGATGGGATCAATGGAATGAGATAAGATGGATGGGATGGGTGGGATGGATGGATGGGTTGGATGGGATGGATGGGATGGGATGGATGGATGGGATGGGATGGGATTGATAGGATGGATGGGATCAATGGGATGAGATAAAATGAATGGGATTCCATTCTAGAATGGAATAGAATGGAATGGAAAAGAATGGAATGGAATGGAATAGAATAGAATAGAATAGAATAGAATAGAATAGAATAGAATAGAATAGAATAGAGATTAATATAACTTTGTGCTAATGGATTTTTCAAAAACGTGAGAGAGAAGTCTGTGACAGCTTGCCAATATCTCATATAGACAATGTACAGATGGGAGGTTTGCACCTGGCTTCTGTTATACTGTCTTAGTTTCTACAACTGAACATGTTCACATAGCCTGGTTTCACCTATGTAACCAGAGGAGTATAAACGATTCTTATTTGAAGTAGACTGTGACTTCCCTGAGATCATAATATTTTAGAGGTTTTTGAGCTAGAGGTGACGGACAACCTTGAGACTGAGAGAGGATTCTAGAATCTATGTGTATATGGATATTCTGGACCTCTCTAACATAAATTTATACCTTCTTCTCCCTGCTGCTTTGTATGCTTCACCTGCAATTTTTCATAAATGTGTATGCATGTATGTATATACACATACATGTGTGTATGTGTGCATTATATGAGTCCTTTAGGTTGGTGAAAACTAGAAACAAAAAGCAGACAAAATAAGGTTTCCATTAGCTACGAAGTAGAGAGATGAATATCTGATAACTCACAAATATGTGCCACACTGTATTTTCCAAACTGTATCTAATGAGCTTTGAACATTTGTACATTTTAATAAAAAATAAGTAACAGTCTATCTCTTTTTAACTTCCATGGAAAAAAGAAGATTTTAATGCACACCTTTCCCCCCCAACTTCTCTTTCTCCCTCTCTCTCTTTCTTTCTCTTCCTACCTCCCCATTCTTCCCTCCAACCCCAGATATACCCATTTTTGTCTTTACTGATATAATCTGAAATTAAGTCCTATTTTGTACCTCTGAAAATGTTCAGCAGTTCAGATTTTACCCTTCCCATTTCACTTCTCCAAGATGGTATCTGCATATAAGAAGGAAGTTTAATAAGTCCTTATGGCAGAAGAATGGTGGACAAGGGAACTCTCAGGTGTACTGAATGTCCTATTTCCTGCCTAATCTCTGCTGCCAGATTCATGGACAGTCACTCTTTCTATAAGTGACCACAGAAAGACAACTGGACCCATCTAGTGATCAGGTTGGAATTCTGTGACTGAATATTTGCCTTCAGTCTCAAAGCTCCTGCACACAGTGGTCTCTTCATCTCAGTGCCATGTTCTGATGAGCCACCAGGATTGTCAGCCACCTCCCACCAAAGATGCTGCATTGCTATCTGGCATCATGGTAGAAATGTCTGTGAACCTGGCTTTCCATGGAGGCTTACAGCCTCTAACTATGCTCAATAGGAATGTTCTCGTAACTTTCTAAACTTTTCTAAAGTTGTCTTTTGCCAAGTTGTAAGCCCTAATCAGAAAATTAAAAAATTGACTTTAAGTCTATAGCTGTCTCCTTCCATTCAATTTCCCTCTCCTCAAAGCCATAATGAGACAGTCTTGAGTTTTCTACATTCTCCTTGGGCTATTTGCCACATTTGTGGCTCCCATCTCATGGATAAGCCTTAATGGGGACAAAATACAGAAAAGAGATTGGTTTACTCATCAGAGAACATAAATTGGTCTATTAGAAATCTATCAGAGGTCCTATTTACTGAAAGATAGAAGAGAATTACAACACTGTATATTTAATATAGTTCAAGGTTGAGAACCACATATGCCCAGAGCTGGAAAGAGATTATTCTCTCTTTCATACCTGGCCCATCAAGATATTTTCTCCCATTTCCTCACAAGAAGTTCTGCAACAGCTTTTCCATCTCAATTATTTTCCTACATTTGTAGTTTAATTTCTAAGTTTTAATGTTGCAGTCAGCAGATGCTCAACATGTATTAAATGACTACATAAATAAATAAAAGAGATTGCTTCTCATTAGTAGAATCTGGAAATACCTCAGTGCTATATTAATATAGGAAAACAAAAATAAATGGTTCAATGAATCCAAAGAGGCAAAAGAGCTTTTAAATCCTTTTAAAACATGTTGTCTAGATCCGAAGTAGAAGATGGGTGGCCAATAAGGCACATTTGACCAACATGCATGTTTTGTGGCCCTACAATATTTTTAAAAATAATTTAAGTATCTTTACTTAGAACTCTATAACTTGACATACTTTCCACTACTCCCTAATCTCTTACATCTTGCCCATTTTATTCATTCATCTTGATGATGTTCGAGTTTGTGGCCCTGAAAGTTTATTCAAAAACAGAAATTGACATAAAGAGGTACACTTAAACTTTTTCACTGATATGATCAACAATTACTTTTGTAAGCATTGTGTCACAGGTACCATTTTTGATAGTTAAAACACTGACTGACAATTTGAAGACACCTGCTAAATTAAAAAATATATATCTTGTTATGTATTTAGTAGTATCTTAACATAATGTTAGGCTTTAAAACCAACCTGGTTATGAAAACAAATATTACATGAGAGGGTACCACTTTTTCTTTGGAGATACAAAGCCACAATAGTACAACACTCCTACTCTCACACTGAGAAAAATCCAATAGTCTACAAAGTCATACTTTTCTTGAGCTTATTAGAAAGCTGAAGTTTTAAGGCAACCAAGCAAACTAACTTCCAAAGGGTCCTTCCAAGGACAGATGCAACAGAAGAACCATTTCACCTTTGGCAGAGGATGGGGAAAAGAGGTGGCCACCAAAAATATGAAAGTAAAAAAGCTCAAATTTTTTAAACGTACCAAAAATTTGAACAGACATGTCACCAAAGAAATTTTTCTACACTATTAGACATTAGAGAAATGCAAACTAAAGCCTCAATGAAAAAACATTACAAATCTACAGGAATGGCTAAAAAAATTTTAAATTCATAATACCAAGTAGTGGTGAAGAGGTGAACCAATTAGAATTCTAATACTACTAAGAACTACACAAGAAGAAATAAAATATATGTTCACACAAAGACATACACACCACTATTTATAGAATCTTTATTCAAAATTGCCCCAAACCAGATATAACCCAAGTGTCCATCAACTGGTAAATGAATGAATATAGTACAATCCTATTACTCAGCAACAACTCAACAACAAAAACTAAGATACATCATCAGTATGGATGAATCTCAAAAGCATCGTGCTAAATGAAAGAAGACAGACACAAAGGCTAAATAGTGTATAATTTTCTTCACATGACATTCTAGAAAAGACAAACTACAGGGACAGAAATAAAATCAGTCGTTGGCAGAGCCTGGGAGTGTAGGAAGGGATTAACTATTCATGGACACGAGCGAACTTTTTAAGATGATGGGCATTTCTATTTCTTGATGATGGTGGTGGTTACGTGGTACTCCTCTGCCAAGATTCATAGAACTCTACATTTTTTAAAGGATAAATTTTGCTGTATGTAAACTATACTTCAATAAATATGTTATATATAAGGGGGCATCTGGATGGCTCAATAGGTTAAGCATGTGCCTTTGTTTCAGCTCATGATCCCAGGATCCTGGGATCCACCCCGACATGGGGCTCTCCACTCAGCAGCAAGTCTGCTTCTCCCTCTCCCTCTGTGATCTCTCTCGCTTTTGCTTTCTCTCAAATAAATAAATAAAATCTTAAAAAGTAAAATAATTAAAATTATATAAGAAAAGAGAATGTTTTGAATATTATCTGGATAATTTTAAGTTTAGCCAAATATGTATTCTCTTCTCCAGCCATCCAAACAGGAAACAACTGATTTGTCACACTCGATAAATATTAGTAAATAAATAAATCACAACCAGTATAAGGTGAAGAAGAGAGTTGCCGTTTTAACTCCTGGGAATCATTGAAAATAAGAAAACCACGTCATTTCTCTAGAATGATCCAGATCAGGTATAAGAACATGTAGGTGCATGAGATCAGAGAATGCAACTCTCTTGAAAGAGAAGAACGCATTGGTAAGTTCCTCACGGAGGTTACCTGAAGAATGCCAACAAATACGCCCCACAAACCTGAAGAACCTCAAGGGCATGAAGTTAAGTGAAATAAGTCAGAGAGACAGAAACAATTGTTGTATGATCTCATGTGTGGAAACTAAAAAACCAAACTCAGAGGAACAGAGAATAAATTGGTGGTTGTCAGAGGTGAAGGGTGAGGAGAGGGGGAAATGGGTGAAAGTAGTCAAAAGCTACACACTTTCAGTTATAACACAAATAAGTTCTGAGGATGTAATGTACAGCATGGTGACTATAGTTAACAATACTGTGTCGATATCTGAAAATTGCTAAGATAGTAAACCTTAAAAGTTCTCATCACAAGAAAAAAAATCTGTAACTATGTCAAGTGATAGATGATAACTAAACTTAGTGTAGTAATCATTTTTCAATATATACATATATCAGATCATTATGCTGTACACCTAAAACTAATGCAATGTTATATAGCAATTATATCTCAATAAAACTGGGAGGGATGGGGGAGAGAAGCAAAACTAAAGAGCCTGCATTTGGACACTAAGCATGACACAGGACAAGTTCCAGATAATTATAACACTTGTCATGTGAAAACTTGCCTCTCCAAATATTAAAACACAGAACAATATGTAGGAGACAAGCATATGTAGTGAAGTTGTAAAGGAATGCCCGAGAATCAGAAACTTCTAATTCAGGGTGAGAGACATTTCCAGTTGCAGTAAAGGAAAAGGGGATCAGAGAGGAATATATAGACTGCTTTGCTGTTATAGATCCAGAACCCTTACTGCCATTGCAAAATCCCACACACATCTGGAGGAAACACACACACACACACACACACACACACACACACACACACACACACAAACCTGACCTAACCTGACATGAGAATTTATAGTCTGAAGTTATCCCACTTACGCTAAATAGCCAAACATTTAGGTTGTGGAAATATTAATATTTAACTAGGGGTACAGCCCAGACCTCACTGGAAGTGTCACATTATATGTCATATTTAGACTGTACTAGTCTTTCCAAAATTTGAAATAATCTGAATTTTATTTTTTTAGATAACTGGAATTTTAAAACACATCTTACCCTGACGATTTCAAATAAGGGCTTGTGGGTCTCAGGTGGTAATGTTGTATTTCTTAAGCTGGTCCATAGGTGCTGAAATTTTCTTCATGCCTTTTTTCTAAAATATTTTATCATCAGTGGCTACAAAATTAAAACATTTCTCAATTTACCTAGAGTTCCCTGACTCCCTACCCCTACCTTAAAGAAGCTAGAAGCAGGAGCAATTAGTAATTTATGATAAAACTTACCAGTCTTCAAACCATTAGAGACTCTTAATCTCACAAAACAAACTGAGGGTTACTGGGGGGGGTAGGGATAGGGTGGATGGGTTATGGACATTGGGAAGGGTTTGTGCTTTGGTGAATACCGTGAAAGGTGTAAGCCTAATGATTCACAGACCTGTACCCCTGGGGCAAATAATAATACAAAATTTTAAAAAAAAACTTACCAGTCTTCCTTCCCTGCCCTCCCCCTGCCTCCACCCCACAAGGCCCCTACATAGTAGGTCAGGCCAAGCTGAGAAGAGAAAATCTGAACTGGATGGGAACTGGACTTTTTCCTGCCCTTAATGGTGACTGAAAAGCTAAGACTTCTACCAGAGTTTCTGTCCAGGGGGTAAAGAAGGGAAATTTATCAGAGAATGTCTGAAGGCAGTAACGGGAGAAAAACAGAACTGATTCCTGATTACTCATCCATTGACTTCAGCCTATTCAATAAAATATAATATGCTCAGAGTCCAAACAAATGCACATTTTGTTAACCTCGTAAAGAGTCTCAGTGTTATGGCTGATTTCATTATTGAGTTATGATCATTAACTGCAATCATCATAAATTTATGGATTTCCGAGAGACTGATTTCTGTAGATAATATTGTGATTGTGGCTTCCTTGCTTTGCAGCCAAGTGAATGAAATAAACTTGCTTCACTAACTCTCTAAGTTCCCTTCTCCTGTACTTTTGCTAATTGATTAAGAAAATACTTCTGACACAGTATAGTATTGTTCTAGAAAATAATATTCATTTATTCTTATTTGGATTGACTGACTTGGCTTGAAACCCCATCGACATAAGCCGACAACTGTGGAACAAAAGGCAATGGTCCCCAAACCTGGCTGAGTATGAGGACCACCAGATGTGTTTTTAAAAAACAAAAAAACAAAAACCTTGACATTCTGATTCATTAGGCCTGGAATGGGGCCGAAGGATCTGTATTTCCAAAAATCTCTCCAGATGTTTCTACTGTGCAGCCAGGCTTCTACTGTGCAGCAACCATGACTCCAAAGTACTCCTGTTTTTTAACAATGACCTTGAGGTAGCAGGCCAAGAAGAAGAAGAAAAAAAAAACCTTTTATTTACTGTGCTGATTCATTCTTGTTCACTCAGCTAAGACTTTCAGCACAGACTTTCTATGTATGTTGTCACTTTGCTTGATGAAATTCTTGAGATATAAGACGATCAATAAAAATTAAATGAACTCTTCCTCTGGGTTTTTTCTCCCTCATTATTATTGGCAATGTATGTGGTAGAACTAACCAGGGTGCAGGCAACATTAAGCTAATATATAACACTTTGTGTTCAAGAAAAGCAGTCTGTCCAGGCCTCTTAAAACACATTATAAAATAAAACACACATTTTGCTGATAGAAAGTAAAAATGACAATTTGTGCAAAAATTAAACACTACATGAGAAAACTGTATGCTATGCCCCAGCTACCTCAGTCTAATAAAAATCGTCAAAGCCGCTCACAATTCTGTGACTTTCACCTGCCATTCCTCTATAGGGAAATTTCTTCCTCGCTTTCTTTGTCCAAGAGACCATGGCTTAGTTTTTAAAAACTTTTACAAGGAGACATAAATGTAAATCTTTGTGACCTAAAATTAGACCGTAGTTTCTTAGATATGACATCTAAAGCACAAGCAACCAAAGGAAAAAAATAGAGAAATGGAACTTCGTCAAAATTAAGATATTTGTACTTCAAAAGGCACTATCAAGAAAGTGAAATGACAATGCACAGAATGAGAGAAATATTTGTCAATCATGTATCTGATAAAGGTCTAGTAATCAGAATATATAAAGAACAATTACAGCTCAGAAATTTAAAAACAAATAACCCAATTTAAAAATTGACAAAGGCTCTGAATAGACATTTCTCCAAAGGTATAAAAATGGCCAATAACACATGAAAAGAAGCTCAGCATCCCATTACATGCAAATGCAAAGCAAAACCACAATGAGATACCACTTCGTATCCACTAGCATGCCTATAACCAAAAAGATGGCCAATAACAAGAGTTGTTAAGAATGTAGAGAAATCAGAACCCTCCAACACCGCTGGTAGGAATGTAAAATGGTGCCGCCACATTGAAAAACAATTCAGCAGTTCCTCAAAAAGTTGTGCATAGAGTTAGCATATGACCCAAGAATTCCACTTATCAGTACAGATATGCACTCAAGAGAACTGAAAACAAATGTGCACACAAAAACTGACACATGCATGCTCTAGCAACATTATTCGTTATAGCAAACAAGTGTAAACAACCCAAAGGTCCATCCGTGGATGAACGGATTTTTCAAAATGCATACACAAATGTATAGGCGTACAATGGAATATTATTCAGCCATAAAAAGCCACTGAAACATACTAAACTGAAACATACTTGAAAATATTATGCCACGTGAAAGAAGCCAAACACAAAAGGACACACATACTGATTGTATGATTCCATCCACATAAGTTTTGAGGGTAAAATCTCAAGCCAGCCCCAGAACACTGATGGAGGACAGGGAGAGACCAAAGAAAGAACGAGCCGCTCCTGATCGGGAGGTGACCATTTCATAAGCAAAGGAACTTACTTTTAAAGCTTGTCTTGAGCCGCAGCAAGACGAGTAGATCTGTGCATGTGCCCAGGAGAATCTTTAAAGGTTACAGAGGGACTCAGCAGGAAGAAGCCCTGTATACCCTCGACAGGATCACAACACCTTACTACCCCAGGGCTGTATCCTTGGGGTAGCTTCTCCTGCGGGGAAGGCAAGAGAAGTGCTCATTCTAAGGACAAGGGAGGGGGTGAGAAGCCCCCCATTGCCCAGTCCTGCTCACGAGTCAACTGGCCGTCCAGAAGTGGTCTCGACAGCACTTCACTCTGTCAAGGTGAGTGGGCTCCAGGTCAGGAAGAGTAGGCAGAATGTATATTCCAAGGACAGGGAGGGGTTAGGAGCCTCCCGCCCCCAACCCTGGGTTTGCTCCAGAGTCAACCAGTGGCCATGCCCTCTCAGTGACCTCTTCCAAAATCCATTTATATGAACTGTGCAGGATAGGTAAATCTGTGAAGACAGAAGGTATACTAGTGGTTGGGGGGGTGAAGGACACGGAGCGTGACTGTGAATGCATATGTTAATGAGTTTCTTTTTAGGATAAACAAAATGCTCTGGAATTAGATAGCAGTGATGATTACACAACAATTTGAATATACTAAAAAATACTGAATCATACACTTTAAAAGAGTAGGCTTTATGGTATATTAACTATATCTCCATTTAAAATAAAATAAAATAAAAATTGAGTGTCCACAGTTCTTTTCAGGTATGGTTACAAGCAAATCTTGTAATCCACCTTGCTACTCTTCGTATCCTGGGAAAATGTTGATTTGTGGTACTTGCATATATGAGGCTTTTTTTTTTAACCATATATGGTAACACTGCTGCAGGTCCTTGGGGAAATGGTGGGGTTTGCCTTTAGGGAGTGTCAGTCTAGAAAGGGACAAACCCTGAGAGAGGAAACCAGAATCTGTGAAGCACATTTGGGACAGAAGGAGATGGGACTTCTATTTCTCCAAGTGTCTTGCTGTTGCTGTCTACACCCAGCACTTTGCGAAGTGGAGTAGGTTTGAAGGCACACCCAGAAGGCATGCAAGAGAGAACTACTGCTAACTCACAGAGGAGGTCTGGGAGCCAGGGGGAGCAACACGTCCTAGCCAAGCAGGGCAGCAGCCCTTTCAGGGAAGTGGTGAGAAAGACTCAGAAGCCAAGTCCACCAGACAGCCAGAATTTCTTATTGCATGTTGCTGTCCATGTTGAATCTCCTGTTTTGTCTTTCCCCCACCATAAGTAAAGACTGCAATAAATATTAAGCCAAGATCTTCTCAGTTGTTCAAAAAGGAATTAAGGGAATTATTTATGTCCACACTTTGCAGAACAGAAGAAGAAAAATCTGCATCCCCCCCGAAATCGACATCATGGAAAGAAATTTCCCAAGAGAGACAAGGATCTGCTGTAGAGTTTGCCCTCTCCCATGAGGAGATTCTCCCATCATTACAAAACTGCAGACTCAGGCTGTTTTTTTATTAAAGTTGCCAGTGGGTTTCCCCATAAAATCCGTTAAAAAGAAAGAAACTTCAGAGTTTGAAGATAAATACTAATCTTAGAAAGTGAAAATTTTCCTTGGACAAACATCCTCTGGCCCTATTGATTTGACTTTTCCCATCCCATACATATTTTTTTAAATAACATATTTAGGCTCTAGTCGAGTTATGACTATTTTTGAAATCAAGCTTAAGTTATATATATCACTACCCACCCCCAACACGATGCAGCACATCATCCTGTTTCACTTCCTTCAAATATATCAATACCTGGATCCATCTTTCCCACTGATTTGTTTACCATGTCTGCTCTCTAGACCACAAGCTCACTGACTCTAAGATGGGACCTTGTCTTTCTATTTCATTCAGTACCTGCTATACCTACTACGTAGTAGGCACTCAAGAAACAGTTATGGAATGAATGAATGAATGAATGAATGTCTTATTTTTTGGAGAACCTAACAGACATGTGCAGTCCTACAAATCAGTAAGATCTGATCTTTGTATTGTGCAAATCACTTTTGTACCACTTTGTTGCTGGTAGAGGTTATATAATGTAAACTGCTATTGTTTACTGTTCAATCATTACAATTGTTGAGGAGTAAGTTTGAATAGATCTACAACACTCTCTCATCCTCTTGCTACCGATGGCAAACATCTAAGGAAGCATATTAACAGAAGTCTCACCTCCTCCAATAAGCCTCCTCTGATTCTACTGAGGCAGATAGACATAAACTTTTTCTATCTTCAGTGTCGTTTTTATAAGATCCCATTTAGGCAGTTATCTACTATTGTCCTCAGCTGTTTCCTCTCCCTTTTGCCACATACTATGTCTTTCTTCTACATTCCTAATATCTGACACGTGGCAAGAAATCAATAAATACTAGTGAAATAACTGACTTAATTCACTGAAGTGCAAATATTATTTTTATAAATATATCAGTTTATTTTCTCTGACTTTTCCTGGCTTGTAACATCCCCCTTGTTATTCCAGAGGCCTCAGGAAGATGAGGATTCTCACAGCAGGAATTTGAAGGAAATAAAAAGTAGGTTTGAATTTTTGACATACAGAAGAGGATTATTTTTAGACTCAGGATATGCTGTAAGGGAAAGCATTGGCTATAATGACAGGGTGTTAGCCCAGCCTTCCAGTCCAGGAGACATGGAAAGGAGAAAGGGAAACAGCAGGGAAATGTAATTAACTACAAACCCTCATGGGGTTTATGAGAGAGTTATGATAAGAGCACTCAAGTAAGCGTGGGGAAATCGGTCCAGCAGCCCACTTCTCTGGCCTCATAGACTGGAATAGCTTCAAGCCTCCAGGGGAAGCACCAAGCACAGTCTGTAGCCTCACTCCATGGCATGGGTGCAGGAATGGGGCCAACGTTGACGGCCCGAGTTCCCCCATGGCTTTCCAACAGCCTGCAATGGATCCAGAAGTTTCCGGGAGCCCCAGCACAGGGCCACAAAGGGGCTTAGAGGGGGATGGGATTTGGGCAAAGATGCTTCCATGACAAGAGGCAAATGGCTGAGAACCACGCGCTTTGGTAGCTGGTGTCCAAGTCATGTCCATAAAGAACCCAGGAGATTTCAAAAGAGAAACAAAAACTGGGGGAATTCACAGTGCCTGGATAAACAGAATCTGACTTGCCTACGCCTCCCTGGCTGGGACTAACTGAAAAGCAAAGGAGGTGTGGCCCAACGCTGGGCCTTTTATGACGTTTCTTGGCTGAAAGTGGCCAGATTCTAACTGTGGCTCCAGGTTCTCATCTAGGGAGTAAACGTTGAAGTTCTGAAGAAAAACCAGGCACCTGTGGTGGTTACGTACCTCACGAACTTGTGACCCCCTTACCTTATCACACGCTGCCCGGGTGTTTGCCTCCTGACGGTGAAGGTTACACTTCCGCCCTGGCTTTGCGCCTGCGCCGGGCGTATTGCTCGGCTCTCCTTCAAAGTGCAGACGAAGCGCGGCTCCAGGCCTTTCGCCACCAGAGCGTCTGGTCCCTAGGCCTCTCCTTTGCCCTACCGTGGTGTCTGGAGTAATCTTTTTATTCGCTGACTCGGGGGTTGCTGGCCTAAGCCGACAGGTGGTGCCCCGTGTGAGGAAGTGGCGTCGGAGCGGCGGAGCCCAACAGGGAGCGACAGCGCACGGTGAGTCCGTGGGAAGCGTGCTTGGGAGCTTTCAGGCTTGGGCTTCCGGTCTCTGCCGTGGTCCGCGTTCCTCCGCGGAACAAAAGCAATACACGAAGGTTCTCAAGCAGCTCAAGGCAGGGCCAACTTCGGGGTTTGTGAAAGACTGTTAGTGAAGATGACCCCTGGTTCCCTGATCGAGGCACTTTAGATTTAGAAGTATGGGAAAGAGTTGGAAAAATTTAAAACGGAGCCACGAGCGAGGAAAGAGGGTACCGCTTGCCTCCCTTATGTTGGGGGGGCTAGTGAGGGCCGCTTTGCCTCCGGTGCAGATTGAGGCTCCACCTGCCGTTCCAAAAGAAACAGAAGGACTCCCTGCCCCCGTGCTCCCCGCTTCCTCAGTTCTCCCTGTGAACTCCCCATCCCAGCAGGACCAGTCAGCTGGAAGGGAAGAAGGGAAGAGCTCCCCCGTGTACACACACACACACAGCCCCCCCTCCAAGTTCCTCTGCCCGGGTCCTGCCTCGGCGGCAGCCTTTACCAAAAAATTGCCTTTCGCAGGCTACGCTCACAGGAGCGCTCTCAGCTTTCCCATCGTAATGGCACAATAGCAGCAACAACGTATTGACGAACCACTTGCCTTCAATGCCTTTAAAGAAATTAGAAAAAGCATACGAGAAAATGGTGCCAGGAGCCCATTTTCAAAAGGCCTTATCTCCTCTCCCAAGGACCATGAGGCCATGTCACCATGGGATTGGCAAACTCTCTGTAAAACAGTCCTTGAAGCGCCTCAGTATCTTATTTGGCGATCAGAATTTAACGATTTATGTGAGCAACAGGCTACCCAAGATCAGCTGGCCGGAATCCCTATAACAGCCCATATGTTACAGGGCCTTGGACAATATTCCGCAATAGACCAGCAGCTCAATTTTGATCCGGAAGTGGATGACCAAACTTCTCTCTGTGCAAAGAGAGCCTGGGAACACATCCCCGAAAATAACGCAACACAGGGTTCCTTGGCGAGCATCAAGCAGGGACCACAAGAGCCCTTTATAGAGTTCATTGATAAACTACAACAGGCAATAAGGAGACAGGTCAATCATAATCAGGCTTCTGATATCTTACTGCTTCAGCTGGCTTTTGAGAACGCCAATAAAGACTGCCAGGATGCTGTCTATGAAAGGAGTAAGGGCTAGGGCCGCTGCTGTTGGAGACTTATCAAGGCCTGCCAGTGTGTAGGAACAGAAACCCACAAAGCCAGGGTTTTTGCAGCACCTCTCAGACCCCCAAAATCCCAACAAAAAAAGAGAAAGGAAAATTCCAAAACCTGTTTTCAAGTGGGAAGCCAGGTCACTTTAAAAAGGATTGTCATTCCAATGCTCCCTCCTCTAAAGGAGAACTCTCTTTTAATCCTCCTAAGGATGTATGCCCGGTTGCAAAAAGGGTTTTCATTGGACTAAACAATGTAGATCGAAATTTGATTGTGATGGGAATCTGCATTCCTGGAGAAACTTAAAGGAGGCCCAGCGTTCGGGAACTCCTCCTTTGCTTTTCGATTAGTCTCATCCAGGGAGGCATATGCAAGTCAGATTTTGTGTATCCAGACACTGTGAATTCCCACGAAAAACAGACCTGCCTCCACTGTGAGAATGGCTGTCTAAGGGCTACTGCACACAGTTCCCGGCTCCCTGACCCTGGCCACCTCAGCTCAATTAAGCCTCCTTCACCTCCACTAAAATCCAGGTGCTTTACTATGAAAATTAAAAAATAAACTTTTTTTTTTTTAATCATGAGAGTGGCAGTTTGCAATTCACCCTCTGAATAAAGGGACAAGGAACTAGGAGACCTGAGTTCCACGACTGCTCAAGCAGAGCAAGCTGCATAACCCTGGTCAAGGGAGTGTTTACTATATCTGGGTATTAGGTGTCTATTGTTAAGCTGTAAGGAGGAAGTAGGATAAGGCAGTCTCAAAGGAACCAACCAGTCCTGATATCCTAAGATTCTTGTAAACACAGGAGTTAGTGAAATGCCATCTCATGAAGAGCATTTGTGAGGGAGGTGGGTGCCTGTTTATATGGCAGAATAACACTCTTTGATCCTCAAACAAGCTAACCCTCAGATCTTAATTTTGTTATTGTGATACCTAATGTAATTAATTATATGGCTACCTAAATTAAGAGGTTTATTTACCATTCTTTAAAGAAATACAGCAGCATTTGATCTCAACAATAGCCTCTAATCCAACCACCTGGGAAATAGAGCAAATCCTAGAATGTGACCTGGGTAAAACAACATGAAATTCTGTTTAAATTATATGGTGATTGCCTACATGCTATATAAGTGACATAAATAAATTATTTTAATGTATCTACTAGAAAGATGCTCTCTACATAACAAACAGCACTTTGGATCATGTGATTTCATCTCATGTTAATTATCAAATTTTCTCTCAATAAAAAAATCTTGGTCATTGCTTATCACACTAAGTGAGCTTAAGGAGGAAGAATCAAGAACAGCTAAAGCAAAAGGGAGAATAAGAATATGAACCATTCTAGAAGGAGTCTTTGCCACATGTGAAATATACTGGAATGGAAATCCACAAACATATTAAATGGAAATTCAGAGGCAAAAAGGAAAAAATTTCTATAAGGTAATATGAAATATGAGTGCACACCTTCCCCCAAGCGTGCCACTAGCCATCTGCTTGCCCTAGAGTATGTAAGCATTCCTTCAAAATTTTTCTCCTTCAAAATCAAATGTTCATCAGCACTGGAAAATGGAAAAACTTGTGGTAGCTGAGGAAAGAGGACACCCAGTCAACATCATCTGTTGTCAAAAAAGTCATTTAAAAAGTAATCTGATATGTAGCCAAATGGATGGAAAGGCTGGTGATATTACTGATTAAATTTAATTGCAATTTAATGTACATTACTGAGGAGAGAGTTTTAGTTTTACAATATGCTATGTTATAGCATCAACCTAATGTGGAAGATTAAAACAACTTTATGTGTGTGTGTGAGAGAGAAAGAGAGACAGAAGGTAGATATTGTATGAGCAAGTAAAACTTTGAAAGTTAAATTTTACTCCTGGCTAATTTCAACCAAAAGAAGTTGGAAAAGCTCTCTCCAAGAACTCAGGACTTCATCAAAATTAAAATTTTTTGTGCTTCAAAAGTCCCTATTAAGAGCATGAAAACAGGGCACTTGGGTGGCTCAGAGGGTTAAGCTTCCAACTGTTGATTTTAGCTCAGGTACTGATCTTAGAGTTGTGGGATCAAGCCCTGTGTCAAACTCCACGCTCAGTGCACAGTCTGCTTGAGATTCTCTCTCTTCCTCTCCCTCTGCCCCTCCCCCCACTTGCACACCTGCTCTCTAAATAGATAGATAAAATCTTTTTTTAAAAATCAGGAAAACAAGGTGTGATCTGGGAGAAATATTTACAAATCATATATATGACAGAAGAATTGTACATAGAATATATAAATAATTCTCAAAACCCAACAATACAAAAACTCAATTTAAGAATTGGCAAAGAGGGCGCCTGGGTGGCTCAGTGGGTTAAAGCCTCTGCCTTCAGCTCAGGTCATGATCCCAGGGTCCTGGGATCGAGGCCCGCACTGGGCTCTCTGCTCAGCAGGGAGCCTGCTTCCTCCTCTCTCTCTGCCTACCTCTCTGCCTACTTGTAATCTCTCTCTCTCTGTCATATAACTAAATAAAATCTTTAGAAAAAAAAAAGAATTGGCAAAGAAACTAAACACTTACTAAGGAAGATATAAGGATAAACACATGAAAAGATGTTCAACATCATTAGCCGTTAGGTAAACGCAAATTAAAACCATAATAAGATACCATAACACACTTATTATTAGAACAACTAAATTCTTAAAAATACTGATAATAAAAAAAAATACTGATAATACCAAGTGGAAGCAAGAGGACAGAGCAACTAGAACTCTCAAACAATGGTGGTGAGAAAGCAAGATGGCACAACCACTCTAGAAAATAGTTTGGCAGTTTCTTATAAAGTAAAACATACTCAACATATGACCTACCAATCCCACTCTTGGGTATTTACCCTAGAGTAATGAAAACTTACTGTATTCGTTTGCTAGGGCTGACATCACAAAATACAACAGACTGGGGGGCTTAAGCCACAAATGTATTTTCTCACAGCTCTGGGAATTTGAAGTCTGAGATCAAGGCATCAGCAGGGTTGATTTCTTCTGAAGCCTCTCTCCTTGACTTGTAGATGACCATTTTCTCCCTGTATCCTAATGTGGCCTCCCCTCGACACCTGTCTGTGTCCAAATTTCCTCTTCTTAAAAGGATACCAGTCACATTGGATTAGGGTCCTCCCTAATGCTCTCATTTTAACTTAATTACTTCTTTACCTCCAAATACAGTCAAATACTGAGGTACTAGGGGTTAGGTCTTCAATATAAAAATTTGGGGGATCATGATTCAGCCCATAGCACTTCATCTGCCCCCCCAAAATACTTGTCTTTCTTACATACAAAATGTATTCACCCCACCCGAATATCCCCCAAAGTCTTAATCCATTCCAGAATCAACTCCGAGTCAAAAATACCATTTAAATAAGACTTGAAGTATAATTCATTGTGAGGCAGAATTCCTCTCCAGCTTGAAATCTGTAAAACCAGACAACAAATTATCTGATGTTTCTAATGTACAATGGTGGGACAAGCATAAAGTAGATACTCCCATTCCAAAGGAGAGAAATCAGAGAAAAGGAAGGACTCACAGGTCCCAAGTACAAAACTTAGCAGGGTAAGTTTTTAAGTCTTAGATTTTAAATCTTGAGAATAATTCTCTTTGGTCCAATGCCCTGTCCTCCAGGCCAGCTGAGGTGGCTCTGATGTCTGAAAGCACAAGGGTAGCAAACTTTCCCCTTGGCCCTGGGAACTGTCAGCCTGGTCTGATGAAACTGAGGAGATTCCCCACCTTCTGAAACCCAGGAGGTGGCCATGATCTCAAGAAATGAGAAGAAGACAGCATCACCCCCACCCCAGGCCTGTTCCCTCTGTGCCCGTGGTGGCAGAGGCCACCTTGCTGACTTCTAAACCACCTTCAGGGTCATTCTTCCCTTTTCTTGATGGATAACACACATTCACAGACAAATAGCTCTAATGGCCTCTCTTGTAGAATCCTAGAAATCCAGGAGCCACCTCTCTTTATTTCATCTTCTTTCCCCTTCAGTCTAAACTAGACTGAATTTGTGTCCATATAACATTTGCAAAACCATTGTTGGTCTCCAATGCAACAGGGGTCCAAGCCATCAGAAAACAGGGTCCTCCACAGATCTTGCCTGGATAACCACATCTCTACTCCTGGCTTCTGCAGAAATAGTTGTTTGAATCCATGAGTCATACCTGTAATCTCTTCAGGAATGGGTGTCTACCACACCCTTGAGGGTCTCAGCAGAACATGCTTTCTGACATTTTGGAATATGGATAAGTTGAGAATTTATCAAGTCTTCATATTTTTATTCCTTTTTGCTTAACAATTCCTTCTTCAATGTATCTCTCTCCAGCAAAGAGAAACCATACCATGCTTTCAATACTACTTAGAAATCTCCTTAGCTAAATACTCAAGTTCATCATTTTAGAAGTTCTACTTTATACAAAATACAACAAAATTCAGTCAAATTCTTTGCCACTTTATAACAAAGATGGCCTTTCCTCCAGTTTCTAATAAGAAAAATACCTATGTATAAATTTCTATAGCAACCTCATTCATAATTGCCCCAAACTGGACATGATCCAAATGTCCTTCAGTAGGTGAATAGATAAACAAACTTTGGTACAACCATACCATGGAATGCTGATCAGCAAGAAAAAGGAATGGACTATTGACACATAACTTCAATGAATCTCAAAGGCATTGCACTGAGTTAAGGCAATTTTAAAAGTTACATATTGTATGATTCCGCTTATCTGACATTTTCAAAAAGACAGAAGTATAGTGGTTGCCAGAGGTGAGGTGGGTCAGAGATGTGACTATAAAGGGAAACCATGAGGGAATTTTCTGGAGTGGCAGAACTGTCCTGCATCCTGATTGTGATGGTGATTTCATGAATATATACCTATATCAAAATTCATAGAACTAAACACAGTAAGAAAAGAAGTCAATTTTACTGTGTCATAATTTTTTAATAAAAGAAAACTGTCAAAATTTCTAAAGAACTTAATCTATTTTAGCCTAAAGTTCTAACTCTACCCTAAAGAAACTATGATTTATATCACAAAATTCCCTTAAACTCTCACCATATGTAATTATTACAGAAAAAAACCTAGGAGACTCATATTGACTCAACCTCTGACACATTCTACCTTGCTCAATTCTGACCTTTCAAGGTTCTAACAAAAATTAATATCAGAGTCATATGCCCAAGAGGTGCAAGCTGTACTTCTAAGTATCCCCAGATATACCCCTGAATGATATCAAATAAGGAGGGAGGATATATTGAAAGAGAAATAAAAGTCTGCCTTAAAGGGACCACTTCAGGTTGTTTTATGCTTTTTTTTTAACCACAGATCCTGAGATTATGCTGCAAATCATACAACTGTGGATTCTTGTTTCCTGATATAAATACTCTCAGAATCCTACAACCTGGGCATCTGTTCTCTCCAGGGGTCAAACTCCAAGGTTCACTAAAATAAAAAATGGATTGTAGACAGTTTCATCCAAAGACTTTTAAATCAAAGTGCATGCTTAGGACAAAGAACTTACATTTAATTTGTCTTCTCTTACTGCCTGCCCCCTTTTCTTTATGTTGGTTCAAAATAGAGTGTTATGATTCTCTTCCCCTAGTTTTTTCTGCTGTCATCTTCATTGTCTTTGTTCCTGTAAAGACTTTAAATGCCTTAATTCACCTTTCCCAATCAGTGGCTGCCAACTTTTCCAACTGCTGGATTTTGTCATTCAGCCCCAGATCTCTCTAGTAAGAATCTTATAGCCATACCCAGAAATCCAAATGGCACTATTTTTCAACCCAAAACTAATCATTACATTCCCTTAAATATTCAGCATGGGGTGGGGAGGGGAGCTTGGGTGGTTCAGTCAGTTAAGCATCTGACTCCTAATTTCAGCTCAGGTAATGATCTCAGGGTCGTGGGATCAAGTCCCGAGTGGGGTTCCATGCTGATCACTGAGTTTGCTTGTACTCACTCTGCTCCTCTCTGCACTCTCACATGCTCACTCACTCTCTCTAAAATAAGTAAGTAAATAAAAGCTTTAAAACTTGTTTCAGCTTAGGTCATGATCTTTGGCTTGGGGTGGTGAGGTGCATCAAACTTCACACTCAGCACAGAGTTTACTTGAGATTCTCTCTCTCTTTCTCCCCTGGCCCCTCCCCCCCCACTCGTGCTCTTCTCTCTCTCTCTAAAATAAATAAATCAATCTTAAAAATTCAGCACAAGAATATTATGAATGGGGCGCCTGGGTGGCTCAGTGGGTTAAAGCCGCTGCCTTCGGCTCAGGTCATGATCCCAGGGTCCTGGGATCGAGGCCCACGTCGGGCTCTCTGCTCAGCAGGGAGCCTGCTTCCTCCTCTCTCCTCTCTGCCTGCCTCTCTGCCTACTTGTAATCTCTCTCTCTGTGTGTCAAATGAATAAATAAAAAAAAAAAAGAATATTATGAATGTTGATATATTTTAATTAGACTTCTGTCCGTATTACTAATTGCTGGGACTAATATCTCCCTGAGCTTCAAAGAAACTTAAGAAACATCAGAGATAAGAATAACTATAGTTCAGTTATTTTATAAAAAGGCTATTTAGAAATCAGTATATGATCTAATGATCTACTTAATTTCACCTAAGGTAATGGTCCTCCACAATGAGGCTAATTAAGTCCATAGAGGAATTGGTACTGACCTGTTATTGTAAACAATACATTTATGTCCCCTCATTGTGTACCCCGAGGAATACTCTTGCATTAACAGATGGCCCTCTCATGCTTAGCATACACAATTGAACTACCACTACCACCCACCCATCGCCTACTCTGTTGCTCATCATGCATTAAGAGCACAACATATTAATTTAAAAAAGAAGTTAGAGATTTTTAATTTCCCTAGATTACAAAAAAAATTTCTACTATGGATAGGAATTCATGAGCAAAACTGTATAAGCTGAAGTAGATTTCTGATTACCAGCCAGATAGGAAATGAAATGGCTCAAACTGAAGGGACCACACCAGCATAAACTCATTGACTAAAGAAGTCCTATGTAATCCATGTGTTCTTGACCACTTATATTGGCCAGTCAATACAGGGTCTGTACAATTAATCATAGATGTTGTTGTAACTGGGTGAACATTTCAAGGAAAGGAACTCAACCCAGTCAACTAAAAAAAAAAAGACACTGGTTATCTATGATTAACCAAACTAACCCATGGAACTACTCTCTAGGTAGGCCTAACCCAACTAGAATATTGGCTATGAAGTGGGTCCCAACATTTCTGTTGTTGTCCCTTTGCTCCTTTCTTCTCTACTATCTGATACCCAGGTGCCTGGCTGTTGTTAAGTAGTTGTTATCCCAGCACAACCTCCCCTTGATTGTGGTGCATTGAAAAAAACCCAAAGTTCTCAGTCAGCTCAAGATCACTGGAATCAGAGGTTGACTTAATGGTGAGACTGAGACATCTTAACAGGGAGTGGTATAGACCTGACTGAACTAACTGAAGTGATGTGGTCAACAGAAAGACACCCACACTCAACATATCCAAATACATCATTGATACCCCATGTCTGAATCTCAAGGTTTCTTGAGAAGCCACAAATAATTGAAATTATCTTTCCTGGTAACTGTCCATTTGCTCAAAGACAAATGGTCCTCTTTAATAGCTTTCAGTCATTTAGCTTACCCAAGGGCAACAAAAGAGATTCTTTTCTAGAGACCATAAGCAAATTTGCCATTTTTTAAAAATCTGTCCATATTTCAGTCCATGAAAAATCTGTGTATGCTATTTCTCCCTTATATATGAATAAACCTCATGGTACTCCTACTAAGTATGTTATGATCAGCTTATCATGGTACGGACCTGTATATGTATATATATGTAGCAAGAGATTCCACTGTACATATATAACAAATTTTATTCAATAATGCCCTAATGTAAAACTGGGTTATCATCACTACTACAAAGCAGTATTGTGGGAGATGTTTTTACAATTTATATTTTCCATGATTATTTCCTTTGAGGGATCTTCAGAAGTAGATATACTCGATAAATGAGTATTCAAAATGTTGAGAATTTGAAAGAAATTACCAATTTGTTTTCCAGAGAGATCCTACAAAATTTACTTTCTTGCCAACAATCTATGAGACCCGATTTAACTACGTCTTTGCAAGAGCCAAGCATTATTGCTCATACTTGGAAAAAAAAAAAACAGTGCTGACTCTTTTTTAATTTGTATTTTATTGATGAGTCTTCAGCTTGAAATCTCTTATATAATTTCTGTATGCTATTGATCTTTCTATTTCTCATCAGTTAACTTGTTTGTTCATGGACTTTGCATATCCTTTTTTTATTATTGATTACAACAGCTTTGTATATATAAAGAATATTAAGTATATTAATTTAATGCAGTAAGATTTTACCAAAAATATCTATCCTGTACATACGTAATCTCAGTCAAAATAACAATGGGAATTTCTATACAACTTGATGACCCAATTATAAAATTAATCTGGAAGAATAAATATATGAGAAGAGTTGAAACATTTTTAGAAAATGAGATGTACTTCCCTTACTGAATATAAGTTATGTAGCAGCATTTCCAAGAGTAACAAATGACTATCCAAAAGAGAAAGAGAAAAATGTCTTCTACTTCACACAATATAAGAACAAGAAAGTTATTCCAGGATAGTCTTAAAATCTAAAGCTAAAATTGAAACTATAAAATGATCAAAGAAAGGATACATTTTTAAATAAAATTTTAGTGTAGAGTAATTGTAAATTTACAGAAATAATGTAAACATAATTCGGAGACTCCCCTAAACTGTAAACCCCTCACCCGATTTCATCTACTGTTAACATCTGATATTGCCATGGTAATTAGTCAAAACTGATTGCTAAAATGCTAACATACAACTGTTAACTAATCATCAGACGTCATTCAGATTTTACCAGTTTTCTGTGACAGCCCCTTTTCTTTCTTATGATAGGAGATCTTACTATGTTGGAAAACCTTTTCTAAGACGTGGAAGTGAGACACCATAAAAGAAAAGATTGATAGATTTGGCTACATAACAGTGAAAATGTTTCCATATGAAACACCCTGTGTACATAATGAAAAATCAATGAAAATGTCAATGTGTATTTATTAATTTTCTCATCCATTCCAAAATATTATCGAGAGCTTACTCAGCCCTGGAGACAGAGCAGTGAACAAAATAGACAAAATAGACAAAATCCTGTGTATCCCTAACAGTACCTTCTAATGAGAGGGAAGAGACAAGACAACAAACCAAATAGTCAGGTTTCTAGTCTACTAAGGTGTTAAATGTTATATATAACAATAAAGCAAGGAGAGGAATGGGGAGTTTTAGGTGGAAGAAGTGGGGACCTATGGGACTATATCATTTTCAATAGAGCGGTCAAGGTAACCCTCAATAAGAAAGTGTCATTTAAAAAATGACAAGGAATAAAACAGCACATATCTGGGGGATGGTGTTTTAGGCAGAGACAAGAGCCAGAACAGAGTCCGGGCTTATATTCCCTTGCGGCCAGAGGGGAATAACAAGGGAGAGTCATCCAGGTGAGATCTGAGCGGTAACGGTACGCAGACTGGGAAAGGCCTGGAAGGCCAGTATTTTTGAGTTTTGTTTCTGTTTTGTTTTAATTTGTTCTCACTGAGTATATAGTAAAGTAAAATGTAATATTCCTAACATAAAAAGAACATTCAAATAGCAACAATATACTATCATTAACCCTAAGGACAAATACAAATTAAAAGTAAGGAACTTCATGCTCCCTGTTGAAAATAAGAGATTTTCTTCCTCTCTTTTTTTCTTAGAGCACTGACTTTAGAACACTTGTTATTATAGGGTACTTTCTCATCTCTTTGAAATATATATATAAATCCTTTTGAAAACTAGATAGGCCTTTTGTCAGCTTTATGATCCAAGACTGTCTTTCTCAAGGACCTGGGAGCCATCTATTTGAAATGTAATCATCAAGAGAGAGAGCACCCCTATCTCCCTATTTCCTTGGGAGGTTAGCACTTCCCTTTAGTAGGCACCTTGCTCCAAGTTGCAAAACTACCCCTTATCATAAAGCTGTGAAAAGCTTGTTTTTCCTCTGGATAAAGCCAATTAGCTAGCACTGATGGTCACTGCAATTACCAGGTGAATCCAGGATAAACTGTGTGTGACAAATGGTGCTCTTCAGCCCACTAGCTTCAGGTCTAGTTATTGTTTACCTTGAGAATAGGTACAGAATGGCTTGAATCTGCTTAGGCGTATAAGAAGTAAGTTTCCTTTCTGTTTGTGCGGTCTGTTAGATTGCCTGTGATGTGCATTACATTCTAGCTTGTTGCTTCTTCAAGAACAAAACTGTTTCCTTTCTCTACTAACTTTGTGGAGAGGTTTTCTGTGTTGGAAGATTTGGGTTTTCATTGGATTTCCCCAACACAATCTGTATTGCCTCCTTGCTAGCTATTAGGCACTGCCGCGAGTGTTGACATGTTTAACATCCTCATATAATCAATAAGAAATTTGCATCAATGAGGAAAGCAAAATAACCCAGTCAGAAATTAGGAAGGGATATTCACACGCCATTAAAAGAAGAAAGAAAGAAATATAAGAAAGAAATCAAAATTTAAAAAATTAAAAGTGACAGTCTTTCTAGGGATAAGAAATAAAAACTAAAAGAAGTTAGATATTTTTTCTCTATCAGATTGACAAAGAGGAAGAAAGAAGGAAGGAAGGAAGGAAGGAAGGAAGGAAGGAAAGAAAAATGTTGATGGTTTGACAAAAGCATGGAAAAAGAGACACTCACATACTATAAAAGGGACTTCAAAATAGAAAAACATTTTTAGAATACATTAGCAGGAACTCTCAAATTGAAATCAGAGATACACACACACATATGTACATAATTTGTAATGTGCTTTCCTCTTTTGCCTTTCCAAACACAAGACTTTTTGCCTTTTTCCTCCCCAAGTGTCTATCTGTCCAGGACAACATTCACACTTGCTTAAAAAGAAAAATTAAGGAAATGTAAAACTTGTCAGAATAGAAATGTATAACAAAGAATAGTTTGGGAAATCAGGATAATGTCTTGATGAGTATTTCTCAAATTCCTTCACCTCCCTCTTTTAGCATAATAACCAAAGTTGGAGAACATTCTTTTCTAATCTAGAGGAGGTCTACCTGACCTCTGGTGAGGCTTAGCAGGAATCTGGAAGTGGAAAGAGGCTACTCAGGGAAAATGAAAGGAAACTTGCCCTCTCCAGGTAGGAATGTGTGAGGGAGGGAGGGAGGAAGAGAGAGAGAAGGAAAGAGGCATGGCTTAAAGTGATCAGATGAGTGGCCTGCTTTGCCATTCCTGGGCTCTAGGTCAGAGAGGGGGAAAGACATTATGGAATTTGGGGTTATAATGAAGTCTAAAGGGGAGCTATTGCCCCACAGCTGTTTAGAAATCCAGGGAGAATTTCCCAAGCTGCCTTCCAATCCCACCAGGGGTGTTACCACAGCAGAGTAGAGGTACAACATTATCTAGCAGAAGACTCGGCCTTCTCAATCCACTCTCAAGTCCAAAGTGGTGTGGACACCAAGTTAATAATCACCAACTACTCATGGAGACCACCATAGCAAGATGAAGTGGCCCTGCCACAGAGGCTGGGGGAAAATCCACTGAGTAAATGGATGGAAGGTGCAGAATTCACTTAGGAGCCTGCAGCCAACAAAATCAGAAGTAGGGCTGAGTCTGCCAAAAAACACCACTCGGCCCCAATCAAACCAAGAGAGAAAAATCTTGAGTTTCACCAGCTATTGACTCAAGTCAACCGTGAATATCAGCAGGGCAAATGGCAGGTGGCAAGGAGAACTGCCTAGAACACTTGCCTCTGACTCTTGCCAGTCTCCAGAGTTCAGTTTTGGGATCGCATAAGTGTATACTCTAATGCCAAAAATTCCACTCTAGAATATCTATTCTACAGAAATTCTCGCTCATCTGTATGAGACGTTTTACTATAGAATACTTGTAGTAGCCAAATATTAGGGGAAAAAATACAGTGCTCAAATAGAGAAAAGTAGAATTAAATACATCAGGGAACCACTGAACTACAGTGTACTATTTGAAGGTTACAAATTGCAGTTCCTGGGTGGCTCAGTCAGTTAAGCGGCCAGCTCTTAATTTCGGCTTAGGTCATGATATTAGGGTCCTGGAATCAAGCCCCGTGTGGGACTCCGTGCTCAGTGGGGAGTCTGCTTCAGGATTCTCTCTCTCCCTCTGCCACTCCCCCTGTTCTCTCTCTCTCAAATAAATAAATCTTTTTTTTTTTTAAGATTTTATTTATTTATTTGACACAGAGAGAGATTACAAGTAGGCAGAGAGGCAGGCAGAAAGGGAGGGAGAGGAGGAAGCAGGCTCCCTGCTGAGCAGAGAGCCCGATGCGGGCCTCGATCCCAGGACCCTGAGATCATGACCTGAGCCGAAAGCAGAGGCTTTAACCCACTGAGCCACCCAGGCGCCCTAAATAAATCTTTAAAAAAAAGTTACAAGTCATATGTAACTCTTTATATACTGGCATGGAAGAAGAACCAAAAAATACTCCTTCTTATAAAAATCAAGTTGCATAGCTATATGTATAAGATGATCAGATTGTTGTAATGAATTACATGTTTAGACAATACCTTTTATCCACATGAATAGTTTTGTGCATCGTTTTATGCACTTTTTCCTTCCTTTCACATGACCTTTATATGTCAGGGTAAACTAACATGTTATACCAAAAACCCCTCATGGCAAATGGCTTAAGAAAGTTTATTTCTCACCCTATAACAGACTATGTATGAATGGACCAGGTCAACAGAATAGCGTGCTCATCAATGGGGAACCCAAGTTCCTTCCAATGCATGGTCCCCCGTGCCCTTGAGCATTGTTGCCATCTTCGTGGTTAAAGCTGGGTCATTCCATGTCTGAAAAGGCATGCCTGATGTGTTAAGTTCCAGACCCGCAAGTGGAATCTATCACTTCTACTCTCCTTCTTTTACAAAAAGATGAGTCACATGGCCACAGAAACCCTCAAGAGCTAAGTATCATGTAACCATGTAGGCCACCATGGGCCTAGCATCCACTTGTGTGGTATGTGGGCTGAATGGATTCTACCAAGCAATGAACAATCTTTGCCATACTCCCTGACCTCCTAGCTTTTGCAAGAAAATTCTGGAATAACTTAAAGATATTATTTACTATTTCTTCCATTGGATTTCAATTTTTTCAATAATCCTACAATCATAATAACTAACTTTACCTCTGTGTTTTATGGGCTTTGTTTCTCACTGCTATTTTTTAAAAATTTCTCCAGTTTTCACATTCATGAGTTCTTAATTTCAATGCATTTCTCCGTAAGTTACAAACATTTTATTGATTTATCTTTTCAAGATCATTGGTAATTTGCTTTCTGATTTCTTCCATCTCTCAGAATGCCTTTCTATTGCTCTTGCATATGAATAATCTTCAGACAGATATACAGTACTTGGGTCACAATGATTTTTGCTGCAAAATTCAGTGTTGGTTCATTATCTTTTGAAACTGAATATTTCCAATGGTAAGTTTAATTGACAGTCACTAGAATGTTCTGCCTGGATACAGAAATTTCAACAAGATTCTCCAAACATAGATTGTCTAGCTAATTTTTTCCCAATTGCATAACTAAATGAACATTCAGGTCTCTCCTGAGCCTGGGAAAACTCTGATTTTTTTTTTTTCCTTTGCTGTTTCTTCAGTCCAAGTTCTCTTTGTCTCTCTGGAAATCACCTTATATTCAATCTCCTGAGTAAGTTCATCATGACTCTTTTTAAATTCATTGTTAATAACATCATCTTCTGTGTTCCATAGTTCACACTTACCTTCCTTCTATTACATACGGTTATTGCATCTGTTCAGTATTGTATGCTGGGGAAGGGAAATTTTTATTTTGATAAAATTCAGAGTGTAGAGAAGATCCACTATGGTATTTTTATATGATAAAGCACGAAGCCATGTTTTTTTTTATCATTCTTTACCTTAAACTACTCCCTTTTCATAGATGCAATGGTCTTTTAAGCTCTTTCAAAAATACAAAATAAAGTTTCTGAAGTTATCTCCAGTTCCATGGAGTAAGTTTGCTTCATAGGGAGATTTTTGCTCTGATTCTTTAAATCCCTTTCTGATGAAGGCCTGAGACTTTTTTGTGTGTCTGTTGATTTTCCTCTACTTTAATCATCCTTAAAGTGTGAGATACTGTTGGTGGTTGGACAGGAGGAAAGAACAGTCTATTGTCCGGAATTAGGAAAGGAGACTTTTTAAAAAGAATGTCTTGTTCTCTTTGTAAATGCTTTGTGGTCCATATAAGGGAAAGAAGGAGACTTTGGCTTTGCAGTGTCTGTTTCCACAGATCAGAGTTGGATTGTCTGTGAGGAGGCGGAAGGTAGGGATGGCCAGAGGGAGCCTCAGGTCAGGGTCTCTGCAGCTGTGATAAAGGGTTTCTTTTCAGTTTACCCTTGAGTCTCAAACAGAGCAAGAGTATATTGCCTTCTCTTTTCTAACAGATTTGAATTCTCTTATTAGAAACAAGACATGGGCAGGACCATCTGCTATGCTCATCTCATTCTTATTGGAGATTAGCAGGAAAACACCAAAAATTGCCACAAGTTCCCTTTGGCGCCATCCATGGAATGACTTTTCCACTTCACAGAGAAATATTTTTTTTAATGTTTTATATAAAATGTTTTTATGTTTCATGTAAAAACCATTGTTCCTAGACCAGGTGTCATAAAATTCCTATAAGAGGACTACATGACTATCCTGGGAGAGAATAAATTAGATGCAAATCCTAGACTGTATCTTTGGTCAGGAAGCTTATAGATGTTGATGACTTCCTTAGGGGTCAAGAGGGAAGCTGAAGTTTGTTGAAATTAAATGGAATCCAACCAGGCAGGTTTAGTAGATCTTTACCTGAAGAGAGGCCTACAGGTACTAAGCAGTGGAAGGCTATAAACAGATTTCAACATCAGCCAAAATCTCGGCCTTCTATGCCCTGAGCAAAGAAATTTAAGGTCAGAGCAATGTTTCCAACTTGCTGGAAGAGAAGCCCAGCCCAGCCCACTGAGATTCAGCCAGAAGGCCTGGACAGCTTTTCGCCTTCACCGCCATTACCCTCACTCCCCTGTGAGTGAAGGCAGAGAACCTTCAACAAGACTCCCACCTTGAAGCTGAGAACTAACAGGAAGGGAGGTGATCTAATATCATGTAGGCATTGGCATTTGTAAGAGATCCCTGTGTATGTGAAAACTGTTAGACAGGCTCTGACTTTGAAACCCTGCATTTCACTCTCAGTTCTACAAAAGTTATTAAGCATCTGGTCTAGCCCTGAGAGGGCAACGTTCCTGCAGTGGGCAGTTCCCTGCAGCACATTCTTTCTGTATCATACATTTGCTGAGAACACACATGGATGCCTACCCCTATCTGTTGATACTCCTGTATCCTCAGTTTCTGACAGAACTGAGATCTGCTCTCCCCTCAGGACTTCTCAAGGGTTTGCTCCCGCCTTTCCCCTACACATCTCTCTGCCCCACACTCCACTTAGGACAGCATCCACTTATGCCCCAATGCAGCTTTACTCGCTCCTACACAGTGATTCACAGTTTGGTCAGAGCCCCTTCTGGAGCATGCTGTCTTTTACAGGATTTTTTACCTCGGTTCCTCTGACGTGGTGGAGGGCATTCTTCCCTTGCTTTGAAACACATACAGATTTTTCCACATGTTTACATTCCTTTGGTTTACGTTGATGGAATTTGGGAAGGGAAAGGGAATTAAAATCACGGGGTCAGTTTGTCTTCTTCGAAGCAAGCTCCAGACCATTTATTTTAGACTCTTGTCCTGCGAGTCCTGACAGCCCATTTATGGGGTGTTAAGTGCTGGTGTTTGGCAGCCAGTGCTGTGGTAAGGCCACAGGGCCTGATTTACTGAAGAGACTATGAAGCTGAGATGAAGAGAAAATAAAAGCTGGTATTTCACAGGGCTGGGAATTAGAAAGCCCTGAGTTCTTGTCTTTGGCATTGAGTCAGGCCATAACTCAAGAGCCATGTCATCATCTCTACATCTCAGCTTCACCTCCGATAAAGTAAACAGAAGAATGCACAATCCTGTATGTAATGCCACTTTCAGGGAAATAGCTGTGGATGGGGGGAAGGGAGGCAGTTTATGAGTTCACAAGGAAAGCCAGGCTGCACAGGCAACACGAGCAGGAGAATAATAGACAAGATCACAAGAGCACGGGAGGTTGTTTGCCACCTGGCATAAAGACAGATTGAAAAAGAAGTGAAAACTTTAAAATGTTTGCTCATTTTTGAAGTTACAACATAATTAATCTCTCAGTCTAATGAACACAGTATATTTTTATTTATTTTTGTATCATTTTTCTATCTTCCTGTCTTTCTTCTCAGGAAGACCTTTAGACACAACCAACAGGAAGTCATCAGTATAATTGATCACAAACTTCAAAACACAAATGAACATTGAAGGGTAAGAATAATTCTGGAATTAGAAATCCAATTCTTTTTCTAGTTTGGTAGCAAAACACCAAACACATTTGTACAAGGTCTGTCTCTATTGCACTAAAATCCAGTGAGTTATAAGAGGCTACAACTGGAAATTGAACCCACATTTCTTCCCTGACAACATAGCATATTAGACTCTAATCACTCAGTGTTGCATTGTTATTTACTATTTTCCTGCCATCCACACTCATGTATATTTATGTGAAGTCCAAAAATAATCCAGCATCACTTACTTCAGATGATTATCTATGTCCTAATCAGAAATACTAATCAGGAAACACATAACATACTCAAACCCTATTGTGTAAGACAAACAGCATCCAGAATACAGAAAAGTCTTGCTTAGATCAAATGTTCTTCAAAGTATCTTTTGCTTTTTTACCCACAATAAGAAAAGAAAGACTATTTGCTCCTTATTTCCGAAGTTTGAAAGCAAAGCAATGTGAAAAGTGGATCCCCTACAGGATCTTCTAAACAGAAGAAAGCAGAGATCAGTCCAGTACTAATTTAGACCCATGTTTTTTCCATGTTTTCAATCATAAGGAGTAAAAGTTAAATACAGAGATCTTGAGATCCTTTTTCCTGTACATGAGTCCCAGCTTCGAAATAATATCATAGAATTCAGAAGAATGATTCAGCCATTCTAAGGCATTTACTACTGCTGACAATAGCTCGATAACCTATAGATTTTCCTAATAAATCCATGTCAAAAGGATGAACATATGAAAAGAATTATAGAATTTTATATATTACAAAAATTTAACCAACTGTATTTTTCAACCTTCAAAGCAATTCTATATGTTTCCCTTTTTAAATTGAGTGATTTTATTTTTCTTTGACAGACTCATGCTTAGAAAATCCTTTTATAGGGATGCCTGGGTGGCTCTGTCAGTTGAGTGTCTGACTCTTAGTTTCAGCTCAGGTCATGATCTCTTGGGTTGTGGGATCAAGGCCCACATCAGGCTCTGGGCCTGGCAGGAAGTCTGCTTGAGATTCTTTGCCTCTGCACCTCCCCCTGCTCATGCTCCCTCTCTCTCTCTCTCTCTCTCTCTAAACAAATCTTTAAAAATAAAAAAAAATCTTTTATATGATGCATAATCACCACCTTAAAGTTTTCTCCAGGTATTGACAAATGGCCATCTTTGGTTTTCTTCTTTATAGCAAGAAAAGTAGAAACATCTGTATAGGAGCATTGGCACAGGCCACACACTCAAGTTTCACAAGGCTCTCCCACTGCTTCCAGCCACTCCTCTACTGCTGTCCTGACACTAGAGCTTAGAATTATTTTCTTTTATCTGGGTTTCAGTTAAAAGAATGTTTTTTAAACATATATGTTATGTGAATTCAAATAGAATTCAAATAAACTACTGTTTGCCTACCAAAATCTATAGCAAATCCTCCAATGGTCTTACTCCTCAGAGTATATGCTCATTTGGTATCAATCCAGCTGAAGACAAATGCCTTTAGAAGGTGGTACAATGTTCTTTCAGGATGCTATTTAAATAACATTGATTTATATGTAATAGGACTTAGGCTATGGATGATCACATTGAAGAGAAAATTGTTGCATGGTCAATCTAACTGTTTGGGGCTGACTCTGATTCCTCACCTTTTAGCCAATCCAGTGGGTTTCCATGCAATTGCTCACTGATAGAATTGAAAATCTCACCTTGACTGTTTCACAATAAATATTGGTCATGGCAAAGATACAGGACCATAAAATCTGTAGTAATTTACAGATAACATGCTAAATTGAAAATGGGGTAAATTCAGTTCCATTCATACCAACAAGTCATTGTGTGACCTTGAAAAAAAAATGAGGAGAGTAGATTAATCTCTGTATGGCTCAATATATCATCTTTAAAAATAGTTTTTATAATTTTATTTCTCCTATTGGTCAGGATCTGTGTGAAATCATTAAGGTAAATCCAACCATTTGAAGATAATTCAGATAAAACAACCCACCTATCAAATATTTGTGAGAAAAGAAGAATGTACATCATTCCTCAAATACTTCCACAAGCTATAAACATTAATATCTTATGTTACTACCCCCCCAGTGGCTATAAATTATTTTGAATAAGGAATCACACTTTTTTATGAATCAAATAATTTTGTAAGATAAATATGTTAAGACATTATTTAAAGTGGCATGCCCAATTCCCCTTCAACATGACATTTAATCAAAGCAGGAATGCCGAATGAATAAGAAAAGACATGTTTGCTTGGGCAGGAACAGAATATGTACAAGGATTTAGAATATAAAGCCCCAAATAACATGAAAAACTAAACAACTAGGCTCTACAGTTTTATGAAAAGAGAACAGAAAGCATAATAAGTCAATGGAAAGGACATTGACAAGAAATATGTCCTATTACATGATTTGGCATTGAACTGATTATCTAAGTCAAAGAGTTTTGTTTGTTTGTTTTGTCGGTCAATTGGTTGGTTGGTTGGTTGGTTGGCTGGTTGGTTCTCTGCAGCTCAGATGTCTCTACTAAGTATTTGGAGTGTCTGATCTAAACACTCAAGAATTTGAGTAGTTACGACTTAACAAAAACCAAAACTCTGGTGTGATCTAAAAAGAGAGAAGAGCTAAATTCTCAGTTGCTCCATTGTCCCAAGGCTAGTACCTCAGTCCTTCCCTGGTGTACCCAGGACTAGATGATGATCTGTGTGAGATGATTAGAGCTAAACCAGGGAAAATGCTGTGATGATACTTAAAATGAACAACACATATCAATAAGCATTCCCAGTTATAAAAATGAAAGATCCCATGAACAAATAGCCATGTAAATGTCATCTGCAGGAAGACAATCAGTGTCATAAATGCACAGACAGGCAAAGTATAGGTAAGAAGCTGATTAAATGAGGTCCTGGGGTGACTGCTACAAATAATTTATAAGTAAATGCAAGTATTTGAATTACATTTTCAGATACTTTAATGTCTGAGCCTTCAAAGCAACAAACAAAATCAACCCCATTCTATCAGTTCATTACAGAGACTCTTTATAGTGGTTGAAGACTGCCAGAAAATACAGTCTCCCAGGTGCTGATAAAAGTACATTTTTTTTTTTGCAGGTATCATCTGCAAAGGAATAGCCAAAGAAACAAAAGCCTTAAGAAATGTTTCTGCAAAGGTTGTTACTAAATTCAGTGAGTTCCTTAGAAAATGTATTAAAGAATAGTTGGGGCTTAAACAATTCCTCCTCAGAGGGAGTCTACCTAGTTATGCCTTTAAAAATTTATTTGAGAAGATTGAGTTAATGAAGAGAATTCTTTTTGATATTACATCCAGCTGCTTTGCGTAATTGCTAAGAAACAAGAATTGAATCATCTATGTGGATACAGAAAAGTTGAGTATTAATGAACCATAGCCATTTCTCACTTCTATGAATGCTTTAAGCTGCAACGAGCAGGAAACCTATCCAGCAGTAGTTTCAGTAAATAACGGTTTCCTTTTCCCAGGTAACAAGAAGGCTGAAAGCAGATGATTACAACATGTTAACAGCTCCAAAATGCCATCAAGAACGCAAGTTCTTCCTTTCTCTCTGCCCTTCCATCCTTAATATGTTGGGTTTTATTCTGCACTTGTCACTCTATGATTGCAAGATGTCTGCTTTAGCTTTGGACTTCGCACCTGTCTTAAAAGCTGAAAGAAGTAGGCAGGCATAGCAACGGCCTCGTCCATCCTCTTCTTTCACTATCTTGGACTGCTAAGACTGCTATAACAAAATACAATAGACTCTGTGACTCAAACACAGATATTTATTTTCTCATGGTTCTGGAGGCTGGGAGGTCCAACATTAAAGTATCAGTAGATTCTGCATCTGGTCAAAGCTCTTTTCCTGGCTTATATATGGCCACCTTGTCTCTATGTGCTCATATGGCCTTTCCTTGGTGTATGGTTCATGAAGGGGGCTGGGCATGTGAGGGCAAGAGGTGTCTGTCTCTTCCTCTTCTAATGAGGGCATTAATCCTACCATGAAGATCTCAGCCTCATGAACTAATCTAAACCTCATTGTCCATCAAAGTTGCCACCTCCAAATACCATCATCCTGGGGTAGGGCCTAACACATGAATTCGGGGGGAACACAAATGTTCAGCACATAGTAGTCAGGAAAAGCAAAAGCTTACCCAGGAACACTCCCCAGAATTTTACGTAGTCTCGTTGGTAAGAACTGGTTCACATGGCCCCTTATTATAAGGGCAGGGGAGTTGGATGTTTCATGGAGCACATTTTTACCTTAAACAATATTAGGGCTACCCTAGCAAGGAAACAAGAGAAAGGAAATGGCTTTTGGGGAGCTAACTGCCAGTGTCTGCTATACGTGCCTAAAGCAGGATAGTTTACAGAAGTCCTAGTACTTCCTTTAGCTCTAATAAAAGTGATCCTATTCCTAAAACTCTGCAAGATTTATAGAAAATAGTACAGGAAATAAACTGGGAGAAACTTAGAAATCACTCAACAACACAAAGAGTTTTTCCTCCCAATAAAAATGTTTACCATTATCTTGAACTTCTGTGATGTTTCTAAATCTCCTCGTGCATGCTATAAACATTGTAGTTATATATGTCTTAGGAATTATTAAACAGTTTTAATGACTTCAACTTTGTATTAGTTTATTGAATTTATAGAAGTTGTACCATGAGACAGAGGGTGGCATATAGTAAAATGCCGTGTCTAGAGGAAGCAATAAAATATTGTTTTATTTATAATGAGGGTAACAGTGATGAAATGAAATCCCTGCTAGCATCCATCTTTATTGCTGGTGCTTAAATCCTCTGTTGCAGAGACTTCTCTTTGTAAAGAGAATTCTAAAAAAAAATTATAATTCTAGGATTGAGGAACAAAAGTAACATTAGGCTTCAGGGCAGTTCTATTGGGCTTTTATTGCATGTGGTTGCTATATTTCAGAGGTTGGAATTAGGTAGCTCTGTATCTTAATCTATGTAATAAGTTGTCTTTATAGCAGTGTTCTACTTCATTTTTATTTTAAAGTAATGCTTTGAGAGAAATAAAATAATTTTCAAAAATGAAGTAAAATAAAACAAACAAAAACAGATCCCATCATGGCTCCTAAAGTAAACCAGAATACTTCACTGTGGCACTGAGTGTCTCATCGAAACACACTTGAATTCACCATTCTTGCCATGTCTTATCCACAGGAGAGCTTATTAAATAAGAGACTGGTTCTCATGAGTGCATTTGACTTCTGGCAACAACAAATTTCTTCACCACCTCCATTCTCCCAACCATCCGTCCATCCATTCATCCATTCAAAAAAAACACCTATTGCCTATAAACTGTGTCGTGAGCACTATGCTGAAAATTGGTGATACAGAAAGAATCAGATATTACCAGCCTCAAGACCTACTGGGGCCATGGTTAGGGAGATGACCAATAACCTTGGTCAGACTTTAACCTTCAAATAACCTTCTACAGACTTTCAAATACACAGCCTCTTGCTCCTATGCACAACTGTATGTGGATGCAAGAAAATTTCAGGAAGAAACACCCCCCCATCCTCCCTGAGAAAATTCTAATTTCAGATCAAGTTCATAATATTTTCTGAAATGGCATTCAATCCTTTTCAGTAACATTTGGTAACATCTTACAATGTGCTAGCTACTTTCCCATTTGTCACAACAGCTCCATGAGGTGGGTATGAGTATCCCCTTTAACTCTAGTCTCTGAAAGAATATTAGGTCACACATTCTACTCTGACATTGACAGCAGCGAAGAAATTAAGGCCAAATTCCCCCCAAAGCTAGAATTCCTCTTGTCTCCCTCAGAATCAGCATTCTATTCAACTGGTATTTTCTGTATTTCTCAGAGACTAAGGAATGTCATTTCTTCAATTCTTAATCTGTGTACATGGAATATATGGAAAGGGAGTAGAAAAAAGGACAAGTTTAGAAAGCAGAAAAGGAAGAAAATACTAAGGAAAAATTAGTTACAGGGATATTTTTCCAAATGGTACCAAAGATAAAATTGGTAAACTCTCAATTTTCTGCAGTTCCCTTATCCAGGCATCTCAATTCTACAGAATCCAGTTAAGGAAATAGAGAGGAAGCAAAAGCATCTGTGACTGGCTGAAATAATTGTAGGTTTCCCCACTATCCGAAAGTAGAGAGTTCCCACGAAAACTTTGGTAAGCAGAAAAGAATCAATAAATATAAAGAATCAATTGCCATTAATTTACGTGGAACATTTTTTGAGCATTTCCAGACCCAGCATAGAACCTCTCTTAGGCTTTCCTGATACCTTAGGATACATCTTGCTAATGAAGCACAGAATAAATCTAAAGAAACCATTTGATGCTGAGAGGAGGTCCCAGGGAAGGAGTTGGTGGGGCCGCTGTCTCTGCTGATCTGAGTGAATTGCCTCTGCAGAGGCTCACTGCAAAACAAACACTGGAGGCTCTTTTTGCTTTCTGCCTTTTTTTCCTAAGAGAGAAAAATGTTCTTCGGATTTCCTTCATTAACAAAAACAGGCACTAACATGGGTCTTTCCTGACCTTGAATGGTATAACACAAACTTTCAAGAAACAGGAGGCAGCTGTACTTTATGGTCCAGACTCCTCGGATCCTAAAAGTATCTCTTTTATACATGGTTCTATCAGGCTTGGTTGTCTGGTTTTGTAGTCATCAGGACATTCGACTTTGAAAATTGGAACTGGATGGTAGTTGCTAGCTTGAGAGAGACAGTCACAGAGAGAGGAATAAGAAGTGACAGCTGAAAGCCTGTTGATGAGCACAAAGACAGAAAACTGATCAAAAATAGACACAAGAGCTCAAAAAACAGTACAGATGGGGCTCCAGGACAAATATCCTTCATATTTCAAAAGTCCCTGAGGGGCTATGATTCATATGACAACACTGGGTTAATAAGAACAGCTTGAAAAATATTTAGTATCCTTTGTTAAGAGAGTACTTATAAATAGGATCATGCAGAATTGCAAAAATTAAGAAAGGTTGCATAAGACAATAGAGGCAAACTCAGATCTGGGTGAAGATGCAGCCCTTTGCCCACACTGTGCTCTTAGACAAGTTACTAAACCTCTTGGCGTTCCACTTTCTTCTCTGAAAATTTTTTTAATTAACATATAATGTATTATTTGCCCCAGGGGTACAGGTCTGTGAATCATCAGGCTTACACATTTCACAGCACTCACTATAGCACATACCCTCCCTAATGTCCCCATCACCCAGCCACCCTATCCCTACCCCCCACCCCCCAGCAACCCTCAGTTTGTTTTGTGAGATTAAGAGTCTCTTATGGTTTGTCTTCCTCCCCATCCCATCTTGTTTCATTTTTCCCCCTCCCTACCCCACATGACCCCCCCACCCTTCCTGTCAAATTCCTCATATCAGAGAGATCATATGATTATTGTCTTTCTCTGATTGACTTATTTCACTTAGCATAGTACCCTCTAGTTCCATCCACGTCGTTAAAAATGGCAAGATTTCATTTCTTTTGATGGCTGCATAGTATTCCATTGTATATGTATACCACATCTTCTTTAGCCATTCATCTGTTGATGGACATCTAGGTTCTTTCCATAGTTTGTTTGGCTATTGTGGACATTGCTGCTATAAACATTCGGGTGCACATGCCCCTGAGGATCACTACCTTCTTATCTGTAGGGTAAATACCCAGTAGTATGATTGCTGGGTCGTAGGGTAGCTCTATTTTCAACTTTTTGAGGAACATCTATACTGTTTTCCAGAGCGGCTGCACCAGCTTGCATTCCCACCTACAGTGTAGGAGAGTGCCCCTTTCTCCACATCCTCACCAACATCTGTCATTTTCCTGACTTGTTAATGTTAGCCATTCTGACTGGTGTGAGGTGGTATCTCACTGTGGTTTTGATTCGTATTTCCCTGAGGCCAAGTGATGATGATGTTTCGTGTATCTGTTGGCCATTTGGATGTTGTCTTTGCTGAAATGTCTGTTCATGTCTTCTGCCCATTTCTTGATTGGGTTATTTGTTCTTTGGGTGTTGTGTTTGACGAGTTCTTCATAGATTTTGGATACTAGCCCTTTATCTGATATGTCATTTGCAAATGTCTTCTCCCATTCTATCAGTTGTCTTTTGATTTTGTTAACTGTTTCCTTTGCTATGCAAAAGCTTTTGATGAAAAAGCTTTTTGATGAAGTGCCAATAGTTCATTTTGCCCTTGCTTCCCTTGCCTTTGGTGATGTTTCTAGGAAGAAGTTGCTCCAGCTGAGGTCATAGAGGTTGCTGCCTCTGTTCTCCTCAAGGATTTTGATGGATTCCTGTCTTACATTGAGACATCCATTTTGAGTCTATTTTTGTGTGTGGCATAAGGAAATGGTCCAGTTTCATTCTTCTGCATGTGACTTTCCATTTTCCCAACACCATTTGTTGAAGACACTGTCTTTTTTCCATTGGACGTTCTTTAATTTTTTAATTCACATATTAATACTTAGTTCTTACAGCTATTGAAGGTCTAAATAAGTCCAGGTTTATTACACATCGAACACCATGCCAGGCAAACAGTAAACAATAATGTGGCTTTTCTTCATTTCCCTCAACTTTAGTTACCTGTGCAATTCATTTCTCTGAATCAATTTCTACTAAAATGCCACATGAACAAGGTACTCTTGGTGTTAGTAGAAAGGTTTACATAAAATTGTCAATTGAGCCCAAAGTCCAAGGTGATGAGATAACTTGGCCCATTTTATCATACTTGCTTAACCCCACTGGAAAGTTCAATGAGTGTGAAAGTTAATATAAGCAGTAATTTCTACCTAATATATAAAAAAATCACTGTGCCACTGACTTCTCTTGATATTTTTATTAGCTGGGTCCTGCACCCATCATGCTTTAATTATGAGGCCTCGCTAATGAAGATGGTGGCTACACTCTTTGTATTATGAGAAGAGGACAGTAAGGAGAAGAAGCTATTTGGAGGCAAAGCTGGCCAAGATGGGGTTGCCTTAGAGGGAGCTCTGGATGCCCTGAAGACTGACAGTTGAAGAAGAGAGTCAAAAGGCCACTAAGAGGGTGAGAGGAGATGTAAACAGAGTAGAGCTGAGATTGTGGAAAGCATCAACAGAATGCCAGAGAGTCTATTGGACAAAGATCTCTTGCATCACTATGTCAAAAAAAAAAAATTCTGTTAATTCCCTTCAATTGCAACTTGTTACTGCAGCTATTAATTTGTCCTCATTCAATTGTGTCCGTATTTCCTTGAAGCTCTCATGATTTGCTTAAGCTTCTGATAGATGCTAAAAGAAAAAAGACACCCTGCCAATTTGGGAAGTTCTTTTATTCCTCATGTGCCAATGTTACAACTGCATCAATCAAAGCATGTCTGAATCTCCTTTTATATCTTCTCGTTAATTTCAAAACATGGCAGCTACCTATGTTATGGATATGGAGTGTGTGTAGGGTGTGTGTGTGTGTGTGTGTTTAAGAGAGAGAATGAATCAGACACAGAGGTTACATTTGTAAAAGAATTTGGAGTTAATCTAAGTCATTCACTTTAAAGAGAGATTTTTGCTCCATGTAATTTCCTTGTGAACATGGGATTCATTATTTTATTAATGTTAAGGAGGCTCACAGTTCTCTAGATCATGGGTTGGGACACTACAGTCTCCTTTCCAAATCTGACCAGATGCCTGTTTTTGTAAATAAAGTTTTAGAACATAGTCATACCTATTTGCTTATGTCTTGTCCATGGCTGTGTTCACACTGTGTTCACACAGCAATGGCAGATTGAGGAGCTGTGGCACAACACATATGGCTCACAAAGCTGAAAGTATTTAGTGTCTGGCCCTTAGCAAAAAAGGGTTATTGACCCTTGCTCTTGACAGGAGTTCTCTCAAATTCAATCCAGTGGCTGAAGAGGTGATCCATTGGAATGTGAAATGAAATATTGACAGTTCTATTTCTATTTTTCTTTTTCTTCCAAACAAGTAAGGAATTACACTTTCAAATATTTGATGCATAGATTGATCAGGATATTCCCAGCTTTGTCCATGGATCAGATGGTTGTATTTAGGTAATATGTCTGAAATATCCTAAGGGAAAAAAGTCTGCAGATGGGAAGGCTCAACCCAGCATCATCCCTCACTTACTCACTTCCAACTCACGATGACATGGGACATTTTATGTGTGACTAATTAAGTCCATTTAAAAATCTTCTTGTGGCACCTGGGTGGCTCAGTGGGTCAAAGCCTCTGCCTTCAGCTCAGGTCATGATCTCAGGGTCCTGGGATCGAGGCCCGCATCGGCTCTCTGCTCGGCAGGGAGCCTGCTTACTCCTCTCTCTCTGCCTGCCTCTCTGCCTACTTGTGATCTCTCTCTGTCAAATAAATAAATAAAATCTTTATTTAAAAAATCTTCCTACCTATCCAAATCAACCTATACAACACGAGTTGTCACCTTAAAAGATTCCTACAGAAAAACCACAAACAAAATTCTAAGACTACAAGTACAAGTAACTAACAAGGAAATAAAACAGTTACACCACCTTCTTCAAGGAGGAACTTTGCATCCACTATGATATCAAATAAAACAATGACTCTAAATAGGTTTGACAAGAAGTCATCTCAGATCAGTCAGCCATCTTAAGAAGACTATTCGAAATACAAATTTACATCTTCAGTCATTTCTGATAAAAATCACCCTATGTGTATATTGTGCCACAAAACATTAGAAAATTATAATAGTCTAAAAATATCATGCTTACTAAAATATTTTTAAATATAGTTTATTTAATATTCCTCTCAATATTTATTTCTGTTGTATATATATACATATATATATACATATATGTATTCTATAATGTGTACTATAGTGCATGCTAATATACTATAGAGACTGTCTAAATAAATCAATATACACAAAGGGTAAGAGCTCAATATTTTTTTATTGTTAGGTAGCGAGCAGGATGTAAATGTTTTGTACCACCAATCTAGAAGGTAAAAGGTATTAAAAGATAAACAAGTATATTAAAAACTGTAAGAGTTTGAACAAAAATCAATTCCCAAGGAGGCAATGCTTAAATCAGAAGTGATTAGGACTTTGTGAGCAAGGCAGAAGACTTTCATAGACAAGATATGGAAGGAAATTATTTGACTGACTACAGATTACCATAGCATACCATACTTTTCAACTCTTTTACTATTTTGCCTCAATTGGCAATAAATCAAAACAGACCAACACTTTCATTTAATATTTCAAGTTCTCACTGAATCTCCAATCTTCTACTATAAATTGATTTAGAGTAGAAGAGGCCTCCTTAAAATCATAAGAATTCCAAAATTTTCCTAAATTTGACCAAAAACCAATGTGACATACAGCCTTACTCTTCCCTCTCACAAAGATGGCATTACAAGTGGTGGAAATCTGACTGAGGAATCTAACAGAAATGCCAACCTTAAGTACATGTTTGATATGCTTCTCAGTGATTTACCAAGCACCACACAGATGGTATGTACTGGTATGTTATATGAAAAGCCAACTCCAGTTCCCCAAAATGTCAAGGTGTTATACTCCCTAAGAACTAAACTTGTCTCTCTTTGTTTAAAAAAATAATAATAGGGCGCCTGGGTGGCTCAGTGGGTTAAAGCCTCTGCTTTCAGCTCAGGTCATGATCTCAGGGTCCTGGGATCAAGGCTCTCTGCTCAGCGGGGAGCCTGCTTCTCCCTCTCTCTCTGCCTGCCTCTCTGCCTACTTGTGATCTCTCTCTCTGTGTCAAATAAATAAAATCTTTAAAATAAAATAAAATAAAATAAAAATAATAATAAACTGAGTAAAGATCTTATTGGCTTTATTCAATGATTCATGAATCAAGCAAGCAGCTTCCCATCTAACAGATAGAAAGGAGTTCTGAGAAGTGGTACAAAATGAAGGACTTTATAGGCAGGAAGGAGTGGGAACAAGGAAGTTATACTAGCAAAAAGTGGATTGGTTATAACAAGGTCACTCTCCTTTGGCAACAGACTACCTCACTACTGCTGACCAGGTGGTGCCTGATTGACCAGTTTTAAGACTATTTCTGGGAGAGTTGAAACTGTAAGTATTAAGTCTTGGTTTGATGATGTGGGGCTCAGCATAAGTGGCTCCATTTGGGGCCTGTTGTCTTGTTTTTAACATCACCTGTAAGGTCGACCACAAACCATCTTGTGGTTCTCATAAAAAAAGGAGTGAGATCTCCATAGGTTACTTGCTTCTCTATTACTCTTTTCAAAAAGTATTTTGGGCTTAGTTCAGTTCTTTCTTTTGTTTGTGTAATTTACAACCTTTTTTTCTGAAACTTTTGATTCTCTGATATTTTCAGCAGGTTTATGTATTTTTAATTTCCTTTGATCTGTACAAAATTTCTTGGTACCTCTGAAGAAAGCAAAATGAGGCAGAACAATAAATAGATTTTTTTTTCTAACTATCTTGGGTTTTCTCTCCTTTCATCTTTAACGAGGATCTCATCATTTGGACAACTGATGCTTTAGAATTTGCAATTATAATCATGCTTTTAAAAACTGACAGAGTGAGATTAAGTAAATCAGTGCACTTTAGAGGTGGAACAAATTGAGTAACTTTTTGGCAATTTAATTCCTCCCCCTCTTAAACGACAAGCTTTAATTCAACACATTCAGTATATCTGGCCTAAGGATAAATATTTAGCTCAGGTGGAAACTCTGTGAACTGATAATTAAATCCAAAAAGCCTCCACAAATTGCTCATTTAAAATCTTGTGCTTAATGGCAGTTTAAATCTAAGTAAATAGATTAAAAGTAAAAACGATGCTACCACTCTAAATAAGATAAAAATGCTGTATAAATTTTTGCCTTCTAAAAGCTTAACCTTTAAAGACTTAGAATCCATCAGAGTCATATAGAAGATCAAGATATGCTTTGAAATTTCATTTTTCTTATCCCAGTGAAACATCAGCACACTTCGTATTTGTTTTATCTTTCTGCTATTAACAGATTGTCACTAGGCTTTTCTGATTCAGTATTTCATTTTGTTAGTCAATTAAAATAAACAACATACAAACTTACTCTTTCTCTGCAATTTCTTCTTCAATACCTTAACTAGAATAATCCTAGTAAAATTACATTTCTTTTTGTCCTGAGACCTCAAAGAAAAATTTTCAAACTTGTGATGAAAATAACAAGCAACTGATCATTTCTCTTTACTCCAACTTTGAAATGAGGTTTAGAAAGAAAACTCCATAAGACGATATAATTAGATGTACTTTCTCTTTAATGATGAACCATTTATGTTCCTTATTCTGGACATTTTTCCTTCATGCGTAGAATAGAGTAAAGTAATAAGAAAAAAACATTTTGGATGTGTTTAAAGTTCCATCTCTGTGTTTCACAGAACACTTTGCTGATTTTATCTTCCCAAATCGTATAGACCATGTTGTTATCATTATTTTTAAAATCCAACAGAAAATGGCCCACATACTTGCATATGCATAAGCACACTCAAAAAACAAATATACACAATAAGCTCATTGTGTATCTTCTACTGCTGAAACCATGCTATCTACACACATACACAGATATATTAAGCCAAAACCAAATGCATCTGTGGGTGGAAAAACTTCTTGCAGTTTTCTACCCTTCTTCAGTCATAATTAGTTGACTGAAGAATTGCTGAAGTTCCTAAATTTTAGTTGACTTAAACTACATTGTGTATAAAAATTACTAGTGTACTTGTTACACAGATAGATTGCAAGGTTCCACTCAGAAAATCCTAATTTATTTCATCTCTTCTGAAACTCCCAATACTGTGGTATGTGAACTGTAGGGGCCCAGGGAAAGCAACTCCATAAGGTGCCACTTTGGCATACTGATTACTTGGAATTAAAAGTTACTTAGGTAATAGACACTGCAAAAACATTCTGACCCCTTCTGTGTTTCCAGAAAGCAGGAATGAAATCTCTCATGAGAAAGTTACCCTCCCTGTACCAGGAAATAAAGAGACATCCTTATCACCAGAGGTAGGGTATTCAGAGCAGAGAAGGCTATAAAAACAAACCCCTATTACTTCTACTAACATCATTCAAGCCCAAATTCTTTTTAGAATTCTTTACTATCTGAAGCTCCCCAACATAAGTTTTCTTTGTCCTGTCAATTCCTCACAGATTTAGGTTTCTTTGGCTCAAAAACATAAAAGCTGCCTGCCTTGGTCATTTCTTTGTGTCTCAGTTTTATTAGTGGGCCTCCATGTGCATGTAATTAAACTTTGTTTTTTTTTTTCTTCTGCTAATCTATTTCATGTCAACCTAATCTTCAAGACCAGCTAGAGGAAATTTGAAAGTTATAGGAAAATTTTTCCTCTCCCCACCAGGACCATAGTTTTATAAACATCCTCTTAAACATGTCCTCCTCATTCTGAAAGGTTATTTATAGCTTATGGAGGAAAACTAGATTCTGAAGTGCTTTCCTACTTGTAAAAAGAATCTGAAAAGTCTTGTTCATTGGTCAAAACCAGTCCATATATCACCTCTTTAATGGAGGTTCCCCCAATTTTCCAAGACATAATCTCCACACTTCAACAGTAGCACCAATCCTATTAAAGACATACGTTACCTGTGGTTAACAAGGCACTTAGATGGGTTCAGAACCAATTGCCGGGGTCTCTAGCAGTGCAGTAGCAGGCATGGGATCATGGGCTTCCTCTCACGGGCAACAGCTGCTTCTGAGCTCTGAGTATTACCCCTTCATTTCCTCCTCTTCTTATCTTTATTCACTTCCCCTTTTTTTATACCAGTCCTTCTGACACCTTTGTATTCAATACCTTGCTTGAAATACTAAGAGTGATTCTAATAATTTTCTTGGATAATTCACCAAAATCTGGGGGGCACCTGGGTGGCTCAGTAACTTAAGTGTCTGCCTTTGGCTCAGGTCATGATCCCAGGGTCCTGGGATCGAGCCCCACATTGGGCTCCTTGCTCAGCAGGGGAGTCTGCTTCTCCCACTCCCTCTACCCCTGCTCACTCTCTCACTCTCTTGGTCTCTTAAATAAAATCTTAAAAAAAAAACTACAAAATATTCTCTCTCTCCCTATCCCTCTGCCCTTTCCCCCAACTCCTGCAAGTTCACTCTCTCTCTATCAAATAAATAACTACAATCTTAAAAAAAAAAAAAAGAAAAGAAGTCCCCCAAAAATTCACTAAAATATTAACTCAATGACCCAAATTCAAACTTTGTGATATGTCCTATCTTACCTGACATAGTTTACAGAAAGTATTTTACACTCATGTCACCCAACAGGATCTGTAAGATACTCCCTTCTCTAAGGCACTGAGCGATGTATTATTAACCTAGAGTTTTGCATTAATGAGGGGAGCTGTGGCATCCTTGAAAAGTTCTGCAGCAACTGTCTTTGCTATATTATAAATGACAGTGGATGATGTTGCCGTTGTACTGGACAACTCCCTGATTTTAATGGAGCCAGGTGGGAGTGCATAACTGGCATAGATAAGGTGAGTAAAGTTACCCTAAAGGGCAGCAAGAACAGAATGGCAATCAGAATGTTTTGTCACACAGGGATCTTTGGGGATGGCTTACTGATTGTGGTATTTCTGAGAATTAGATAGACAAGAAATCTACTTAAATATTATTTGATCTATATAAGAAAGGAAGGAAGAGAGAGAGAGAGAAAGGAAAGAAAAGTAGGGAAAAGGAAAGAAAAGAAAGAAAGAAGAAGAGATCTCTGAGGCTGGCGAGTAGTCATGTCCTCTCAATCTATTCTCAGTATTAAACCAGTTCAAAGACCCACAGCCCCTGGATTAAAGTAGAGAACAGGCCCTGGTGAGGAAGGACCATACTAAATGTTGCAAAATATATTCTTTGACTTTTCCCCTATGTCTTCCCTCAAAGGGTTTTGTAGCTGTTTACTAAGGTCACTGTACAGTGCAAAAGGAGAAATAATATAATCATCCAGAACTAGACATAGGCTCTGAATTGGTGCTGATGTCTGGATATTCAAAACATTTCTATTTTCTGCCTAACCTAATAGGTGCTTATGGTAGTCAAATGATAAAGAGATGTGACCTTTGCCTACTTTGCAGTGGGTGCATTGGGTCTATAGACCATCTTATGCTTATTTTCCCAGTTCTTGATGGTATAATTGCAATAGTCATATTCAAAAAATTACAAAATCTTCTACCATCTCCTGATCAATGAAATGATGACTATTACCATAAGAAGGAACAATGGTAAGCCCTTCATCTGCCCAAAACTATCAGAACAGTAAACCAAAAGCAATTCTGCATCCATGCGGAATTACAAGGACAAATGGCACAATCAAAGATTTGAAAGATTGAGTTTTGTGGCTGTTATTACTTTCTTATTCAACACCCCTATTTGACCTGTGCAGAAAGCAGATGAGTCTTAGAGAATGACATAAACATAACCAAGTGATGATTCCAATTTCAACTCCCAAAAGAGATGTGGTCTGTTTACTGGAGCAAATCAACACAGCAAATGCTTTATTTGTATCAGCAAAGGCCACTAAAAGTAGTTTGGTTTACATGGAAAGAGCAATAGAACACCTTCCCTGCCTTATCTCTAGGTTATGTTAACTTTGCAGTTTTCTATTATAATCTAAGAGTCAGAAACCTTGATCATTTTGACATCCCACAGAATACCAGAGACCAGCAATGACTGGTTGGGTCACATATCATATCACTCTGACAGACTCTCCTGCCTCCCTCTTCTACATTTAAGGACTCTTCTGATGACACTGGCCTACCCAGATAACCTAGGATAATCCTTTATTTTCATGATTTCATCCACTACTTTAATTCCCTTTTGCTGTAGATATGTAGGTAACATATTCACAGGCTCTGGGGATTAGGTTGTGAACGCTTTGGGAGGCAATTATTCTGTGTGCACTAGAACCTTATGCCCCAGAAGATTAAACAATGCTGGAAGATTCTGTGGCAAGTTAGCAATGCCTTATGAAGACTGGGGAAGGCTTCAATTAGAAAATCAGAGCAGAAATCCTCAGGATTTGGGAGCAAAGCCATGTTCTCTTATGCATATAACTACCCTTTGAAAGAACAGCTCTTGGCTTGCCTATGAGCCCTGTTACAGATGAATGTTGGACCAAAGGATAGTACATGATCAGGAATCTACCATATACATAATGAATTGAGTGCTGTCTTATCCACAAAATCATGAAGTTGGACATGCACAGCAATATTTCATCATCAAATGGAAATGAGACTGAAATTAAGGAACTCCTGAAGACAAAATTCTCTTAGAACCTTCTCCTGCTGCATTCTTGCTTCTCTCTCAAGTCTTAAATATTATCTTACAGGGTGTTCCATATGAACAATTGACTAAGAAAGAAAAATCTTGGGTCTAGTTTACAGATGGAGCCACATGACATCCTTAAAAGACAGTAGGGACAGAAAACCATCCTCGTGGGTAGGACTATAAGAAGTCTCTGTGGTTGTTCACTACATAAAGACCAGAGGAAAAAATCTGATGTCACTGACTCCGAGTGAGTGAATGTCTCTAATTTTTTTTAAAGATTTTTTTTATTTATTTTGACAGAGATCACAAGTAGGCAGAGAGGCAGGCAGAGAGAGAGAGGAGGAATAAAGCTCCCTGCTGAGCATGGTGCCCTATGCAGGCCTCGATCCCAGGACCCTGAGATCATGACCTGAACTGAAGGCAGAGGCTTTAACCCACTGAGCCACCCTGAATGTCTCTAATTTAACCAGAAACTTGGAAGATACATAATCTGATTGATGATAAGGATGTCTTAGGAAGAGGCATGTGGATGTATGGCTCAGAAAGGGCAAGAGTGAAAGGAAATTTGGGTCTCATATTAATACTCACAAACAAGTATCCACTACAGAGGAGACTCTAAATAATCAGGACAAGATTATACATTCTGTCATTGTCAACCATCCCTTAGCCACCACAGTGCTTGCCCAATAATCAAAGTGAATACAGTAATAAGGAAGGAGGACCCAACAACATGGACTCCCCTCACTAAGGTTATTCAAGCTGCCACCACTGCCTGATACTCTACCTACTAACAGAAGACAATGTGGATCCCTCAATGTAGGATCATCCAGCCACCTAGTGGCAGATCGATGGCATGGATCCTTTCCATCATGGCTCATTCACAATGGTACCAGAAATGGGTTGAATAGTGCCACCCACCCCACTATCATACCTACCCAGAACCTCATAATGTCACCTTATTTGAAAATATGGTCTTCAAAGATGTAATTAGTTAAGGATATCCAGATGAAATTATTCTGGATTTAATGCAAGACCTCAATTCAATGACTGGTATCCTTATAAGAGGAGAGAGATACAGGGAGAAATGGAAATGTGAAGATAGTTTTTGGAGTCTGGATATTAGAGTTACCCTGCCACAGGCCAAGGAATGCCTAGGATCCACTACCCTTACTATGGTGTTCCTACATCTAGAAGCAGCTGGTGTGAAGTCATATTAGAGTGGCCTACTGATGCTTCATTTATGTGACCTGCAAGGAGCGGGGGTGTTATCCTTCAAGGTGTGGCATATCCCTTGAACTGATAACCAATATATGATGCTGTTTCTTCCATGACCTGAAAAAATGGATCATGGAACCAAGTGGTGGGACTGCTAGTGGCTCCTCTATTACACCTAATAACCCACTCACAGGATTTTTACCAGGCCCCCACAGTATTGGGCTCCTCTATTTTATTGGCCTTCATTCCTGGGAGAGGAATGTTTCCAATAAGGAGTACAACTGTTTAACTGAAATGAAAGTTGAAATGGCCACCTAGATACTTCAGGCTTCTCATGACACAAATTCAAATGACAAAAAGAATAATCAAAATTATCAAAAGGAAATTGTGTTGCCACCACGTGGTAAGAACAAGGAAGACTCTTTGGAACTCTTGGGATTTCCTAATGCTTCTCTTATTACTTCTATCCCAGAAGTAAAGGCTAAAAGAAGACGACAGCAACCCAAGAAAGAAAAATTATCAGTGATTCAGACACTTTAGGAATGAAGATTTGGAACTTTACACAGAAAAGAGACCAGCTGAGAGCAAATAAAAAATGAAATGTTAGCAGAAGAACAATTTTATAAATATCAACATAGCCTTGTGACAAGTTATAGAAATGAGAACTATAGCAACTATAAATATTTTTCTTCCTTGTTTTTAGGTAGACATATTTGTAGATATTAGGTACATATATGTGGAGCAATTTTGCTTCTCTTCTGTTTCCCCCATTTTTTTATTCAAAGGGAGTTAGTGATAGTTAACTCTATAATTCAGCTTGTAAATATCGAATATTCAGAAGGAATTGCTCAGTGAATTAGATGAAGAAATGGCATCATTGTTTATAAAAGAGGTGCATTCATTCAATCAGATACAAACAGAATTTTGTATGGAAATTCCATATGGGTAGAAAAGAGTGGACGGTGTCAGTCACCCAAGTCTTTATTCTCAGTCCGTCTCCCTGTCCTTCTTTGCTCCGCCAGGTATGATAGAAAGTTTGGAGGCTGAAAACTAAATTTTCTTGACTCACTTTCCAACTGGACTCCAATTAGATTCTGCCAATGGGAGGCAACATGAGATAATGGAAGGAGAAAGAGGGGAGAACTCACACTTTCCATCTCTAATTATCGTCAACATCTTTGGCAGCAAGAGTAGCATCTACAGCACAACAACAATGACAGCATTGATGGAGGTTGCAGCTTTGGTTGAGGAAACCAGGTTTTCTAGAAATCTTCAGCAAACATGGAACAGATGGCCTTAGAGTCCCTGACGCTAAAGCAGTGTGTGCAGACACATGGATTCTAGTCAGTAACACAAGCTACTTCTGCTCTCTGGGTATCATCTCAGTTTGTATCCTCTCCCCCAGGTCCTTCTGTCATCTGTTTGGCTCTTCCAGTTGCTCCAGCCCATGTGTACAAGTTCTCTGTATTAAATTTCCTTGCTTCAAGATATCTAGAGAGGCTTCTAGTTTCCCAGTTATACTCTGACTGATACACTAGTATAGCTTCTGGCAATCTGTAACTCCCTTGGGTGTCACTTTTATTTATTTATTTTTTATTTGACAGAAATATAGAGAACAAGTAGGCAGAGCGACAGGCAGAGAGAGAGGGAGAAGCAGGCTCTCCCCTGAGCAGAGAGCCCGATATAGGACTCGATCCCAGGACCCTGGGATCATGACCTGAGCCGAAGGCAGTGGCTTAACCGACTGAGCCACCCAGGCGCCCTGGGTGTCACTTTTAAAAATCAATCCTTATCCATCCTACTTTTCACAGGTGACCTGATCTTGGATATTAAGGTTCTAGACTCATGGAAAAAGCCAAAGAGGATTAGGCTCTTTCTCCCCAACATCTTTCCCCCTGAGAAAGTGATGTCCATTTCAACTGTACCCAGAGTCTTTCTTCAGAATCTTCACACCTTCTTTATTTCAAAAACTTCTCTTTTACTCTTTTTCTTAAACCAACTTTGTGTTTTGCTAACCTTTTCTTCTAAATTCAAAGTGAATACACATTAATTGTAGAAAAGACAAAAGAGAAAGAAAAAACCCTTGGGACTAATGATCCTAAAGATTTTCATAATGACAGATTCAGAGAGCCATCTATGTATCCTGTATCTAGGGGAGGTCATAGTGGATATGAGTGAGCACTAGAGCTGAACAGACCTCAGTCTGAGCCCCAGCCATATGACCTTGAGCAAGTTAACTTCTCTAAGCCTCAGTTATGCTACCTGCCTAATGGAGTTAATAACTATACCCACCTCATAAGGTTGTAATTTAAGAAGATAATGAATGTACAACAATTAACACAGTGCCTGACTGCTGTCATTCAAAATCTTTCAACGTCATTTTTAATGCCTGCATCATATCCTATACCACTGTATAGTGCCAAGACCCCAACTGTTGGATATTTAGTTTGTTTATATATTTTTTATGATAACACTGAGTGCTACATTTCTGCATACATACACTGATTATTTCCTTAGGATAAATTCCTCTTTTTTTGCTAATTATTACTCCTTCCAGGAGGTTGTCACTGTTACAGAGTTAATATATGTAAAGCATTGATTGTCACATATACAAGGCACGAAGTATTAGACATGCATTTCCTCCATCTTATGGTGGGATTAACATTTTGACTAAGTTTCTTTTTTTAAGTATTGATAGATATGTCTTCTAAGTCTTCTGATGTCTGGAAATGACTTTCTTAATAGCCTTTCCACATAAAGGTCACTCTGATTACCGAATTTTTCAGTCTACAACCTCCTCCATGCCCTCCATACTCTGTGAAAGTGACTCCACTGTTTCTAGTATTTTGAGTAGTATTTAATATATCTAATCCATTTGGGTTTTTAAGTCTTTTTTTACTTATCTGCTTTTTTTCTGGTAGATAAATACAAAAAGGTCACAAACAAACTATTGCAAAAAAGAAAAAAGAAACACAGAAGGAAGTTCTTTTTTTTTTAAGATTTTATCTATTTATTTGAGAGGAGAGAGAGAGAGAGAGCACAAGCAGGGGAGAGGGGCATAGAGAGGGAGAAGCAGATCCCTTACTGAGCGGGAAGTCTGATGCAGGACTTGATCCCAGGACCCTGAGATCATGACCTGAACCAAAGGCAGATGCTTAACTGACTGAGACACCCAAGTGCCCCAGGAAGTTCTTAAAACAAATGAGAAAATGTTCAGTCTTGCAAGTAAAAAAAAAAAAAAAAAGGCAAAGCAAAACTGCATGTCATTCTTTTGCTTTTCGGGATACCAAATATTAAAATACAATTACACAATTACATAGCAAATATTTGGAGACATTGACCCTCTCATTTCCACTGGTGGGAATGCAATTTGGTACAGGTCTTCTAGAATATACTTTGGCAATTTTCTATACTCTTTAACCATGAGAAGCTAATTTTAGATGTATATACTAAAGAAATGACTATGGATCTACAAGAATGTTTTAGGTATAGTGATATTTACCACACATTCATCACAATAAAAAATTAAGAAGTCACATAAATATCTAACAAAAATAGATTTAACCTATAAATGTAATACATGTATTCATGAGATTGCTATGGAGTCATTAAAACATAGTAAAGTGAATCAATGACTCCATTAGAGTGTGAAGGATAAAAAACAGTTTCCAAAGAGAAAACTTGGTGTTATCCCCATTTTTGTGAAGCAAGAGGGACATCTTCATCTGGTAGAGTAGGTTGCAAAAACGTAAAAATGGTTATCTCCCGAGTATAGGAGTAGAAGGCTTTTAGTTTGTCTGTCTTACTGGGCATGTTCTTATTTCTCTAAAGTTAACTTACATTACTTATGTAATTAAAAAATTAAAATGTCCATCAGAGTGAGCTATATCATTCATAATTAGCATATAATGAGAGTTTTTCTCCTTTAGTATAGATTTAGTTTTCCCCGTAAGACTTTATTTCCTGGGGAAAATATGCACTTTTAAAACCAAACAGACTGTCATAAATTATTCCGAACCTCAAAGCACTACATACTTAACAATTTATACATTGACACACCATCTCCATAAAACTAAAATGTCTATAAATCTACACTGAATGACATGACCGTATGAAGAAAGAGACAAAGTAGTCCCGTTCTACTATCATGACGAATATAATTACAGCAGCAATCATGAACATTATCTGAGTTGCCTTTGCTGCCCAGTACCTTCCTAGCACAAATCAAAATCATTTTCCCAAGAAATAATCACAGAGTAGTTTTCATTGTATTTTCGTGAAGACAATTTATCCTAATCATCTTTGGGAGAAAAAGATATTAAAATAAACAAAACAAGAGCAGAGGAAAGATAAAAATGAAAAATTACACTAAGCATGGAGAGAAGCAAGGCAGAAGGAGACTTAAGAAGCTTGAGTCTTCGTTTTGATCTTTGCCAAAAAGACAATATTTGATAAAACTGTGTATCTTCCAACAGGATCTAAATCATGTAAAGTATTGTTCTAGGTTAGAAGTATAAATCACTTCATATTCCCACTCTTTATCAGACACTTTGAGGATCTCTATGGTAGTTTAACCAGTGTTAATAAAGCAAGAATCCAGGGATCTATTCTAAGAGGAGATATTTTTTTTTTCATTTGCAGTCAACACTATTAATCTTTCAACATCCTTTATTGCTCTAATGAGCCATTTCTTATCACGTTTAGATGCTCTGGATATGGGATTCCTATAACTTATGATAATAGTTTAAATACTGGGCCGGGTAGAACAGTCAATCAAAATGAGATATAATTCCTCACACTTTTGCTTCCCACTTCTGTCCTGTTTTCTTCAATACATGATACAGTCTAGAACAAGTAAAGTCCACAAGTGAGGAAATTATACAGATAACTCAGCCCAGAAATTACATTGTCATGTGCCGAATTTTCTAATTCCAGATCCTCTTGTCTATTGTGAAATCATGCTCTAAAGTATTGAATACAAAATGTTATGAACAACAGGCTCTTCTCATGTTTGTTTTAAAGATTGAACATTTCAGCGCAGCAAAGAAGAATTTTAAGAAAAAGAGTGGTGAATTTCTGGGGGAAATGGTAGTTGGATCACAGCAACTTAACCTTGATTCTTTCTAAGAAGCTTACTGAAATGGCAAGAAATATGCATGTTTTTTAATCGAAACACCCTTAAATCATTGTTATACAGGAGAGGTTTCGGTCTAAGCTAAGGGCAATTCACAACTGTCCTTCCTGACTCAGCATCCATGTTTTGCAGGAAGAGGGAAAAGATCCTAACAGCACAGTACCACAAAGAGCCTTATTTTAAACTATCAAATGTGGAGGTAAGGACAAGCTATGGGAAAAATGAGCAATCCTCTCAAAGCTCACAAACACTCCTACAAAACATATGTAAATATAAAAAAATTAAAACACATAAAAGGAAAGAACATAAGAGCAGCTTTGAACACCTCCTCCCCAACACTAAATACCAGAATATAATGGTGCAAAATCTTTAGAAAGTAATTGTTGTGTCCCAAGTTTCCATATATAGCTGAGTCAATCTTTACGCTATGATCTTTACACCATTATTTGTCTTTCCTCTAAAGGCTTCAGGTGGTGTGAAAATATGAGGGATAGAGCAGTCCCCGCTTTGCATAGTAGTGCAGAACTATTTTAAAAAATGGCCATACAAGCTGAAACTGTGTAAAGTGGCCTTTGTTCCATGATCTTTAAAAATTTTTGTCAAGATACTAAAAACTCACTTACTCTCAGTTATAAATTTAGAGGTGGAGTGAAAAAATAAAAACACTAATATGTATTTGATGTTCTGTAATTTAAAACCTTAGAAGCATTGCACATTGAAGTGTTTTATTTCTTTGTAAAAACTTATCAGTAGTTTCAAAAATGCTTGCCTTCTTCTCATTGTACAGCTTTAGAATGTGGAATGAGCATCTTCTCTGTGCTTTGCTAAATTATGCTCCTGTCTAAATTTGGATCATCTTCCAATATTTCACCCTTTGCACTTTCAATGTCTTGAAAAACCCTCTGAGTGTTCCTTTAAAGGGAAATTCTTTGTCATGACAACCACTTTCCTCACTTAGGTTGGAAAGTTAGTCTTTGCTGACTTGCTATGGCTGCCCATTGAGAATGGCAGGAACAGCATCAGTGTCTACATTCCCACAGTCCATCTTTTCTTCTATAACTCCATTTATGTTTCATTCAAATTCCACTTCCAGTGTTATCATTTTTTGTTTCTTTGCTGCACTTTCATCCTTGTTGGCTCATTTCCTCTTTCAGTTATTTATCCTTGTAAAATGTCACATGGTTTATCACTGGGAGACACAGAGACAGTGCAACTTTATGCATTGCTGTCTATCCATGAGCTGAGTGACAGGTGCACAGTGACAAATCAAAAGACTTTGAAAGAAGTGGTGTGACCAGCCACCAATCCTGATGTGCCTCTGTTATTATGTAGTGATCTGTGCACTGAAGAGCTAGTAAAAAATGTGTACTTCATGCAATTACTCACAGTTCATATCTCATGGTAACTGAAATTTGAACTGTGTTGTTAAGGACCGGTGTTATTTAAACTAGAGTAACTGATATCCGTGCATATCAAAGCCATGTAAAGTGAGGTCTACCTGTGTATTAGGATTTTTTTAAGCATTACTATTTACCGGTATTATGATACAAAATCACAAGAGAATGAATTTAAAAATTACAAAAACTATTAAATAGTTTAGCAAGGTGCAAGAGCACAAGAAAATTTTTAAAAATAGAAGTCCTATATTGTAACAAACACTTCAAAAATTCAAGAGTAAATGATCATTTTCAAAATAGCAGCAAAATATGAAATGTGCAGAATGAAAGATTGTAAAGCAGATCATTCAGACCCATTACTATCCCATCCTAACTTACTTTGCTTAAGCCTTATAACTACCTGTTCTAAGGATGCCTGGGTGGCTCAGTTGGTTGAAGGTCCTACTCTGGTTCTGCTTAGGTCATGATCTCAGATCATGGGTCCTGAGATCAAGCCCCACCCCCGTCCCAGGTCGGTCTCTATGAGCAGTGGGAGTCTGCTTTGAAGATCCTCTCCCTTATCCCTCCCCCTGCACTCCTACTCTCAATGTCTCTCTCTAATAAATAAATCTTAAAAAAAAAAAAAGCAAAAACAGTGTGACTCATGGGGAAAGGGGTCTCACACTAGGCAGAATGTGTCTCTCTCACATTCATTAAAAAAACAAAACAAAACAAAACAAAAAACTACCTGTCCCAGCCTCCATTACAGGTAAAGTTTTCTATGTGGCCTGGTTTTTACCTAGCAGAAGCATCTGCATGATACAAAGGGGAGAAAGCAAGCCTCATGGTGCAGAAGCTACAGGCAGAAAAGAACAAATATTCTGGCAAGCTTGATGGTAGAGGAAGTTTGTTTTCCCAAGACAGGCATGGCAGGGTTGTAGTCATCTAGAATGTCCCAGGGGCTGATGACAATGACACATCGCCACCTGCTCCAGCTGCAATGGCCCCATGGAGTTAGACAGTCCCCACCTGACTGCTTTGGGCCTTGCTATCTGGCACCTGAGCCTGGCTCTCCATCTCTCCCAGAGGTTCTGCAGACTCCTCAGTCTTCTTTTTCAATAAACGACCTTCTTTCTGCTTACACTTGCGAGAGGATTATGTTGTCTGTAAATATTTCTGATACACTCAGAAATACACTCATCAACTAACACATAGGACCCATACCATAAAAACATTAACTGAGGTTTACGAAAATGGAGACTTTAGTAAATATAAATTGCATTAGATTTATTTCTCTGTATAACAAATTACCACAAACTTAGCAGCCTAAGATGACACTGATTTGAGCTCACAGTTCTATAGGTCAGAAATCCAGGCCTCTCACAGCTGGGTTCTCAGCTCAGAATCTCACAGGGTCAAAATCAAGGTGTTGGAAGGATGTGTTCTCATCTGGATCTCAGAGTCCTTTTCCAAACTCTCTTAGGTTGATGGCAGAATTCAGTTCTTCACTGGCTCTCAGTTAGGAGGTTGCTTTTCCTCCAAGACACCACTCCCTGGTCTTTGACACAAGGCACCCCTCCATCTTCAAAGCCAGAAATGGAGAATCTTCCTCATATGTAACCCCGTTGAACTTTAAATCTCTCCAGGAAGGGCCTAAGCTTTTTCAAGAGCCCACCTGGTTAGGTCCAGCACACCTGGATAATCTTCCTTTTGATAAATCAAAAGTCACCTGATTGGTGACCTCATCATGGGAGCGATATCCCATAATATTCACAGGTCCTGTTCACATACAAGTCCCTGCCTCATACAGAAACAATTCCATGGGAACCTTAATAACCCTAGATTATTTCATAAGGACAATGCAAATTTAACCTAAATCCAACTTAGATACAACTTAGAAATACTAATTTTCACGTATTAGGAAAAAAAAGCAGACAGAAATGAGCAATCAATTTTGAAAAGGAAAAATTTAATGGATCTTACAGAAGCAGATATAAAATTATATGATGTTTGTAATTATATATTTTACTTAAATTTTACATTTCAAAGTCATTATATTTTTTTAAAGATTTTATTTATTTGACAGAGAGAGAGCACACAGCAGGGGGAACAGCAGGCAGAGGGAGAGGCAGAAGCAGGCTCACTGAGCAGGGAGCCTGATGTGGAGCTCCATGCGGAGCTCCATCCTAGGACCCTGGGATCATAACCTGAGCCAAAGTCAGACGCTTAACTGCCTGAGCCACCCAGGCACCCCTTTCAAAGTCATTATGATTGAAAGTGCTACAGCGAAATAACAATAAAGGGAACAGATCATTGGAACAACACAAAAAAGCAATGAAAAGACTAAGAAGAACAGAAATAGCCCCAAATATTTATAGATGATCACATATGTTAAACAGTTTATGTCTAATCTGTAAGAGATGGATGGATTATTCAATAAATGATGTTAATAAAACTACTTAAATATTTGTGTAAAAATAAAATTAAATGCCTACTTCAGACCGTACCCTAAAATAAACTTCAGCTAGGTTATAAATATAATTCAAAAAATAAAACTATAAAACTGTAATAAAGAAAATAAATAAATATCTCATTTCTTAGTGAAAGGGGGGGAAACATAAACATACATATGTGACCAAAAATAAAGACCCCTCTTGGCTCCCAAACCACCGCTCCATAGGTAAACAACAAAAGGAGAAAAAATTGCAAGTTCTTTCAGAGATACTTTAAGATTTCTTTAAGCCAATATGGAAAAGCAAAAACAAAAACAGATAATTAACTTAAAGAAAAATTTGAATTGCCAGCAAACTTTTGAAAAATGTTCAGTCTCTATTAATCGAACTCATGTAGTTAATTAAAGAGAGCTATGTGGGTGCCTGGTGGCTCAGTCGGTTAGAAGTCTGCCTTTGGCTCAGGTCGTGATCCCCGGGTCCTGGGACCAAGTCCCACGTGGAGTCCCCATCAGGTTCCCTGCTCAGCGGGGAGTCTGCTTCTCCCTCTGTCCCTCCCCCCAACTCATTCTCTCTCTCTCTCTCTCTCTCTCTCTCTTTCTCTCTCTCTCTCTCATGCATGTGTGCACACATAAAAATAAATAAAATCTTTAAAAAAAAAAGAATAGCCATCAATTTCTTTTTGCCTTGCAAAATCAATTTTAAAAAATACCTTGATAAGGACATCCAAAAACTAACTTTCTTATTCACTGCCTATGTGATAGTTTGTGAAAAGCAATTTGGTATTGCTATAGGCTTTAAACTGTACATACTCCATGTCTTAGAAATTCTACTTACAATTATTTGTAGCATTATGTGTTTACTTATTTAGCAAACATTTATATGTTATATACTGTGTGCCAAGTTCTGTTCCAAGGGCTTTACAAATATAACCCATTTAATACTCACAACAACATAATGAAGTAGGTCCTATTATCAATACTCCCATTTTACAAATGAAGTAATTAAGGCACAGTGAGTTTAAGTAATTCACTCAAGGTTGTTATGCAGCCACTACAGGGAAGAGTCAGGATTTGAACCCAGGCAGGCTGCTCCATGGACCAAGCCTCTATATCTATGCCATACAGACTTTCATGCAGCCTATGACATTAAAAATGAATATTCTCAAAAGTTGTCATGAAGACTTGTACAGGCAGCATTCAAACTATCTTTATAAAGACCTTTTTCTGTATTCCTCTTCAGCTAATGCCAAATTTCCCTGCTCCTTCACAGGACAACTTCTGGGAAGTGTTCTCTCTTCTCCACAGCCTTGCCAACATTTGTTATCTTTTGTCTTTTTGATAATAGCCATTTTCACAGGTGTGGTTTTTTATTTGCTTTTCTCTAATGATTAGTAATGAGTATCTTTTCATGTGCCTACTGGCCATTTGTATGTCTTCTTTGGAAAAATGTCTATTCAGGTCCTTTTGCCCATTTTTAAATTGGATTATTTGCTTTTTGCTATGGAGTTGTCTGAGTTCTTTATATATTTTAGATATGAACCCCTCATCAGATAAATGATGAGCATTTTATTCCATTTTGTGCATTGCCTTTCCAATTTATTATTTCCTTTGCTGTACAGAAGCCATTTAGTGTAGTCCCACTATGAATGTAGTCCATAATGAATATGTATTCTTTCATAACTTGTCAACAAGACTGTTGAAAACATTTGAAGTAGACAATCATACATTGTGAGACTCTAGAGTTGTGAATTTTCAGGATCTGAAATTCCCTTTCCCCTATGTCTTGCCAAAAATTACGGTGAAGTCATCCTTTTGACCATTAAAAATTATTTTCATTTTTTTTGCCTACGCTTTTGTTGTCTTATCTAAGAAATCACTGCCAAGATCAATGTCAAGGATCTTTTCCTCTGTGTTTTCTCTTGAAAATTTTATGGTTTCAGGTCTTGCACTTAGGTTTTTGATCCATTTCGAGTTTTTATTAGTCGTGTAAGATAAGGGTTCAGTTTTATTTTTTTGCATGTGGATATCCACTTTTCCCAACACCATTTATTGAAGAGACTGTCGTTTCGCCATTGTGACTTCCAGTCACCCTTAGACTGACACCTTTTTTGAAGTTCAACCACGAACAGCTTTTAGATCCCCATCCCTCTTCCCTGCCTACTCTGTCCTGTTAATGTGTCAGTGGCAGGTTCAAACCTCATAAGTCCCCACCTCCTGGCCACTATAAAAGCCTAATCCACAGTTGTTTCCACTTCGCTCAAGCTATCTGGACTAGCTTGCACTGACCCTTCTCTGTCTAGAATATCCCACTATGAGAGTAACAAACCTTTTTATACCCTCTTGGCATTTTCAGCATCATTGATCTCAATCAATATCTAAACCAATTTTAGGTGCCCTCCACGGGAAGCCACAAAACACCTATGCTTGTTGATTTATTTGTTGATTATCTCTTTCATCAGACTAATCTGCATGAGAGTAGGAACTAAGTCTGTTTGCTATACTTATATTCAGTTATGTACAAGGCTTGATATCTACTAGGCACCCAACAAACATTTGAAGATTGATCAAATGATGTGCATAATAGCAGTGTTACTAATGGTAAAGAATTTAAAGGGAGGAGGACTAACTCCTTAACAATAAGAGATTGATTAAATAAATTCCTTAGATAAGTGGAATACAAATTACACTGAAATTAATACACACTGTCTTTGGAAAACTTCTTCTCTGTATTAGTGAAAAGAGCAAATTATAGAAAGAATAAACATAGTATCATCATATTTTCCTTAAGTTTGTTTGCATATTAATGCACAGTAAAAAGCTTGAAAAAATATCAAAATTATTAATAGCAATTATCTATAGACAAGTGATTTAAATTTTACTCTTCATGCTTCTCTATATTACATTTTTTTCCACAATGAATACTTATTTTTTTATAACTTGGCAAGAAAACTGTTGAAAACATTTGAAGTGGACAATCGTGCATTGTGAGACTCTGGAGCTGTGAATTTTCAGGGTCTGAAATTCCAGTTCCCCTATATCTTGCCAAAAACTCCAGTGAAGTCATCCTTTTGACCATTAAAACTTAGAATGAAGAGCTATCCAACAGTTAATTTCATCAGGCCCATCAGAATGAACCCTGGATTCTGAACCTCTGTCTGGGAAAGAAAGATGTTCCTATTGCATTCTACCAATATGCACTATTTACAAATAAAGTGATTAAAATTCTCCTCTGAATAATAACCCAAGTCAGTGTTCAATTCAAGCTAGTATTACATACACCTCTCTATACCTCATTGCACTTCCCTTTATTGCTCCTTTCTCAAGAAGACCCCTGTTTCTTTTCAAAAAACAAGTGGCACTTCCTTTGTTTTTCCAGGTGTTCCAGATCCCTTCTGTTTACTGGATTGAGGACTTTGCTTCACCAGAACTTCTCTTCCTACACATCTTCACAAGCCAGATTTGCTGACTTGGTGCCTCCCCATTCCTGTCCACTCAAATGATCCTTCCTTCTTCCCACTGTACCACCCAACCTCTATCTGGAGAAACTTCTTACCTACTCTTTCAGAGCCATATGAGGAGGTCTCCAAAAAGAGATGCATAGAGCTCAAGACCAGGCAAGTGAACATCCTTTATTACCCTTATTCCATACACCAAGATAAATCCTCTGGCACACTGGGCAGGACTGTTCAGGCTAATGCCATCTGCTTGAGTTGAAGATTGACCTCTAGGATTGCCCTCTTCTTTACCCCAAGATCCACAGCCTTAACTCTTACTACTGTGGAGTAAGAAAAAACAAAACACAGAAAAGGAGAAAGGGAGTATTTGTGTCAAATCCCAGGCTTTCCTAGAGTGGGTGACTCTGTTCAAGTCTGAAGAGTTTCCAGGGTTTTTTTAGTGTACTGGCCTGGTAAGAAGCCAAGTCTCCCCAACAACCATGCCTTAGAAATGCCCTTGGCATTCATCCTTCCGTATTATTTTGGCATAAGAGCTGACTGTCAGGGAGAGTATACAAGAAGCCTAGAATCCCCAGGAAAGACCAACACTGCGTGACTTGGAACATGTTTATGGATGGATGGGTGGATGGGTGGTTAAGTAAACTCATACCAGTGACTGATGTTAGGTGCCAGCTGATTATAAAGATGTGACCTTGAGCTATCAGAATAACCCCTGATGCAACAAAAAGCAGTCATAAATTTGTGAGGACTACTCTCTCTGCACCTGAACAAATTCCCATGCTTTGTCCCTTTGTTGCTATCTTTTCTTGACCCCACTTTAACTGATACTTCCTGCAATATCAGTATCATGTGTGGCCCAAATTTACTTCCAGTTCTGCTTTTTCCCTTACACTAAATGGTGACTTTTGTGCATTCCCCAGGATCCAGCCTTACCCTCTTTCAATCAGAGCTGAATCATACCAGCCTTGACAAAGCTTTGTGACCTCACTGGCTATCTGAAAATGGACACATGAAAGGAGATGAAATTAAATAAAGTTAAATCAAATGTATTAGACCCTTCTGCTATTCCAGAAGCCTGGTCACAGTGTGGGGGAAAGGGAACCACAAGCTGAAACAGCCAAATGACCAGCTTTGCCAGATTCTACACTAAAAGAAAATAATTTCCCTTACATTACAGAGTCTAAAGTATAGCTTTTGTTTCATTAACACCAGTATATTTTTTAAACATATTCTTACACATCATTGCTCTTTTTTACCACAACCTACTTGAGCAACAGCAATTTGCAGCCAGTGTTCACAAGATTCATTTTGCAAACTATCTCTGCCTAGTGCTGCAAATTCCCACTGTACAGAGTGGGCAGTCTCGGTCAACTCTACTCCCAAACTGTGCTGTATTATAGGTCCCAAATAAGCACCATTTTTGCATGGGATAATGCATGCTCAACCCTATTAACAGTAATAGTGTGAATGACCATAAGCCATTAATTTTGATGAGATCAGGTTCCTATCACCTCAAAGATTCAACGGAAGCCACAGGAGACGTTGAAGTAGTCCCACCCTCGTTCCTTTAATGAATAAAAATGTGAAAGTAGTTACAGTCCACCTGACAGTCAGACACCACAGGTGCAAGGAAAAGTTCACCCTGTCAGCAGCGGCAAGAGAAAAGTGCCAAGGAATTATTGCATTAGCTCCATAAGAGTCTAATAGCCAAAAGATGGGAGTAAAAGGCACTGACCACACCAGGCAGAAATTACCCTTGAAGTCCTGAAAAGACTTTTTTTAGGGTGAGTAATTTTATTTCTTAAGAATTCAGCAATATGGAACAAATTATTTGCTCAAGAGTCTGCAGTCATCCTGGAAAAATACATCAAAATCCCAGGGCTCACTTAACCACCTCCTGGACAGCTATTTTCAAAATGAAGTGGGAAGAGAAGACTTAGATCTTGTTCCCATAACTCATGAGCACATTTCCAATAGGCAATTTTGTTTTCAACTTTCATTACTCATTAATATTCAATTTAGGTTCCATCTTCTTTAGATGTATGTGACATTTGTGAGCATCTTGTCTTTAATTTTGGAAGTCTGCAGAAACTTGCTTGAGTATGAAGAAAGTTTCTGACCTGCCAAAAGATGAGATTCACTGCTCCCTTCCCAACGGAGTGGGGAGGAGGAGGGAGAAAGCAATGATTTTGCTTTTCTGACTTGCAAATATCTTGTAAAGGGAAAATCATAATTCATAGCCCCATATGTACAAAATGTTTCCAATGAGTTTCATTTTACTGGTATAAGCAATGAATTTTCTGCTAAATGCAGCAGATCCAGTCCCTATACTTATAAAACAAAATGCATTTGGATTCTGAATATGAAATGTAATCTCTAGATGCAAGAAATTCCAAATCAGCATTAAAAAATATGTAAGAGCAGCAATAGAAAATGATCTACAATTGCTAATTATTGTACTATTTTCAGTCCCATTTCTTTTCTAGTAAGTTCTGCTCTGGTAATTACCATGAAAATTAGGTACAAAGATGGATCAATAAACAACATTCTTAATCTTTGTCTCCAACATTAGACATGCATTTTACTGTTTTTCATATAACTAGTGTGGTAGACTGAGTAATAGCCCCTAAAGATAACCAGGTCCTGATTCCTGGTGTCTGTGAATGTTACCTTGCTTATCTTGGGGGTTTGTTACATGGCAAAAGTGACTTTGCCTATATAACCAAGTTAAGGATCTTGGGATGTGGAAATTATCCTGAATCATCCAGGTGAGCCCTAAGTGTAATCACAAGTGTCCTGACAAGAGATAGGCAGACAGAGACCTGCAGATGCTACACTGATGGCTTTTAAGATAGAGAAAAGGTCTATGAGCAAGAAAAGCCATTCTAGAAACCAGGAAAAGGCAAAAAATGGGTTCTTCCCTTAGAGCTTCCCAAGGGAACCAGGCCCCTCCAATATCTTAAATGCTAATTTTACTCTAACCTCCAGAACTGCAAGAAAACAAATGTGTGTGGTTATTATCCACCAAGTTGGAGGTGATTTGTTGCAACAGCCATAGGAAACTACTATAACTGGTTATCAAATTTTCTGTTTTTGTATTGCTGGTAGGATACATGGTTTTGTTTGTTTTTTATCTTTACCTTCTGTTAATACAAAGGAACTTGAGTTCGTGCACATCTGGCTGTATGATAAGGAGAGATCTCCTCCCACCCACTTGTCACAATTTTACAATAAGAGACTTGTGACTCGATTTTACAATAAGAGACTTTTTTAATTACTGTGCTTTATTAAATTAAATGACAAATTAAATTTAGAAAAGATAAACAGGCAAAGATAGATAAGGAAAAAGAAAAAAGGGAAAAGAGGGAGACAAGGAGGAAGTGGCGTGGAGGAAAGGAGGTAGGTATTGACAGAGAGAGAAAGAGGTGGAATGATAGATACCGTGCTACTCACCAGTATTTCCAGTTCATCCCCTTGAGGGCACATGATTGCACTTCCTTGCCCCTTAGGTTTAGATGTGGCTATTTGAATTGTCTAACAATAGATTGTGAGCAAAAAGGACAAATGTCACTTCTACATCCAAGCCTTTAATTGCCAGTGCAATACCGTTCAGTGCTCCTTTCAAACTATTGTGGTGACCAGGTGGTGGAGGTTCCAACAACCTGGTAGATCCTTGAGAGAGGACAACATGTAACAGAGAACTCTCCCCAGTCAAAAAGCCTGCAGTTTATTTTGACTAAGAGATAAATTTCTGTTGCATAAAGTCACCACAACATTAGGGTTATTGGTTACCACAACATAACCTAGCTTATACTTTATAGATGTATGAGGTTGGATGGATGGTTGGAATGGATACACACATACATAAACAGATGTATGGATAGATATAGTTACACAAACAGACTAAGCTATCATAACTGATAAAAATATAATTAGAGGAGATGACACCATTTCTACAGAATGTATAGCAGAGTTCCTTCTATCATATAATAGGGAGTCATAGTGGAAGTTTTGTTGACAAAGGGCTTATCTTACTCATATCTACATTTCTAGCTCTTAGCACAGTGTCTGGTACCCATTAGACTTTAAATGATTTAACAAAGTGTTATTGAAAGATGGCAGTTTGAGGCCAAAAGTTTCTGGTAGAAAAGCCCCCACCATGACCTAAGAAGGTTTGGTTCATGCCAAAGAGAATAAAATTTGAGTCACAATTGAACCTGGGTCATTCATATTTGATCAGCAATAGGAGGTCAGACAGACTCCCATGACTGACATAGTGTCTTCTCCTGTTTGGGAAAATTTGCAGTTAAAATGGAGTCATTGTGGGTGCCTGGGTGGCTCAGTAGTTAAGCATCTGCCTTCGGCTCAGGTCATGATCCCAGGGTCTTGGGATCATGTCCCACATCAGGCTCCCTGCTCAGCGGGAAACCTGTTTCTCCCTTTCCCACTCCCCCTGCTTGTATTCCCTCTCTCACTGTCTCTGTCTTCTGTCAAATAAATAAATAAAATCTTAAAAAAAAAAAGATGTAGTCACTGTGAATTGGAACATTAATCAGTACACAAAATATCTACTCATGGAGAAGTAATGAATCAAAGCGTAGTGCTTTGGGCTACAAGACAGCAGAAAAGTCTTCAATAACTATGGTTTGGGGGTGTTGAAGAGGTTTTTTGGTTTTGGTTTTGGTTTTTTTTTTACATAATAAGAAGTCCAGTCAACCATTCAGTTCCAGAATTTTCAAAATTTGGTTGGCTTTTCCCTTGTAGTCATAAAATGGCTGCTGCATCACCAATCCTCCCTTCTACCATCTAGTTTAGAAGAAGGAGAAAAGGGAGGGGATGATGCCTGAAACAAGAAAGTGCAACTGTCAACTAGATCTCTACACACAAAATAATGAAATTGGTGCCTTACCTCACACCATATGCAAAAACTAACTTAAAATGGATCAAAGCCTAAACGTAAGAACTAAAACTATAAAACTCTTAGAAGAAAACATTAAATATAAATGTTTGTGACCTTGGATTATGCAGCTATTTATTAGATATGACACTTAAAGCACAAGCAACCAAAGGGGGAAAAGTACATAAATTGGACTTCATGAAAATTAAAAACTTTTATGCTTCAAAGGAAAAAAAATCAAGATAGTGAAAAGACAATGTACCAAATGAGAGCAAACTTTTTCAAATCATATATCTATCTGATAAGTCTCTAGTATCCCAAATATGTAACTATTACAACTCAACAATGTAAAAGCAACTAATCTTATTTTTAAATTGGCAAAGGTTCTAAATAGACATTTATCCAGAGATGATATAAATTGGCCAATAAGCACATGAAAAAAAAGCTCAGCATCCCATTCCTAAAGAGAAATGCAAATCAAAACCACAATGAGATACCACTTCACACCCACTAGGGCTCCTATAACCAAATGATGGACAATAGCAAGTGTTGGCAAGAATGTGGAGAAACTAGAATGCTTATACATTTCTGATTGAAATGGAAAATTGTGTAGTGCTTTGGAAAACTGTTTAGCAGTTCCCTAAAATATTAAACAAAGTTAGCATATGTTCCAGCAATTCCACCCTAGGTATGTACCCAAGAGAATGAAAAACAAATGTTCACACTAAATCTTGCACATGAGGGCGCCTGGGTGGCTCAGTGGGTTGAAGCCGCTGCCTTCGGCTCAGGTCATGATCCCAGGGTCCTGGGATCGAGGCCCATATCGGGCTCTCTGCTCAGCAGGGAGCCTGCATCCTCCTCTCTCCTCTCTCTCTGTCTGCCTCTCTGCCTACTTGTAATCTCTCTCTCTGTGTCAAATGAATAAATAAAATCTTAAAAAAAAAAAAATCTTGCACATGAACATTCATAGTAGAATAGCCAAAAAACAAAACAACCCAAATGTCCATCAGCTGATGAAGCGCATAAATCAAATGCAGTGTATCCTCATAATATAATATTAGTCAGCCATAAAAACATGAAGGACAAATACATGCTACAATATGGATAAACCTGGAAATTTTATGCTAAGTGAAACAAGCCAGACACAAAGGCCATTTGTTATATATATTCCATTTATATGAAATGTCCAGGACAGGCATAGGAACAAAAAGTGAGCTATCGTTTGCAAGAGTCTAAGAGAAGGGAGTAGGGAGCGACTACTAAGAGGAAGGTTCTTTTTGGAGAGATGAAAATGTTCTAAAATTAAATACTGCCGATGGTTGCAAAACTCTGGTTATATTAAAAGCATTGACTTGTACAAGATAAATGGGTGAATTGTATGGTATGTGGATTATATATTTCAATAAAGCTGTTAAAAGCAAAATTTACAACCAAAAATACAAGGAAGAAAAAGAGAGAAAAAAACAATATAAGCTTCCCTGGGAACCCCAAAGCAAAATTTCTACTGATTCTCATTGACATAACTGGCATAAGAATAGAGGGAAGTAGGGGCGCCTGGGTGGCTCAGTCAGTTAACCATCTGCCTTCAGCTTAGTCCATGGTCTCAGCATCCTGGGGTCCAGCCGCATGGGGCTCCCTGCTCTTCAGGGACTATGCTTCTCCCTCTCCCATTGCCCCTGCCCCTCCCCCTGCTCGCGCTCTCTCTCGCATGAGAGCCCCCTGTCTCTCTCTCACATAAATAAATAAACTCTTAAAAAAAAAATAAGAGTAGAAGGAAGCAAACCATAAGAGACTCTCAACTATAGAGAACAAACTGAGGTTGCTGGAGGGGAAGTGTGGGGGGGATGGGCTAAATGGGCGACGGGTATTAAGGAGGGCGCTTGTGATGAGCACTGGGTGTTATAAGTAAGTGATGAATCACTAAATTTTACACCAGAAACCAATTTTACCATATATGTTAACTAACTAAAATTTAAATAAAAACTTGAAATTTAAAAGAAAAGAGAGTAGATAGTAGCAGCTTCCTAGGGTTATGACTTCAGGGACCCCGGAAAGGTCTCTGACTCCTCTGTCCTCTGACCTCTTTAGGGCCACTCGGCATTACCTGAACAAGAAAGACAAAGACTCGGGCTTTGAAGTGAATTAGACCCTGGTTTTAACTGCAGCTCTGCCACTTTGGAGAAACTCCCACCCTCTCATTAGTCCTCTAGAACATGCTGCCAAGACTCTGCCCATTTCCGCTCTCCTCCTTTTCTATTTTTGTGCAGCCCGGCCTATGATGCTCTTCCTTTTCAAAGGTCTGCACCACACCTCTTTGCTAGAGACACCCTCAGGCTGAGAGAGAGCCCAAAGTACCCGAAGATGTAAGCAAATTTTGGCCAGTGACTAATGGGGACAGAGGTAAAAATGCTGTAGTCATTTTGCTGCCATGAAGCTATCTCTGAGTTAAGACCCACATCAACTACAGAGCCAAAGCTGAGCACCCTTCCTTAGCCTTCCTTCCCTTCTCTACCCAATTTTCCCACCCCAGTGAGGAACATTTCCTCAGTCTAACGCTCTCCCAACTGAGCTATCTCGGCAGCTGGAACATTTCCTAACATCCCTTCCCCAGGAGTCCTCATCCCAGAGCCTGCTTCTGGGGAACCCAACCTAAGGGAGCCTCAGCTTCCTTATCTACAAAACAATTATAAAGACAGCAAAGATAAAGCTCTGTGATAACAACAGAGAGGCCCTTGGTAAATAGAGACTCCTCTGACTTTCAGCACCATGACCTCTCAGAACATACTTGTCCTTGGATAACTTCCTAGAGAGCACGAACAGAAAGACTATGAAAAGCCTAACAAAGTAGTGAATAAGTGAGAGAATGAATGGGCAAGACAGGAAAACAAGAAGTCTCGGATGCAACATGATGGAGTCATTGAGAATGTGGACCCAAACTTAGGTTTGGATTTCAAATATTTCTGCTACCTGGGCACATTATTTCTCTAAGTCTCAGTTTTCCCCTCTGTGAAGTGGGGATAATAATAGTACATATCTCAAAAACTGCTGAGGGAGTTAAATGAGATAATGAATCACAAGCAGCCGGCATAAGTAAAAATTCACTATTATCATCGTGGTGGTTGGGGGGCGGTGGCGGTAGTTACTTTTATTGTAGGTGTATGTAACCATAGTAGTAGGAGTAATATGGGGGCACCAAAAGCGAACTTCACTGGCTTCACAATTTTGCCACATTGGAAGTTAGATCCAATCTGACAACTAGGCAAAATTCCAAACACCTTACAGCAAATGCAGTTTGAAATTTCATTCCAAAGGATGAAACCCTATGCCCCATGTTGAGTGCTGGAAGTGTTTTGCCTAGTGGCAGAAGGCACTAGGCTTTTGTTTCAGGCAGGTGACACCAGGCAGAGATTTTAATCAGCCCCCAAGGGGGCCTTCCTAACACCACCCAGTGTAGTGGGAGAAGCACCGTGGCTGTCAAACTGACACTGTGCTGAGTATGAAAGCCTCATAAAATAGCAAGGGTATGTGTCTATATACTTGTTTTTAATTTTAAAAGGATGAAAAATGCATGGAGCTAGGACTCAGCCAGGCATAAATTATACTGGGTGGCATGTCAGTCAGCAAGCACAACAATGAGACGTAAGAAGTTTGAGGACTAGGTAAACACCTGTCAAGGGCCGCCTTGCACACAGCTCAGACACTCACGCTGCAAGGGCATGCTGTGGCGGTGAGCAGTGCAGCAGGAGCCCTGGAAAGCCGTGTGTGCCTTGCCCTGGCAAACCCCTGCAGGACAGCAGAGATGGCTTTCAGTTGTACCTGTGTAAAGAGAGTGACTTCACACGTTCTCGCTCAGGTTCATTTCAGCTAGTGTCCTTGCTGCACTCCTGCACAGTACACCCCAAGAGCCCCAGAGTGATCCCTTTACAACAAACACCAGTTCATGTCACGCTCCCACTCAAAAACCCCCCGATGGCTTTCAGCACACATTGTACAAAATCAAAAATTCTCACCATGAGCAGCAAGTTCCAACATAATCTGGCCCAGATGTCCTTAGTTTACTTCATTTCCTGCTCCAGTTCACTCGCTTTATTCCAGCCCACTACCTTCCTCTGTCCTCCTCAAATTTGCCAAGCACACATTCTCTCCAGGACCTTAGCTCCTGTCCCCTCTGCCAAGAATGCGTCCCTTCCCTCCCCAGGTATTTCTGAGGCTCACTCCTTATTGCACTCAAATCGCTGCTCAAGTTTCATCTCATCAAAGTAGTCTGGTACCCAACATAGGATGAATTTATCTGTACACATGTCTACAGCCTTTCCCACCCTAGACTTTAAGTTCCATGAGGACAGGGGCTCCTTTATTCACAGCCATATCCCCAGTACCCATGACGGAGCCTGCCATGGAGAGTAGGCACTTGGTATTTCTTCAGTGAATAAATGGTTGAATGAATGGATTCACTGAGTGCATGTTACATATCAGGCAACCATGTTCAAAATAAAATTCAATGGATAAAGGATCTTGGAATCTAGGTCCACACTGTCTACATGTTCACAGGTGGCTATTGAGTACTTGGAAAGGCGAGTGCCCAAACTTAGATGTGCAGGAAGTGTAAAATACACACTGGATTGTGAAGACTTAATATGAAAAGCCAATGCAAATTGCTTCAATTTTTTTAATTGGTTATATTTCATCAAGATAATATTTTGGATATGTTGGGTTAGGAGAAATATGTGATTAAAATTAATTCCACCTGTTTCTTTTCACTTTTTTAAATATAGCTACTAGAAAACTTTTAATAACATATTGCAGTTACATTAAGTGCTTGCATTACATTTCTATTGGGCAGATATGGTCCAGAGGGAGTGACAGATAACAAATGGATTATTTTTAAATAGCATGGGTTAAGAAAGAAGAATTTTTTTTATTATCAACAAAGTGATATGGGAAGGTTGAATGAGGGACAGTGTGTTCAATCTGGAAGTTCAAAGCCTGAAGGAGGAACTGGATGTATTAAGTGTGTTTTAAATCAATACTTCTCAGTTGCATACACACCAAATCACTTGGGGATATTGTTAAATGCAGATTCTGATTTAATTGATCCTGTTTGGGCCTGAGATTCTGTTTCTTACAAGACCCCAAGTGGTACCGATGTGGAGGCTCTGTGGACTACACTTTAAGTAGAGAAGTTTCAAAGGTTCGTTTAGAATTGACCAGGTGAAGGATGGGAAGGGATTCAGACCATTAGAAGCCTCACCCAAGGCTGTTCCAGTATCTCCCTGCCAAGGGTGGGAAGATCTGCTTCCTTAGTTGCTAAGACTACACTTAAAAAGTTCCCCACTGCCGAAAGCTGCTACCCCTGTCCTGGATGCCTGGAGGAAACAAATCAGAGAATATTGATTTGGGCGTTCATATGATGTATAATTTACAAAGAGATCACCAAGCCAGGATGGGCAGGACTCAGGTGGAGCCTGAGCCTTACTCTGCCAAAGCTTCAGCCCCAAAGTCAGGGCCTCTGCTCAGTACAGCCTGCCCCCCTTTCCTCCAGACCTGCACTCTGGACTCAGGAATCCCCTGACTGGGGGAGGGAAGGATATGGCATTTAGGGTCTAGTTAGCCAGTGACTCAAGCAAAGGAGTTATCTTGCAACTCATCTCCTTCTCCCCCATCAGTGAGAAGATTCTGAAGCTTGCACTGAAGAAACACCAGAGGATTTTTTTTAAAGATTTTTTTTTATTTATTTGAGAGAGAGAGAGAGAAAGCACAAGCAGAGGGAGAGGGAGAAGCAGGTTCCCCACCAGGCAGGGAGCCCGACACAGGGCTCTATCCCAGGACCCTGGGATCAGGACCGGAGCCAAAGGCAGATACTTACTTACTTGACTGAGGCACCCAGGTGTCCCCACCAGGGGGTGTATGAAGGTTTGTTCCCACAAAGAGTGTTCCAGGGTCTCAGGCAGGCATTTGTGTTCAAATTATACATATAACATATCTCAGACTCAGTACATCAGAACGAAGCCAAGAAACCAATTTGAGAGAAAGGCCACAGGAAGGAGTTGATGGGGGGGAGTGGAGTTGCTGTGTATGTGGCAGGCACAGGCTGCTGGTTATATATAAGCACATAAGTGAAGGCAGAGAATAACGGGGATGACAGTGAAAAAAAAAAAGATAATGCCCAGACAGAGAAGTCACATGAAGGAGCATGAACTTTATTCTGAGGGCAAACTGTAGCTGATGTAAAGTTTTTAGTTCCAAAGTAACAAGGTAAGAGGTGATTTGAGAGGGACCACCCTGGACGCAGAGCGAAGGTAGGGGTTAAGGCGGCAGGATGGTTGGCAAATTCCTACATCATTCAGGGGAGAGGTGATACAGACATCACCAGGAGGATTTCATGAAGAATGTAAGTTCAAGCAGGACTTGGAGATTAAAGTGCAGCAGTGTGGAGAGACGAATGCAGGCTGGGTCTCTAGTTTGGGGCTCAAGTAAAAAGATAGTAGCAGTGGTATGAACAGAGACATCCCAAAGTCAGTATGCTTGGGCTTGGGCTTGGAGAGAAAGAGGCCCGGTTCGCTCCGGGACATGGTGATTTTCAAGTGGCCAGAGAATAATCAAGCGTACTGGAATGTATAAATCCACAACTCAGAAGAGAAGTCAGGGCTGGAAACTGATTTGAGGGTCATCACAACACAAGCGGACAACAAAATAATGAGAGTGGATAATATTGCCTAAGGACAGTGTATAGGAAGAGGAAGGCTATGTGCCAAGGACAAATGCCAAGGAAGAAAAGGAAGGGTGTGTGGAATGAAGTGAGGTACAAGCACAGTCGAGAGAAAATAGCGGCAAGGAATGAAGAGGGGTTTCAAAAACCATGGTGGTTAACGTCACCATATGGGGGTCCATAAAATAGAAATAGCAGAAGTTCATTAGGTTTGGCTATTACAACATCGGTGACCTGTTCAATAGCTGTTTTGAGATTGGGGTCAGAAGTCAATGACAAGAGATTGAATAATGAAAAATAAAGTTGAGAAGGCAAACTTAGTCACTTCAGGGAAGCATGATGAGAGGGAAGGATGAGGTAGAACAGCGGTTCAAGAAAGACACAGTTCATGGAGGGTTTGAAGGATTTATTTGTCTTCTTATTTTTAGTTGTTTGTTTTAGAATGGGAGCAAATTTTCTACTTCAGAAGGGAAGGAATTTGAGTTTGGAAGAACTTGTAAATTCTGAGGCTAGATTCTGGCCTCTGGGAGAGAACTTTTGGTCCATAGTTACAACATACACACACACACACACACACACACACACACAGAGAGTTATCACAAAGTGATATGCACACATACACATCAAAGTTATGTCACATCGTGATAACACACAGACACACATGCCAAAATTAGTTATGAACTATAATTTTACATTCATCCTAATTGTGAATTCTGATAAGATCAAACAGGAAGGTTACTGGAGTCAAGAATCCGAGATCCAAGCTATAGCCCTGGCTCTTCTTCCAAATGGTGGCATGAACTTTCAGTCACTCTGTCCTTCTGAGATTCGGTAACCTTACCTGAAAAACTAGAGAGCCGAACTGGACTGGGAATGAGATCTTAAATACCTGCTCTGATGGATTGATACGGGCCACTCAGCACCCTGTACTGAAGATGTTTCTGAGGCTGTGTCTGAGCTGAGCAAGCAAGGCTGTTCTAATAGACTAGCAATGTCTGTCACAGGCAGGAAAAGAGTAGTGTTAAGTGTTTACCATTTCTAAACTCCTGAATTAGAACATTCCATGATTCATTAAACACGTTATGATCCTGTCATACATTATGACTTTGGCCCAGTAAAATGCTCTGTAGCCATTTTTACCCCTTATTTAGTCCAAAACCCATTATTTTTTTACTGAGGAATTGAATGGATCTAACTTCACTATCTCTGTGGTTCTATTCAGAAACCAGGCCTATTCTTTTCTGTTTATCTTTCTAATAGGCTTCCATAATAGCCATACCATTTAAGGAAATAAACCTTTGGTTGTAAAAACTGCCTTCAGATATTTAGAACCGCATTGTCTACTGACTATAGAAGGCTCCAAATAGAGTCTAGAGCAGCTTGGACTGTGATGGAACTTATTTCCAAGCCAGATCTATGGGTTCTTTCTTGCTGGGTTCAAATGTCGTATTTACAGCACTTACAATGCCCAAACGAGAGTTCCAATGCCCTGTCCCTCACGTCTGGGTCCACTCCGCTAGGAGGGTAATCACACAGAGATGTAGGGCCACTAGCTCTCTACAGCACAACAGTGGAAGACTCCCCCTCTCTCAACCACCCCCAGACTCTCAAGGATAGCTCTTGTCTAATTGGCCACCATGAAGTTAGTTCTGCTTCCCTTCGCAAGTGGACTCAGGCCCTGCCATTAACCTATGACACTCCTGCGGAGGGCCTGTACCTTCTCACAATACTCTCTGCCGACAGCACTGTCGAGAGGCTCAAATGAAGTATAAAGGAAAGCATTTGTAAGCTCTCCATGTTCATAAATGGTATTATTACTGTTTTTACTCTCTTCCCTGGCAGAGGCCCTCGACAGGGAATCATGGGGATTTTTTTTTTTTTGGTTTTTTGTTTTCGTTTTTTTTTTAAAGATTTTATTTATTTATTTGACAGAGAGAGAGAGAGAGAGAGATTACAAGTAGGCAGAGAGGCAGGCAGAGAGAGAGGGGGAAGCAGGCTCCCTGCCAAGCAGAGACCCTGAGATCATGACCTGAGCCGAAAGCAGAGGCTTTAACCCACTGAGCCACCCAGGTGCCCATGGGGATGTTTTATATCTACACGTATCGCTGGTACTTGGTGGAAGAACCGGAGAGGCAATTCACCGGGCTTTCAGCAGAACACCCTCAAACTCCGAAGTTACTAGTCCACAAGGCCAGGGCACTTTGCCATTCATATCCCTCTCTGTTGTGGTGAGAAGTTTTATTTGTAAGGAAAGTTGATCTGCTATAAAACTTGGTGGCCCCCTCTTCCTTCTGCCACATGCCTGTCTCCTCAGGGCAAGGAGGCAATCTTCGGCTGTCTGGGAACATTGCTTCTGTCTCACTTGTTCTCTTAGCTCCTGGAAGAATTCTGCCGACCTGTGCGCTGCTCGCTCCCTGACTCCCTTCTTCTTTGTTGCTGCTTCCATCTCACTGTTTCTTTCCAGCACGTGGACGCTGCCTCGAGCTGGTTCTCCACATTGCTGCTGCAGTAATCCTTGGGGCCCACTGTACGACTAATACATTACGAGATGCTGCCAACTTATTTTTATTTCAAAGCCATCATTCTTGTTTCTGTCTGGCTTCTCTTTTGATTTTTGCCTTCCTGTAAGCAAGCTTACATTGGATATTTATTGTCTTATCTCATCTTTAATCTCGTGTTTCATAGAACCCAGGCTTAATTGAATTTTATTGAAAGTACAAGCAGATGCTGCCTTAAATTACTTTTGTTTCCTACGGTAAATCTTTTTTCAAGTATGTCCTTCCTTTGCCTCCTATAAGCGCTGTTCTCCCTTTGTGCTTCAGTCTTTTCATAGGCCCCAAATTGATAAGTGCGGATTTTTTTTTTTTTTTGCCTCTAGTTAATCCATACCCCAAAATGAGAATTCCACACAGGCCTGGAATCTCCTCCAGAAACAGGTGCAATAAGACACTAAAAATGAGGTACTTCCTCAGTTTCAGTGAAAGCTCCCACATTAATAGGGGCAACCAAAACTAAATACATAATTTTCTTGACCCAAACGGTAGTGAAAATACAGCACCCCTTGCTCAAAAATTATTAAGAAGTTTGAGATGCTGACTGCAGAGAATTAACCCAACCATGGGGCCCTTCTGAACGAGGAATCCTGTGTAACTGCAAAGGTCATGCCCCGACGAAGCCAGCCCTGGGGAGAGTGATCCCCACCGTCAAAGCAGGTTGCTGGACCGCCAAATGGGACTTCCAAGGAAGTGTCTGTAAACTCGATTTTCACATCTCGGCCCCTCACCCACGTGAAAGGTATAAAAGGATTGAATTGAAGCAGCTGACAAGTGAGTCGGAATTTGGAAGCTTTCTCTGGAGCGAGGTATCAGCGTGCTCCTCGATGAGTGTGGCTTTGTGGACATCCCTGAGGAGCTTTGCACTGGGAGGCGTTGTGAGCGTGTAGTGGGCTGTGAGGGACCAGGCTCGCCCTCGCCCAGAGCAATGCAGGAGAGTGTTCTCAGGGAGAAATTTCTGAGAACCTACACAGACGCCTCTGTAAAAGAAAGTGTCGGCTTTGAATGTCTGCCAAGTCGGGAGAGCACCAGATCGTGGCCGTGCCAGCCAGAAATGCCCTTTTCCTGCCCCGGCCTCCTGGTCTGGCTGTGGGGTCTGAGGAGCAAGCAGAGCAAAGAGAGAAGAAAAGCTTTATATTGAGATTTGGACTGTTACTCCAACTTTGGGACTCCAAGTGATCAGACCGTTTCTATGATCTGAGAATAACTGGACGGGCCAGAGAGTTCGCCACAGGCCAAGTTCAAGCAGGCTTGCATCAAGCTGCTTTATAATTGGACCTCATCAAGCCCTGCTCATTTAAATGCTCAGAATCTGTGTCTCTCGTGGATCTGTCCAAGTTCCGCCTGCTCGCCTCCGAGACAGCTCTTGCTGGATCTTTTCAGATGAGCACCATCTTTTTCATCATCCAGCATCACGAGGGAGCAGGAGGAAGCAGGGTTTCAGGCAACCTCACTCAGTTCGGTGCAGCTGCAGCTGCAGGTGCCAGGCATGGTGGTAAAGGCTTCTGCTGCCTCGAGTCTCCCTCACGGGTCTCCAACTTCCCATCACCTGAATGCAAAGAATCGGCTGATTTGAGAAGTTGCGCCTGCAAGTCTTCCCCTCAGGAACAGCTTCCTCCAATGTCGTCAGAGAAAGCTGGAGGAAAAACTGCTGCAGTCCACACCTAGTGTGAGCTGCTGAGGGCAGCCGCCTCTGGGGGACCCCCACTCAGAGTGACTCGAGGCCTTCTTGCACTCCACTGACCAAAAACATCTGCCACGTTCTGCCCCTCAGCCCGCCTCTGCCAGGAGGCCCAGCCCTTGCTTCTCTAAGCTCGAGCCCACCGGCCAGCTTTGATTGAGGCAGAGGGATCCCCTTCCTGACTGTACCTCAGAATCAGCTGAGGGGCATTGCTGACACCTATGGCTGGGCCTCAGCCAGACCCACTGAGATGAACCACAGGTGGCGGGGGGGTACAGGGGGCAGGGAGGGGGCGAGGCTCAGACGCGGGTTTACATCACACTCCAGGCAATTCCAATGTGCAGAGCACCTCACCGGCTATTCCATTTTCCGCTCAATTCAGTCTCATCTTGCAGAAATCCCTCATAGCCTTTGGCATGCGGGTGACAATGTTTCCTATTTTTCAGTGCTGACATGGGTTTTTTTCATATTATTATATTGAGATCAATTCAGATTTGTCTGCAATACAAGGAAGACTCTCCTAACTGTCAGTGTTAGGAAATAACTGGATAGCATCAGGAAAATATGAAATCTGCCTCCTCAGAGCTTGTGAAAACAAGCCAGAGTCCTCTTGTTTCCTTCGGCTCTCTAGGTGAACAGTTATCAGGCCTGGGTCCTCCCATGTGCTGTGGCTTTACACTGCAATCTTAATCAATCATACTGAGTCCCGCCATCGTGCAAAATTCTCCATGGACAATCCTTTCTTAGCGAAGGGGCCGAGATGAAGGGTTGTCCCAGCATAAGATAAGCAAACAAATCCGGACGCCTTTGCAACATGAATTCCTCATCTCTCCACAGTTGCGATATCGTATTGATGCCCGATTTTGAAAAATACATTGTTTAATCTAAAGGCAAATTCGAGATTGCCAGACAATGTAGAACTTCCCTCAGAGGAATAAAATTGATCGCTGTGTCTATTCTGTGCACATTTAAATATTAAAATGTAACAATCACACAATGCATTGGATTACATTCAGACTTTGTCCATTACCCTGAGCATCAGTAATTACTGTCACTCCATGCCTTAACAAGCTCCCACATTTGTCCACTCTCTAGGCAACAGAGCATGCATTTCCTCTAGGCTTTTGTTCATCCTCATTTACCTGCAGGGCTTGCAGTGGAAAATTGTACCATCTCAGATAGCTGGCTTCTTCACGCAGGCCTTCTCTACCCCAAGTAGAGCAAGCAGATTGCTCTGCTCCCTTCCTCTCCTGCGCACTATCCAGGTGCTGCACACAAGAGGCCGTGAATAAATGATGAAACCAAGTTTTAGCTTAGAGCTCGCTGTGTTTCATTTGCATAGCTATAATGTCAGATTCATTATTCATGAGCATATGCTACAATGGCGCTCCCCTTATAGCTCAATCCTCCACTGCTTCTGACTCTCAGATGTGCGAGATGAACCATCTCTCCTGCAGCTTGCAGCAATTTCTCCTTTCTGAGTGCACAGTGGAGTGATGGCCCTGTTTTTTATGCAAGTGTGGATCCTTGGATGCATAACATTTACAACCTAACATAAAATAAAGCTGAAGGTTTTGATACTGAAAGTTGTAAGCATATTGGGTCAACAAAAAAACTAAGGAGCAGGGACTCTCTGTAGAATTCTGGTGGAGGGAAGAGTTGGTCCATCTGTCAATAGAAGTAAATTATGATGGTGTATTGTAGGAGGCATGCTAGGAAGGCCTTCCTAACCAAAAATCTCTCCCCCACATGGGTGCCTCTCATGCGTGGGATTCCACTATTAAAAAATGTCAGGGGAAGAAAAATTGTCAGGAAACACTGTCTCTTGGAAGGAAAAGATCCTTGGGAAGAACAGCATCCTGGACACTGCAACGTGATTTAGCAGATCTTTATCCTCTCTGTGAACAAGACCAGCCCGCTCTTACATGGTGCATCCTATGTGTCAGGCACTGTTCTAAGTTTCATGTGATCCTTAAAATAGCCCTAGCATGTGGGCAATATCATCATCATCATCATCATCATCATCATCATCATCATCATCGTGGTCATTGTCATCCTCATCACCATCATCATCATCATCTTGGTCGTCATCATGATCATCACCATCATCATCGTGACTGTCATCACCATTGTTGTCATCATCATCACCATCATCACAATTTCCGTGTTCCAGATGAGGCAAGTAAAACATGGAAAGATTGGGTGACTGGCCCAATTCACCTGCAAGAGCTGAGATTTGTACCCACATAGCCTGATGGCAGAACCTGAACGGAAGCACTGAACTACACGGCCTCTGGGGGATGACACGTGTGTGAGGGATCTCTCGGGATGTCTGGAAATAACAGACACGGTGGAAAACATCCTGAAAATATGAAATATGGAGGCTTGCTGGGTGGGACAAGGGACAAAGCCCTCCTGTTGCATCGGATCTGCCTCCAACCCTATTATCTTCATTCTCATCTCCTTGCTGCCTTTCCCTCACTGCTCTGGCCTCCCTGTGGCACCTTGACACACCACACTCACTGTTCTCTCTTCCTGGAATGCTCAGAGATCCACGGGATTCCCTCCTTCACCTCTTTCAACTGTGGCTTCATCAGAGAAGTCTTGTCCGACTGCCCAGTATAATATAGCACCACATCATCCATCCCTCCAAACTCCCCAGTTCTCTGTCCCCTTTCCTGCTTCCTTTCTCTCCACAGCACTTATCACCACCAGACGTGTTATACATTTTCTCATTTATTTGTTTATTAACTGCCCCCTACTACTTACCTGCCACTGGACTGTGAGCTCCAAGAGAGAAAGAGATTTTTGTCTTTTGGTTCACTGATCTATTACTAGTACCTAGAACTGTGCGTTCCATGTTAAAATCTCAGGAGGCATTTATTAAATGAATGGATGAATGACTACGAACTACTTACTTTACAACTCTTCCCAAGACAACCTCCAACTAGAAGATAAAACTTGAGACATCTTATAGGTCTGTCATATTCTATTTGGTTATGTGTGTCTAGGGCTGTAATTTAACAAGGCTCATTGGCAAATTAAATTGACTGATCTCCTTAGCAGTGACAAGGTTAGACCAGATACATTTTTAGATGGAGACCAGTATAAATATAGCAACTTCATAAGAAAAGGCTTTTGGTAGATGTACTGACATGTTCCTCCTAGCACAGATCCTAGAAGCATTAGGCATGCAATCAATGGGAGATAAAAGTGAAAAGACAGAGTGGGTGTTGCAGAAATGACCAAAGTCTTGCAGTTCGATCTGGTTTCAAGTCCTGGCTCTGCTGTTTATTGTTCTATGACCTTGGGCAAATTAATCAACCTCATTGCGCTTCATTCTTCTCATCTAGAAAATGGGAATAGGTAGCGATATGGCAGCACTGACCTTGAAGGACAGTTGGGAAGATCAAGTCATATAGGTGAAACCATTTAGCACGTGATAAGTTTCCCTTTTTTTCCTGACTCTTTATACAAAGGCAGCATGATATAGTGAGACATAGAAAACAGAGCATGGTCAACAAGTCTCTTTTTAAATAGGAAAAACAAAAAACATGAAATTCACAAGATCACCAGCCAAGTACAACTCATCTTCTTCTTTATTTACAACAGCTCCCATAGTTCTACTTCATTACTTTAACAAATCCTTCACTAAATTAATTTATTTACTGAGCTCTCACGAAATGCCAGGTGTCACCGCTTCATGGTTGTGTCTATTAGCTCTCTTTTATGATTAATACTTTACTGGTTAAGGATACCTTTAGTGTGTTTTCCTCTTCCAGCTTACAAGTGTGGAATGAGAAAGGAGTCAGCCCTTGAAATGCTCTGGGCTGCCTAAGGAGAACGAGGATGCTGTCTGTTATTCCCGACATAAACAACCAAAAATACCTTGAGAAATACTTTGTGTTTTCAGTATTAGAATAAATCTATGGGTGGCAAAGGGTGGATGATGCCTCTGCAGGACAGAGTAGAAATGAAATGATTAGTTTGGGCCCAGGGTCCTTTGTTCTTCTAGTTTATGTGTAATCTCTGTCGACGTCTCTCAGGGGCCCATTAACTTCCACGTGCGTGGCCTCAAGTCTAAGGAAAGAAGAAACATTGCATGAAATCTTATTTTATTATTAATTAGTTCTCTCCAGGCTCGGGGGATGCTCTACGTCTTCTGTTTCTGTTGTGGAACAGACTGTCTCAGGGCTGTTATCTGATAGCCCATTTTTGGCAGAACTGCATGCACGAAGAGCTCCCATTCATTTCAAGGAGAGCGCTGCTCCTGCCAACGCCAGGAAGGGATCGCTGGAAATCACTCTGGAGGGAATAGGGGAGCCAGGCCAAGGCCTGCTGCTTCACAGCACTCGTTCACCTAAGCTCTGTAGATCACGTCTTACCTGGAGTAGGCCAATCAGGACCCCCTCCCCCCCACCCCGGGCCAACTCTTAAGTTTAGGAGATATTCAGGGTGGTGTATAAAGTCAAATCCCTGTCTCAGGGTTTCTAACTAAATGGTGACCAAGTTGCAACTAGAATGCAACCTTTTAAATCCTTGCAAATCCTTGTCAGTTTCTCTTTTTCTCTCTATTCTCCCTTTCACCTGTACTCCTTGGTCTACATGATGAGCTGTAGTGATTTTTTTTTTCCTGTGAAATGTAGCCCATCATTTCATAGGCAAGGTTTCCTTGAGTGATACCTCTTGGAGGGTGGTATAATTGTGAAGAACACATAACAAAACTGTTTCTAAGAAAAGTCCTGAAGTAAGTTGGAGTTGTTCATTCTCATAATTCTCATGGTCCCTGTTTGTATGTTGGGAAAACTGAGACAGTCTTAAGGAACTGGTAAAATGTGTTTCGTAAACCAAGTGGAGAGTCAATCGATGACTGCAAAAGATGATCCATTTGTTCTAGCCAAAAAGCAATATTACTCCTTGATTATAAACATACTTATTTAATAAAAATTGTGGAACTTATATTGTTAATAGAAAACAGCAAGAACCCAAGGAATCAGTTGCTTTGATGGTAATAAATGTCTGATATAGTCACGAAATCTCATGAAAACCAAAAGAAGAAAAAATAATAGATACCCTAAGATTTGTAGTGGATTTTAATTTTATCGTATGAGCATTTTATTGGCTCTTTTCTAAAAGTGTAAACAACACATTTGCATTCCCGTCAAGTTTATAACCTTTTTCCCCTGTCCAAAAGGAATGTGAACTATCTCAGAGAGATGACTGTGACTTACGATTACAAAAAGAAAAAAAATCATTTAGGGGAAATGGATCTGAATTATCCATATATCTAAATACAGAATAGTTTTAACCATGATATTATCTCAAATATATTACAGACAAATCGTACTACCAGCCATGTCTTTCTACATGGTTGGTTTAATGAATGAATGAGTCATTTATAATGAGAAGCACTCCTGGGCAGTAAAAGCAATTTTGTTTAAAATTTTAAAGTTTATTTTCTTAGTAAATAGACCCCATGAGCCCTACCCCTAGTATCACCGTGAAAAAAGAAAACGTTTTACTGTTGGTCAGCAGAGCTGGGAGATAAAAAGGGCTAAATATAGAAAGGACAAGAGTGAGGGGAAAAAAAGAAAGGAAACATGTTGATACTTTATATTTTCTTAGCAGTCCTCTGTTTCACAAATATTTCAGTATCAATTTTATTCTAACACCTAGAGAATTATCTCTGATTCTTATTGTTGGTGCTTATGTCAAGAAGATTTAACACTCTATGAATTTAATTATATAAAAGTTTAAGTTCTCAGAAAGTAAAATTCCTAAGAAAACATCAGTAGTCTGACTTTCATTCACAAGGGCCCAGATCCACTCTAGCCTCTCGGAACACTTGGGATGCTTCCTTGGGGAATTTAGCCACCATACTAAGAGGAGCCCAAAGACAAGGCCGGGGCTGCGGGGGGGGGGGGGCTGCAGAGATGGGGGTCATGGGGAGGNGGTGCTGCAGAGATGGTGGTCATGGGGAGGTGCTCCAGTCTACAGCCCCAGATCAGCTTTCAGCTGGGTCCTCAGCAGCAGCCAGCAGCAACGGCCAGCCACACGAGTGATCCATGTAGGATGTCTGGCCCAGACATGGCACCAGAAGACCACCGTCTCCGACAGGACCTGACAGTGCCAATGTGAGAGACCCAAAGCGAGAACTGTCCAGTTGAAACTAGTCAAGTCACTGAACTGTGATAGATAAGAGATCATTGTCTTAAGCCCCTACATTTTGGAGTGTCTTTTGGGGCAGAAATAAGTCACTGGAAGAGTCCCTCTGACTAGGATTTGGTCCTGATTTATCCCCTTTAGTTCTTTGCTGCTGGATCTACAGTGAGTCTCTGAATCTGCTTGTTTAAGGTCTAGACAATTTTCTGATTTCTAACTAGTCCCATCTCCTTCCCTGTCCCCCAGTCTTCCTTGCCCCTCAGCTAAAACACTGGACGTACACTACACTCAGTCTACCTTACGTTCTGAAACCAAATCATCTTTCTGGACCTCTTAAAAGCCAACTCCTTGTCTTGATGGCTCTTTATCAACAAAGGTTCTACCAATGCTTCTCAACCTTGGCTGCACATTGGGATCATTTGAGAAGTATTAAAAAATACATGGTTACTAGTTCCCACCCCAAGAGACCCTCCTCTAATTGGTCTAGAACATGGTTTCTCTACACTGGCACTATTGACATTGGGGGCCAGATAATACTTTGTTTTGAGGGGCTGTCGCCATATCGTAGAGTACTTGGAAGTATCCTGGCCTGTACCACTGGATGTCAGGAGCACCCTTACAATAGTATTAATGACCAGAAATGTCACCAGATGTTGCTAAATGTTTTCTGAGGGGCAAAGTCATCCCTGGTTGAGAATCACTAACGTAGGGTTCAGCCTGGGCATTGAGCAATGATTACTAAATTCCCCCAGATGATTCTAATGTCCAGTCAAGGTTGAGCAATACTGATCTACGTAGTGCTGCTTTTGACACTTAAATATGTATACGAATCACCTGGGGATCTTGTTAAAATGCGGATTCTGATTCAGTAGGTCTAGGGTGGGCCAAGATTCTGTACTTCTAACAAACTCAGAGGTGATTCGGATGGGGTTCTCAACCCGCTCATTGAGCAACAAGGAAGGAGACATTACAGTTTGCCTGAGGGCTGTACTTAACACTTAGTACCTTCACCTGAATACCCCAGGACCCTCCTCCCAACTGCTCCCAGAGAAAAATGGTTGATTGTCGAAACATGGTACCTCTGCTCTCCGTAGTAAGCAAAGACGCCTGAGAACATGGTAGCAGAGAAATGACTTCAAGTGAATTATTCACTTCTTCGGGATCTGTGGGCAGACTACATATTGCATTTCACCAAGGTAGAAGGTGCCAGTAGATTAGGGGAAAACTTCCCTGTAGTTTGCTGCTTCTTGTTGCCAAGGAAGAAAGCCAAACAATGCCCGAAGCTGCCAGCCTTTTTCAATAATACACTTCACGTTACCAGTGGGGAGAAAGGCTAAGTGTGGGACGGAGATCCCGTGCCCCACCCACAGTTGCCCGAGCCCCTCCTCAGCACTCCTTTGGCAAGTCCAAGGCTTTAATGTTATATCGCAGGGGTTAAACAAATGAGTCAAGAGAGCAGATCTGCAGTTTGAAAAGGGATTTCAGGAAGTCGATTCCAGTCCCTACAGGACAGAGGTCAAGCTACAATGGAGTCAAGACAGACTAGCCTTCTGGAATTTACACAGAACTGCGGAAAGGTTACGTCTCCCTCCACTCAGGATACAGGTACGGGGAGGTTTATACGACTCTGTTCTGCTTTGACTTTTGTCCAGGAGGAGTGCTTTCATTTTATTCTGGTGGTATTTATTTGCACTAAAATTACTTCAGAAGTATATACACTCTGACCTGTAAATTTAGCTAGGAACTTGACAGTGCTCATGGCTAAGGAGTCTTCCAGGCATATTATTTAAATCCTAGTGGCTCCAAAAGCAGAAAAGTCACCTCGATGTCTGGGGATCTACAGTGAAGCACCAACCTAGCTATAGACTCTACGGATTCTCTCTCGGTGTATACTATGCAATGCCACTATAATTGTCACCTAGGAAACCTGGGGGGGGGTGGCGGTGCGTGAATTGACTGTGCAAGGAAACAATTCTAATTAATTTCAGAGTATGCTTTGAGTGTAGAAACTGGAGGAGAGATTTCTTCTCTTCTATTTTCCTTCCTGTCCCCAAGAGACAATTCTCAACAAACTTCCAGTAGATGAACACTACTTAATTTTGAATGGATGATGTCCTCTGTGACCCATATTTACTTCCTTATTGTGAAGAAGGGGAATGACAGTGAAAGAACAAGTTCCTGTGTACCTCTCTTTTTCTGAAAACCTTAGACCCAATCAGGCTATTAACTGGCTCCTGCCTGTGTCTCCCCTTGACCACAGCCTAGCTCCTCTTAGGTAGAGGATAATAGCCTATAGGCAAGAGGATTAAAGCTTCCTGGGACATTCAGCAAAATCCGGAAGCATTATTGGTTGTCCCCATAAGGACGGAGGGTTGCCACAGGTGGCTCATGAATAACAAAGAATTATCCCACCCAAAATTTCAGTTTGCTACTGTTGAAAACCCTGTCTTAGATTTTTAGCAGCTCAAAAGACTCTCAAGTCAAGGCTGCTAGAAACTCCAGGCCTCACTCATCCTACCACTTCTACTCCTAGAGGACAAGGAAAGAGGGCGTGAAAAAACTCCTCTAAGGAATTCCTGTCCTTCTCCACAAGGATGCAGATCTTCCCACCCTGCTCCTCTCCGCTCCCCCAGACGGGAGCAGTGCCTGACACGTAGGAGGTACTTAGTAAACATTTGTCAAAGAAATAAATCAATCCCACCCCCAAGTTCAAGGATTTCCTCATAGAGGAAAGGAAGAAAAGGGGAAGTCATAGCGGAGTCTTTTTCGGGAAGTGTGTACAGCACGGTGTGTTTCTCACGCTTTACTGTGTGTGTGAATCACCTGGGGGTCTCGTTAAAAATGCTGACTCTGATTCACTGGGTGGAGGACGCTCGCAGCCTGAGAGTCTGCCTTTCTCCCAGGCTTCCAAGTGGAGCTAGTACAGTCCAGGTCCCGCTTTGAGCAGCAATTGGAGATTTTCTCAGCTCCCCGTCCTGCTACAGAAAACAGGGAAAGGTAATAAAATCTCTGCTGTGCCTACGTGAAACACTTGCTGTGATGACTAAATTTAAAAAATAAATAAATAAATGTATATGTCCTGACATGATCTAGAAACTTTACAAGGGACTTCAGAAATTACAGACACTTGGGGCACCTGGGTGGCTCAGTGGGTTAAGTCTCTGCCTTGGGCTCAGGTCATGATCTCAGGGTCCTGGGATGGAGGCCCACATCGGGCTTTCTGCTCTGCAGGGAGCCTGCTTCACCTTCTCCCTCTGACTGTCTCTCTGCCTACTTGTGATCTCGCTTTCTGTCAAATAAACAAACAAATAAGATCTTTAAAAAAAAAGAAAGAAATTACAGACACTGAACTCTTTCATTTTTCAGTGAAGAAACAGAGGCNCCTTCTCCCTCTGACTGCCTCTCTGCCTACTTGTGATCTCGCTCTCTGTCAAATAAACAAACAAATAAGATCTTTAAAAAAAAAAAAGAAAGAAATTACAGACACTGAACTCTTTCATTTTTCAGTGAAGAAACAGAGGCCCCAGTTCACCTTAACTTGCCCATGGGTCACAGTGGTGCTTGGCTGTTGGGTCCGAACCAACCCCTCGCTCCAACTCCCGGTCCAGCCACCCTTCCCCTCTCTGCGGACTGGCCACGCACGCGGCCTAGCACCGGCTGTTTCCTTGTCTCTGCTCTTCCCCTCCTGGTGCGGGATCTTGCCTTGGCGGTAAAGGAACCTGGACCACTCCTCCCAGTGCACCTGCCATTCCCTCCCTATCCGATTGCCACAGCCACGAGACCGGTCAGCTGGAGCCACGTCCCCGAAATCAGCATTCTACTCCACTGCTCCTTGTAGTGCCTCACAATGTCCTTCTCCTGGGTTCTGCTCCCCTGAGGTATGAGAGCAGCACAAACCAAATTAACTACAGGCAGAAAGAGCAGTTAGCCCGGTGCCAAACAACAGAGAAGGCACCGGGCTGGGACGAAAACCCCACATTTTGATTTCCTGTGCGTTCCCCACACCTCTTCAGAAAGGACACGGAGGCTCCCTGTTGATACCAAACCCTCATTAGTGCAACAGCCTGTTATCTTAATACTAAAAACCTACTCGTCGATAGCAAGTTAGGTGAGGGGAAATTATATTTAAAGAGAAACATTCTATCATTTAGGAGTTCGCTTTAAGAATCCTACCCTCCAATGTCTCCAAATAATCTTGAGTCTGCTTTTCTTCTCCTGCAAAGCAGATAATGCTGTTCTGAGAACTGAAGTTGTATTGCCGTCCTGTGTCTTTTCTTGCCACCTGGTTGAAGCGTCCCTGAGTCTCATGGATTTCAAGTGCCATCTAGTGGTGAATCTTCAGATGTTGGGAATAATGCAACAAAGTTTAATTTAGCAAGCATAGCCAGGTCCCCAGAAGTTGGTAGGATCACCTCTTTACCCAAGAATCATCAGATCTGCCAAATGTGAATTACCAGTATTCGACAGTTCTAAATAGGTTTTTCAAATAATTCTGTATATTAGTTTGAGCATCGCTTTTAGAACACGCACTTCTCAATCTAAAAGCTTTAGAAAGATCCTTATAATTAGTTTTTCTATTATGCATTTTCTATTATGTATTGGGAACAAATGGGAGCATTCTGCATACATATTTAATTTTAAGGCAGGTTTTTTAAGCCAAAAAGAGCAGTTTAGCCCTTCTGAGTACCTTTCATTGATATTTTCTATTTGCTTTGACAACTCTATCCACTTCTTCCATAATATAGAACAGCAACAACTCAGTATTTCATTCTACAGACAGACAAAAAAAAAAGTCTTTCCTCACTTCCTCTTCTTTGGAGTAGAGGGAGACTGGAAAGACTGAGTGTCTCTTCTCTTCCTCCACCTCCATGAGCCCTCAGCACCTGTTCCGTTCCAGCTTTGGAGCCTCCCGACCCGCTACCCGCACTTAGGTGAATCTGGCTGAGTGTTCTGTGATTTGGGCTCCTTTGTCCCTTTTTTGTACAATGGCAGACAAACCAGGAGGGAGCAGACATGCAGATAAGGAATGTGTCTACAGACTTACCACTAGATCATAACAGAGTTAAAGTTAAGATTTAGACTTTCAGCTCCTGATCTAATGCTTCCACTTCAAGATCAAAAGAAGTTGTGGCAGAAATGCATTTACAAAAGTAGACCCCAGGTCTTCAGAGTAAATGTGTACAGATAAAACACAGGCAGAGATATAAGAAAACAGATGTGCTTCCAGTAGCACAAACGGAAAGTTCAAAAGGAGTTGTTATTAAAAATCATTAGATGTCTTTGAACAGCAACTACTATTAAATGCTAGCTCACTACAATTTACTTCACTTTGTTTCTGATAACATTTGTTTTTCCAAATAAAAATGTTAACTATAGAAGATACAGGCAAAAGCATAAAGTAAAATATAAGCTATCCCTCATATATCTTGTGGATATAGGCCTATTAAATTTCCGTGGACTGTTGTCCTATAGATGTCTAGGTATAGAGATTGGGATTATGTATGTACAGTGTTTGGTCCAGTGGGTTTTTTTTCATTTAATAAAATATTATGAGCATTTTCCCATGTCATTAAATATATTCACAACATCAAAATATTCCATCTTATATATGCATATTTCATTTAACCAACACTTATTGATAGATATCAGATTATTTCTAAATTCTTGCTCATATAGATAAATCTCAAATGAACTACCCTGTAGAAAAGTAAGACAAATGGAAATATTTATTACAAATTGAATCCTAGAGCTTGAATTGTGGAGTCAAAGGACGTGAATGTGTTTACGTTTTGTGATACACAACAACTGTTCCCTAAAAATGTGACCATCGATAACATTCTCACCAGGACCTTGTAAGTGTGCACCGGGGACACTTTCTTGGAGGAGAAATGTGTCTACCTCATCAGGGTGTCTCCTTGAGCATCCAGTAGGCCTATTAAAAATCTCGACCTTTTAACATCACTGTGCATGTGTGCAGGCCTTCTCCTCTTGAACCTATAAGCAGCTCCACATTTAGCTCAGGGCATCTCACAAAGAGCAGGTTATACATAAGACCATCACAAGTGCATCCCTAGTCTCGCAAGGAGATGAGAGAAGTTTTAGTTGTTGTGTCTTCTACTTTTCTGTATAAATGTGTGTAAAGTTCTGTCCAGACTTTGTAGTCACTTTTTTTCATGTAGTGCTACCTGACATGAACAGAGATCTAATAAGTACCCAGTATTACACTGACCTTCTCTTTCCCTTGTCTAGATTGGTCTTTGGTTCATGAGACTGTTTTCTTTTCCTGACAACCCTGTGAGAAGACCTGTGTCCTACAGGTCAGAGTTTCAGTGGACATGGATGCCCAGTAACAACAGTAATGGGAGAAACAGATAATGTAATTCTGGAACATTCCATCTGAATTCACTTAATAGAATTTTTTTTTAAATAGAGTATTTTACAATTGACCAATTTTAAAAACTCTTATCAGGTTTCCCTGGCTGGTTCTTTTTTTTTTAAGATTTTATTTATTTATTTGACAGAGAGAGACACATCGAGAGAGGGAACACAAGCAGGGGGAGTGGGAGAAGGAGAAGCAGCCCTCCCACTGAGCAGGGAGCCCGATGCAGGACTCGGTTCCAGGACCCTGAGATCATGACCTGAAATGAAGGCAGACGCCTAACCACTGAGCCACCCAGGTGCCCCTCCCTGGCTTCTTATACATTATTTTCTGGATACCTGGTGGCGTTCCTCAATTCTTTTTAATAAAAAACCTAGAAATATTTTTAAAATATGAACCAAAGCCATTAGTCAAATTAACAAATACTACTCTAAATTGAAAAAAAAAAAACNATTTTCTGGATACCTGGTGGCATTCCTCAATTCTTTTTAATAAAAAACCTAGAAATATTTTTAAAATATGAACCAAAGCCTTTAGTCAAATTAACAAATACTACTCTAAATTGAAAAAAAAAAAACCAACTCTGATTGAAAGTTTGCTTTCTCATTCCTATTTAAGCACCCTTCAATAAGAAGGGGAAGCTCATCAGTTTTGCCTGATTTTTAAACTAGGGCAGTAGTCTGGACTTTGGCTGAACGCTCCCAATTTCTCTCTTCTCTAAAACTGTCAGGGAGGGTTAACAAAATAACAGAATGTATTATTCTGGTTGAGACTAACTAAATCCACACTGTAATTAGGCTTGACACTATAACATTCACAATATTTGACTATTTGGTTTAGGAAAAAATGGCAATTTCATATGGCACAAGCTAATAGAACAATTTATAATTACCAGATCATAGGTAATAGATCCCTAGATTCAGATAGTCAGAGGTGTCACTATCAGTGGGTTCTAGAGTTGGCTACCAGTCCCTAACTGAAGACGCGTTGCTGACCCCTGAGCCAGGAGTGGTTGCAGGAGTGGTCTCTATAGGACTATGGACCCAGCCATCTTTATCTGGCATCATCTTCTGATCTGGTTCTGCACATATCCCAGTTCATGGCCCATGCTGACCTGGACTATTCCATGTCTCACTGGTCATTTCCCAACATAACAAGTCATTAAATAGAGATGAAGACTAAGGATCGCATCATTCATGTAAGAAAGGAAAACCACCAGGGCTGGACACATCCTCAGGTAGACCAAGAGACAGCCACATTGACCCCATGTGTGCTTCACCCGCCATCCTCCTGTCCTGTGTCTATTAGCAAATGACTAGGTTAGGATCCAAACAAATCATCAGATCAAGGGAGCAGAAAATTCAGCTTTTCCTTTTGATCCCATTGAATGAGAGAGAAAGACGCCCCCTCTCCAAGCTGATAGAGGAGGCACCAGAGACTCACTCACTGAGATGCAGAGGCCTGCAAGAAAAGGAGACACATCTCTCCATGAAGGTGGCTTTTGAAACAGACTCACCGATAGGTCCTCCTGTGCCCATTTGAGCTAGAGGAGATGAGAATCTGTGAGCCACAAGAGGAAAGCCTGCAGTCTCACCCTCTGTCATGGCCAGGCTGTGTCAGTTCCACTGGGTCAGGTGGACATATAGGCAAGAAAGCTGGACCTGAGCTGCCTTATTATTATTCAATTAGAGTCCAGGAACAAGAGACCAGGTGGGGTGGGGGTGGTCTGGGGGGAGACAGCTGGGAGGTAGGAACAGGGAAGTGGGATGGAAAAGCAGAAGCCAAAGTCACAGCTCCTGTAGAGGAACTGTGCAGTCTGGAGGCCTTCCTTCTAGGACCTCAGAAGACCTATCCACAGGTTCCAAGAGAGAAGAGCACCTCCATCCTGACACAGAGAAGGGGTCACCTTTCCATGTTTGTTGGCTGGAGAAGCTACAGAATGCAAGAAAGGACAACAGTGGCAAGCCCGTAAGTACAAGGGCCTCTGCCCTTTTACCCTGTTCCCTCTCCGCTGCCCCAGCCCAGACTAGCTGCAAGAAGAGCAGGAGCCTCCACACCACCTTCCCTCTATAAATCCATCTGCCCGTAGACCAGGCATCCGTTGAGAATTAGGTAGATGAGACTGGAGTTGGACTGAATTGAGTTTTAATATCCACAAGTGCCCAAAAGGTAGTTACGAGGCAGGAAGGGGAGATGCAACCGAGCGTGATTAAAAGTAATGAGTGGAGACACATATTTTCATGCTTGTATGTCACCAAGTTCATATTATCAATAGTCAGTTACATTAGTATCTGGACAGATGAATTAACTGAAATTTCCAAGTCTCTGTAGCTTCATTTGCTAAAAATTTAGCTTTTACAGTATAATTGAGTTCAAAGACAAGGAATCACCAGTAACAATTATAAAGGAGATGAAGATGAACTTTCATTTAGAAAGAAACTCATCAGCTAAATATAATGTTATAATATAATATAATATAATATAATATAATATAATATAATATAATATAATATAAAACTCATAAGCTGAGTATAATGTGTAGTTTTATGTCAAGTCACTCCTACCACATACAATGACTAAGAAGCAGGAATAATCCAATCCAGTAGTATTAACCATGGTATAGGGGAAAAAATGAAAAATGAATTTGGTTTATTTAATTGGTGGATTGTATAGAGAAGAATAGAGCTAGTTGTTTCTTGTATTCAAAAAATATGTTAAATGAATCTTTCACTTTTCAGTTGTCCCAAAAATTCTAATTTATGATCCACAGATCATAGTGATACATTTATTCTAACAGGGCTGCCTTTTGGAACTTGATTCCATAAAGTTTGAGAAATTGAAGCCAGATATAATGAGGCAACTTCACACAGTGCTTTTCCAAGGTTATAAAAGATGTTAACTACTTTACTTTTCACTATAACCTAGCCCACCACAAGGTAAAAATCAAATGGACATTATTTACTCATTATTAAGACATGTCTTTTGTTAGAATCATTAAACCCAAATATTATTCTCTCTAGGTCATTAATTTGGAAATTTTTTTATGAATGATAATAATCTACTTAGCTTCCTGTGAGACCTTGTAACTATATTAGTTATTTTACTTTCTTTGCCTTAGGCATTTAGGATCTTGGAGTTTAATATCTCTGGAAATTTACGAAGCTTGTCTAAAGAGATGGCCACAGCAGTTTAACTTATATATTAAATAGCAACTAGATTCTGGTTAATTCCTCATCTGTCCAGAACTTCTTGAACTTGAAATTGTCATCTTTCTACCAATATTCTTAAGATGAATCTCTGTTCTTCAGACACTTGAGACAAGTATGTTTCTTCAAAGCACTTTTAAAGTTCAAATACAGCACATTTATAACCATCTGCTTCTAGAAAACTTCAATGGTTATTTCAAACACTAGCAAGTTTTCTGTCTCTTGTAGCTAGAAGCAATGTCTGCATGTCCTTTCAATAAGAAACAGGTAAGGCTTCTATTTATTCAGCAACATGTAAGTAATGGATAGGTGATTCAGGCATGGAATTGACAAACGATACTTTTCATGGCATGAAATTTGTAATTCTTTTTTTTCACTTCCTCGAGGTTATCATTGTATTTCACAATTTGCTAAAACTCTATTTCCCTTTCAAGTAGCAGAAAACATTTATGTTACTACCCTTCGGGTATGACCAACTCTCCAATGCTGTTCCTGAACAGTACACACCCAACATTTTGAGTTCTTGATGGCATTCTGCCAAAAGATGACATAGACCGTGCACTGATTTTGCCATTCATTATGCAAGCCTCAAATTAGTAAGATGGTGTTTTTCTATAAATGATCTATAATTATAGTCTTTCATTGATCTAATTTAAATTGGTTTATCCTATAGAAAGTACAACATAGCTGCATTATACCCTCCAAGACAAACAAAGCAAGGTCCAATATCTTTTTCAACTAAGCCAGAGCCCAGTTTGTTAGACTAGACTAACATCAATGTACTTCAACGGCCTGAGGTTGCAGGGCAAGAAACTTAGGGCTCTATTCAGGGCAAATTTAAAAGCCAAGCAGGGAGTCTATTTGAGAGATCGATACAAACAACAACAACAACAACACTGGACACAGAGCTAGACACTCTTAAAAATGTGACGACAGTATTTTTATTTGGCATGATAACATCTACTTTTTTCATTTTTTATTGACATACGATGTTATATTAGTATCAGGTGTACAACATGAATAGTGATTCAGCATGTCTGTACATTATCAGTCCATTTTCAAAGGACTAGCATTCTTTTTTTTTTTTAAGATTTTATTTATTTATTTTTGTCAGAGAGAGAATGAGCACAAGCAAGGGGAGTGGCAGGCAAAGGGAGAGTCAAACTCCCAGCTAAGCAAAGAGCCTGATGCAGGACTCAGTCCCAGAGTTCTGGGATCATGACCTGAGCCGAAAGCAGACGCTTAATTGACTGAGCCACCCAGGCGTCCCAGGACTAGCATTCTTATAGATGATTTTTAAATAGTAAAAAACAATACAAGCAGAGAGTACCATGATTATTTAGTTGTTTCCACATCCTGCATAATCACTTATACTGATACAAGATTTGCCTTAACTCCTCAAGCTTCTACTCTTAAGGAGAGATGGGTGATAGCTATTGTCTTTATACAGTTTTTTTTATTTGTTTGTTTGCTTGTTTTTTGTGAAGTATAATTGGCACGGAATGTTATATTAGTTTCAAGTGCACAACATATTGATTTGACAATTGTACACATTTCTCAGTGCTCACCACAATAAGTGTAGTCACCATCTGTCATCCTACAATGCTATTAAATATTATTGACTCTATTCCCTGTACTGTACTTTTTATTTCCATCACTTAATTATTTTAGAACTGGAAGTTTGTACCTCTTAATCCCCTTCATCTACTTCCCCCATCCTTCCACCCACCTCTTCTCTGGCAATCACCAGTTTGTTCTCTGTATTTAAGAATCTATTTTTTGTTGATGTGTTTGCTTTGTTCTTTAGGGTCCACATATAAGGGAAATCATATGGTATTTGTCTTTCTTTGTCTGAGTTATCTCATTTATGTCCATCCATGTTGTCACAAATGGCAATATTTCATTCTTTTTTTATAGCTAAGTATGACTCCATTGCATATATATACATACCACTTCTTCATCCATTCATCTGTTGATGGAAAATTGTGTTGTTTCCATAGCTTGGCTATTATAAGTAATGCTGCAGTGAACATGGGGGTGCATATGTATTTTCAACTTAGTGCTTTCATTTTCTTTGGGTAAATATCCAGTAGTGGAACTATGGGATCCAATGGTATTTCCACGTTAAATTTTTTGAAGAAACTCCATACTGTTTTCCACAGTTGCACCAATTTTCATTCCCACCAACAGTGCACAAGGGTTCCCTTTTTTCCACATCCTCACCATCACTTGTTATTTTTGTTTTGGTTTTGGTTTTTGTTTTGATATTGACTGTTCTGACTGGTATGTGGTGATAATCTCATTGTATCTTTGACTCAAATTTCCCTGATGATTTTACGTATGTGTAAGCCATCTGTACATCTTCTTTGGAAAGAAGACATTTTCAGGTCATCTGCCCATTTTTTAATCAGATCGTTTGGGTTTTTTGGTGTTGTATGAGTTCCTTGTGCATTTTGGGTATTAACATTTTATTGGACATATCATTTCCAAAAATCTTCTCCCATCACCAGATTACATTTTTGTTTTGTTGATGGTTTCCTCTGCCGTGCAAAAGCTTTTTATGTTGGCATAGACCAAATAGTTTATTTTTGGTTTTGTTTCCCTTACCTCAGGAGACATATACATAAATATGTTACTAAGGCCAGTGTCTAAGAGATTACTTCCTATGTTTTCTTTTAGGAGTTTTATGGTTTCAGGTCACACATTTAGGTTTTTAGTCCATTTTGAATTTATCTTTAGGTATGGTAAAGAAAGTGGTACAGTTTCATTCTTTTGTATGTAGATGTCCAGTTTTCCCAACACCATTTATTGAAAAAACTGTTTTTCCCCATTGTATATTCTTGCCATAGATTAATTTACCGTTTAAGTGTTGGTTTAATTCTGGGCTCTCTATCCTGTTTCATTGATCTATATGTCTCTTCCTGTGCCAGTACCATATTGTTTTGACTATTATAGCTTTGTAGTATATCCTTAAATCTGGGATTGGGATACCTCCAGCTTTGTTCTTTTTTTCTGAAGATTGCATTAGCTGTTCAAAAATTTTAGGATTATTTGTTCTAATTCAGTGACAAATGCTATTGGTATTTTGGTAGGGATTGTGTTAAATCTGTAGGTTGCTTTGAGTAGTATGAACATTTTAACAATATTAATTCTTCCTATCCATGAGCATGGTGTATCTTTCCATTTATTTTTGTCTTCTTCAATTTCTTTCATCAGTGTCTTAGAGGTTTCAGAGTACAAATCTTTCATCTGCTTGGTTAAGTTTATTCCTAGGTATTTTCTTCTTTTTGGTGTAATTGTAAATGGGTTGTCTTCTTAATTTCTCTTTCTGCTACTTCATTATTAGTATACAGAAACACAACAGATTTCTGTATATTAATTTTGTATCCTGCAACTTTAATGAATTCATTTATCAGTTCTAATAGTTTTTTGGTGGAGCCTCTAGAATTTTCTATATATAGTATCATAGCATCTGGAAATAGTGAAATTTTTACTTCTTCCTTACCAATTTGGCTTTTATTTCTTTTTCTTATCTGATTGGTGCAGCTAGGACTTCCAGTATTATGCTAAATAGCAGTGATAAAAGTGGACATCGTTGTTTTTTTCCAGATCTTAGAGGAAGCTCTTTAAATTTTTTACCATTGAGTATGATGGGTTTTCATATATGGCCTTCATTGTGTTGAGATATGCTCCCTCTAAACCTACTTTGTTGAGTTTTTATCATGAACAGATATTGTATTTTATCAAATTTTTTCCTGCATATATTCAAATCATTATTTTTTTATCATTTCTCTTGTTAATGTGATGTATCACATTGATTGATTTGCAAATATTGAATCACTCTGCATCCCTGGAATAAATCCCACTTGATCATCATGAATAATCCTTTGAACATTATTGTCGAATTCTGTTTGCTAATATTTTGTTGAGGGTTTTTGCATGTATGTTCATCAGACATATTAGTATGTAGTTTTCTTTTTGGGGGGTAATGGGGGTAGGGGGAATGTCATTGTCCAGTTTTGGTATCAGGGAAACACTGGCCTCATAGAATGAATTTGGGAAATTCCTCTTCTATTTTTTGGAATAATTTAAGAAGAATAGATATTAATTCTTCTTTAAGTGTTTGGTCAAATTTACCTATAAAACCATCTGGTCCTAGACTTTTGTTTGTTGGAAGTTTTTTGTTAGTCAACTGAATTTTGTTACTATATTTAGTCTGTTTAAGTTTTCTGTTTCTTCCTGATTCAGTTTTGGAAGATTGGATGTTTCTAGGAATTTATCCATTTTTCTAGGTTGTCTGATTTATTAATATGAAATTTTTTATGATATTCTTTTGTAATTCTTTGTATTTCTGTGGTATTGGTTATTATTTCTCCTCTGTTTCTGATTTTATTTATTTGAGCCCTGTCTCTTTTTTTCTTGATGACTCTGGCTAAAGGTTTATCAGTTTTATCTAACTTTTTAAAGAACAAGCTCTTGATTTCACTGATTTTTTTTCTGTCTTTCATTTTTTTCTGCTCTAATCTCTGTTATTTCCTTCCTTTTACTAGCTTTGGGGTTTGTCTGTTCTTCTTTTATTAGCTCCTTTAGGTGTAACCTTAAGTTGTTTGAGATTTTTCTCATTTCTTGAGACAGGTCTATATTGTTATAAACTTCCTTCTTAAAACAACTCTTGCTACATTCTAAATATTTTGGACTGTTGTGTTTTCATTTTCATTTTTCTCCATGTATTTTTTGATATTGACTTTGATTTCCTGATTGACCCATTCATCATTTAGTAACATGATATTTAGTCTCCATGTATTTGTGTTCTTTCCAGATTTTTTTTTTTCTCATGGTTGATTTCCAGTTTGGTGGTGTTGTGGTCAGAAAAGATGCATGATATGATTTCAATGTTTTTTAATTTGTTGAGACTTGTTTTGTGACCTAATATGTGATCTATTCTGGAGAATGAATGTTCCATGTGCTCTTGAAAAGAATGTGTATTCTGCTGTTTTAGGACGGAATGTTCTGAATATAGAAGTTAGATCCATCGGGTCCAATGTGTCATTCAAAGCCACTGTTCCCTTGTTGATTTTCTGTTTGAATGATCTATGCATTGATGTAAGTGGGCTGTTAAAGTCCCCTTCTATTATTGTACTGCTGTCAATCTCTCCCATTGTGTCTGTTAATATTTGCTTTATGTATTTAGGTGCTCCTGTGTTGGATGTGTAGATATTTTAAACGGTTACATCCTCTTGTTGGATTGCTCCCTTTATCATTACATAATGCCCTTCTTTGTCTCTTACTACATTCTTTTTTTTTTTTAACGAGTACACTGTTCTATCTTTTTTTATTAACATATAATATATTATTTGCTCCAGGGGTACAGACCTATGAATCATCAGGCTTACACATTTCACAGCACTCACCATAGCACAAACCCTCCCCAATGTCCCTAACCCAGCCACCATATCCCTACCCCCCAACCCCCCGTCTCTTACTACATTCTTTGTTTTAAAGTAAATTTTGGAGACAAGTGTATGACTCAGTGGGTTAAATGTCTGACTCTTGGTTTCAGTTCAGGTCATGATCTCAGGGTCCTGGGATCGAGCCCCATGTAGGCCTCCCTGCTCGGCGGGGAGACTGCTTCCTCCTCTCTCTCTGCCTGCCTCCCTGCCTACTTGTGATCTCTCTCTCTCTCTCTCTCTGTGTGTCAAATAAATAAATAAAATCTTAAAAAAAAAAGATGCAGTGATAGAAATTAATGAGGGGCTGAGGGGAGAGTGGACATGCCTACTTAGTGTTTAGGGAAAGTCTCTGGTCTAGTTTAAGGTAATACTAGCAGCTTCTGTAACAATAAACTACAAAATATTTGAGGTTTAACACAATAGATTTTTATTTCTCACTCACATATAATCCAACAAGTTGTTAACTAGGCACCCTTCCACATAGTGTTTCAGAGACACAGGCTCCTTTCATCCTATATTTCTGTCATCTCCTAGGACCTCAGTATCTTTTTTTTCCCCCAATGGATGCAAACAGAGAGGATAGATAAGCCAAGGCCACTTTTTAAGTCCTTTAGCACTGAAATGGCCACATCACTTCTGCACACATCCTATCAATGAAAAGTAGCCATATGACCTCATCCAGATGCAAGGGGAAATGGAAAATGTAGTCTGTAACTGATCAGCCACTTCCCTGAGACAAGTATACACTATGGAAGGGAACACAGATGTTGGCATCTCTGCCCTCACTTCCCTCTGAGGTAAAGATACTAATGTAGAGATCTGGAGCACCTGGGTGGCTCAATCAGTTAAGCTTCTGCCTTCAGCTCAGTTCATGATCTTGGGCACTGGGATCAAGCCTCACATCAGGCCCCCTGCTCTGCAGGGAGTCTGCTTCTCCCTCTCCCTCTCCTTCTGCCTGCCGCTCCCCCTGCTTGTGCTCTCTCTCTCTGTCAAATAAATAAAATCTTCTTAAAAAATAAAAAAGGAAGAGATCTAAAGGATAGCAAGAAATCAGACTTGTGGAAAGCTGAGGAAGGGTGGGTTGAGCCAGAACGTACTAAATATTGGAAAGCCATCCTCTAGACAGAAAGAGGCTTTTGTGTTCCAAGGTCAGAAAGAAGAGACTGAAGTGAAGTGGACAAGAAAAACGGAGGAGTTTACTGACATTAAGGCAGAAAAGGAGACAGATCTGTGGGCTAGTATAGGGCATATTAAGGAGTTTGGGGTTTTTTATCATCAAGATAGCCAAATATTTTTATATTTGAATAATAATCTTATCCAAGTTATTTTTCAAAATCGTTTATCTACAAGTCATGAGAAGATTGGCAAGAGGTGAGAGGTGAGGTTGAGAGACTAGAAATGACTCCTTTATTGTCTAAGCCAAAGGTGGTTGTGGATGGAGCAAATGTAGTGATCATGGAGATGGAAAGAACAGAATATGGCAACCCCAACAAGCAGTGGTTCATTTGCTTGACCAAGCATGCACATCTTACTCATCTGACATGAGGCATATGGCATATGGGTAGCTGCCAGACCTTGCATTTTGGCAATAGTCGGACACACGTAGCGGTCCTGGAACTCAGGCGGCTAGAAAGGGAGGCCCCCTAGATGAGACACACAAATGATGGAAGAGACACCAGCATCTGAGTACTCATATTTAGGGAGAAATTCTAGATGATAGGGATTTTAGCCCATAAATATTGACAAAGTAGAATGAAACTAGATTTGACTCCCCTTGTGACCATGGACATGAAGCAAATAATAATAATCTGTGTTTCCAGATCAGCCATGTTTATTTGGAATTTATCAGGCTTAGGCAGTAGAATGCTTTCCCTTCGTCTAGACTTTCAGTGTACTGCTGTGGGTGAGAATTTAAAAATGTTAAGGGATGTGTAGCCTTTATTTGATCTAAGACCCTGGTTTTGAAAAGTGAAAATGTTAAAGTTCCTTTCACACATCAAAATACCACATTAGACAAATCTGAGTATCAAAGGATCTGAGAAAAGAAGGTGAACATGATTCCAAATTTGAGGCATCAGTGGAAGATGCTCACTTCACAGAATTCAATGTGTTCTTTTCCCAACTTACCTGGAGGATTATCTACAAGCTTAGCTGCATCTTATGAATTTTCTGAAGAAAGAAACCAACCCCTAGATTCTTTCAGAAACCCACAGTTAAGGGGTGTGTTAGTGCTCCAATATAGTTCTGGTGTGTTTTAAATAACCCAGGATTCTACATGCTGTGTGCACACTGTTTTGCAAGAACACAGAAGATTCGTTTCTGCCTTAAAGGGCTAAGACAGATGATTTGTTAAAAGAGCTGCTTACTTGACACAGGGTTAGTATAACTGGTATGAGTGAAAATAAGGCGATCGGAGGGCTTTACCCAAGGCAGGCAGCCCATTGTCTGACATAGAAGGGATTCCATTCATAGAATTAGGTCTAATGACAGGAAAAAGAGCCCAACATGAAATTATACTAATAAGGAAAGAAAAATCATCATAATTTCTGAAAACCCAGCTCATTGCAAAGTGAGGCTTGATAAGCCCTTTTGTGGAAATTCTGGATGATTCTACTAGACTTCCTCACTTAAATAGTATTAATGATATGAATACTTAAAGGAATACTTTGGCAATTTTCATTAAAACTTTTGAAGAGGATCAAAGCCACCAGTGGGTGGACATGGGCAGATTCTGATTAAAAGGAAGGTTTAATCAGTTTTTATCCAGCTTCTTGGCTACATGGACCTCAGTCGTTTTGCAAGAACCTTTGTTGAGCTGTTTTGGGAACAGACTGACTTGCCAAGTACAATTAACAACTACGGAGGGTTGTAAAACATAGGCATTCCTCTCTGCAGGTTCCAAACTCCAAGCATAAAGAAAAGATATCTTTAAAAATAAGAGGAAAGGACAACCTCTTTGCCTTCATGTGCGAAGGTAGTGTTGTGTACTAGTACTTTTCCTAGGAAGCAGATGATCAAGATTGTCTTGCCAGCGCTGCACACAACCCAGTGGGATGACTCCGGCAGGGTGTTTAGCCCCTCCGAGCCACAACTTTCATTTCTACAAAACGAAGGCTTTGGAATACATGACCTCTAAATTGCCTCTTTTCTGTTCTGACGTGGAGCCTCTCCGACACAGTAATGGATTGGAAGCTTCATGTTGAGTGGGCAAAGACAACAGAAAGCACCAGTTAGGAAGGTCATTGAAGACACTGACAGATTTGGAGGCTTTGCCTGTGTCCCTCTGGATGGGGAAGCCACATGCCAAGTGCTGAGCTTCCACCCACAGATCTAAACTCGTTCCACACTCTGAGCTCCAACCAACATGAATGGGACCTGTACGCACACATCAATGCTGAGAGCATTTGTGCGGCAGAAACCTCCAGAATGGAGCCAAAAGGAAAAACTATGGCTGTAATTTAAAGCTGGCCTTTTGAGCAGACAGAACTTGATTTTCAAAGGACTAAAATGTCTTGATGTTTATGACCTCCCCGAGAACACTCATGCTTTACCTTATGGGGGGGAAGAGAATTAGAAACCTTGTTTTTAGTGAATTAACTCTTTCAAAATGATGGTCTTAAAGAACAAAAGAGTCTCCCATGGTTTTTGTTTTCACTGTGTGGCTTGTCTCATCACACGATGATCATCTGGGATGAAATGCAACAGACAAGAATGCGGAACCATTTTTAAATAATCATTTTCGTTTGCTTTCGGTAAGTAGCATTTACAGAATTAGTAGCAGCCTGGCTCAGAGCTTTGCAAATCTGTCAAGAAATCATTTCAATTGCCTTTACAGTTTTTGATAATAATTAATTTGATTATCAGCTGGATATCATCAACACACAAGATGCTCAGTATATAGAATATGATAGGAGAAGCTGAGGCAGAACATTAATAGCATTTCAGAGCAGGGCGCCTGGGTGGCTCAGTTGTTAAGTGTCGGCCTTCGGCTCGGGTCATGATCCCAGGGTCTGGGGATCGAGCCCCACATTGGGCTCCCTGCTCAGCTGGGAGCCTGCTTCTGCTTCTCCCTCTCCCACTCCCCTCCTTGTGTTTCCTCTCTCACTGTCTCTGTCAAAAACTAAATAAAATCTTTTTTAAAAAATAGCATTTCAGAGCATTCTGGGGTAGAATATAATTTTTAAATGGATAGTGGGGAGGAGAGAATACATATCATACAGAATAAAGTTCTGCTAAAAGACGTGCCTAGTTTACCTGAATATCCAAAATAGGCCTTTTTCAATCCACTGCTTTTTAAATGCCCTGAATTTCTTCCTTTGAATGCATCAGCAATGGTAAATAACATTATTTACTAAGTGCTTCTGTTTGGAGATACATTTTTTAAAATATTCCATTTAGTCTTTCAGCAAATGGTTATTGAGCACTGACTCCTTGCCCCGCACAGTAAGAGGTGATAGGCGTCAAGTGGTAGAATCCTACCCCATCTGGAAGGGGAGGCAGAAACTAAATAAACACACTCACCCATACAGGCGGTAAACAGTGTGATTTTTTTAATCAAAAAAATTTTTAAGATTTTATCTATTTATTTGACAGAGAAAGAGAGAGAGAGAGCGCAAGCAGGGGGAGAGATGGGCAGAAGGAGAGAGAGCAGCAGGCTCCCCATGAAGCAGGGAGCCTGATGTGGGGCTCGATCCCAGAACCCTGAGATCATGACCTCAGCTGAAGCCAGACGCTTCACCGACTGAGCCATCCAGGCGCCCAGTGTGATTTTTTTTTTTTTAATTAAGTGCTCAAGGAGAATGTAAGAAAGAGAGAGAAGGGAAATTCTCACTGTGAAAATGTCATTTGAGTCCACACCTGGAAGGCATCCATCAGGCAGCTAGCGGGAGGACAAGCACTGCAGAGAGGTGGAGATCTTGGGCAAAAGCTTTTGGGAGTAAATACTATCCCTATCCCCATTTAACAAAGGGGTCAAGTAAAGCTTAGAGAAATTAACTAACTTTGCCTAAGGCAATGCAGCTAGTAAGCTGCAAGGAGCTAGGAGTCAAAGGTACAAGTAATACCGGAACTCCAATAACAAAGGCGCCTGTGGAAATTAACAATTCAGTCTCTATTATTACACTGGTGAATTCATCACATCTCATGCTTCAGATCAAAGGCGTCTTCTCTGAAGGTATCAGAAACAAAACTTCTTCCTTCCTGTACAGCATCCTACAATGCCTGGGCAAATCATTATTGTCATTATTATTATTTGGCTCCCTCAGAATCTCCAGGCGTTGGAGCGCTGCCAATGACAGGAGATACGAGGTTCACTGAACCAGAAGAATCGTACCATAAATCCTGATGCCATTTTGAGAACAGTAAAAAGCAAACAACCCATAACATTATAGAGCAAGAAGATGAACAAATATCACCTTCCCCCTGAATATCAGAATAAAGTGCATTAGATAAATAGAAGGCTGACCATCCGATACCAAGGGCACAGAGAACTACTGATGGAAAACAGGTGAACAAAATTAATCGCACTCTCTTGTCTGGACAGCCCAGGTTACCCAGTAGCTATTTGTGGAGCAGTTGGAGACATCTGCCCAGATTCCACTCCTGACCAGCCTCTGTTTCTACTACTTTTTCCTAAGTAGCATCTCAAAAGTAAATAAGTCATTAACTCAAGAGTCTCTCCAAAATCATACAGCCAAGTTTAGAGCAGAGAACGGAGCTCAGCAATGCTGACAGGTCTGGATCTGTGCCAGGTACCCTTCAGGGTAATTTTCAGAACAGATAGACTCTCCTGACTCTCATACAGATATAAAACAAACATACATTAAAGATTTTATTTAACTCATTACTCATTGAGGGAACTAGCAAGATGGAAAAACTGGTTCAAATGAGAAGCCAAAGAAGAGACATATCTAGAGATCAGAAATAATAAAATTCGTGTGCAAATGGAGACAAAACCATTCCCTTCCACAGAAGGGAACAGTCAGTTGATCTTCTGTTGGATAAGACAGACTTTGCGTGTGTATATGTTGCCGGTGGAGTATGGAGAGCTCAGACCCAGAGACCTCCTTCCATCCTGTCCCCTGGAGGTCGCCAGAGGGTCTTCATCTCGTCACAGGAAAAGAATACAAAGCTGGACCAGACGGTGGTTGAGAGGTGCACGTGAAGAGTTTATTAAACGAGAGAGAGCTCACTCTCTGGATGTGAGAAGGGGAGCTGCACACCCTGCTGTTTGGCTCTCTACCTTTTATTAGCAGCAGTTAACTGGGGGCAGGAATATTTATTATTCGGGGAGGGGATGTTTTTGGTAGCAGGGTTTTGTGCCTTTTCTCCATTACTTGGTCAGGGTGTCCAGCGTCTTTGTCGTAGGCCCATCTGGTTCTTGTGGCTGTTTCTGGAGAGCCGCAGGGACAGGAATCTGACTTTCCCAATGGCTGTCCCTGACTCCCTCCTTGCTGGCCTCCAGGCATCCTGTTCAAACCTAACTAGCTGCTTCCTCTAACATATATGCAGGAATTATTTTGCATTGCCTTCTGTTGTCTCTATAGGATAGCAAAATAGCACAAAGATGATGGAAGTCTAGAATTGGGTAACCCAGGGGATGTGCTCTAAAAAGTGCCTGGTTTTCCACTGAAGCACCAAGTCTCCCACACACAGATAAACTAACCACCACAGCAGAACTGGTCCTTGCCGTTGGATCCCTGCATAATGTAAGGATAAAGAAAACTTTATAATAAGAGACTTAATTCTCCCTGTGGAAAATAAAAAAGCATCCCCTCTCCTTTTTCTTAGAGCATTGACTTTAGAAAACTTAAAATTGTTTGTACTTTCTTCTCTCTTTGAGATCTCTGTAAATTTTTTTGAAAATGAGATAGGCCTTTTGTCAGCTTTATGACCCAGAAATGTCTTTCTTAAGGACCAAGGGGCCATCTTTTTGAGCAAACATCAAGGGAGAGACCACTCCTGTTTCTGTGAGAGGCTAGCAACCCAACTTTGGTGGGTGCCTAGCTCCAAGGTGCAAAACTACCTCTTGTCATAAAGATACTTGATTTCTTCTAGATAAAGCCAATTAGGAAACACGCTTTTTCCTAATTGGAAAGGATCCCCACAGGGGATTGCTCCACTTACAAAATAAAGTTAGGATGAACTGTGTGTGACCAAGGGCACTATCAAGTCCTCTTACTTGAGTGGAGGACTAGCTATGTTTACCTGAAGACCATGTATGAAATAGGTTGTGTCTGCTTGGCTATATTAGAGGGTGAGGTTCCTTTCTGTCTTTGCAATCTCTTAGCAGATTGCATGATGCACATCACATTCTGGCTCAATACTTAACAATAAATCCATTTTCTTTCTCTGCTACTTTTGTGAAGATTTTCTAGGTTGGAAAAAGGTTTTGTTTTTAATTCTATTTGCCCAGCAGTAATGTCCAAGTATACCATGAATCCCAGAAGGATTCAGCCAGAAAAGAATCCTAGGAATCAAACCGTTTGCTTCTGCTGGTCATTACCTCCTTGCCTCTAGACACAATGTGGATCTTTTGCAATCAACAAAAGAGCACTGAACAAATTGCCCCCATGCCAAGCATCCAGTAGGCCATCAGTAATGCGCGTGGGTTGATGTAGGCAATCAGGAGGCCTGCGGACAGAAGGAGGCCCAGGAAAAGGGGAAATGTTTGGAACAAAGATGGTATCCCTTGACTGTTGTTACTGTCATCTCTGAGCATGGAAAGTTGGCTCCCCAAATATCACCAACACAACCTGTTGATAGACAAAGCTGGGTTTATTGCTTACCACAACTGAGGGAGAAAACCATGTAGCGGTGCTTGGGCAGCATTCTGAGAAGTGGGACGGTAAGAGCAGAACGTATTAAAAATTGGAAGTTTGATTTAAGGCAGGTCTTTCAAGGGAAGTTGAGGGGGAAAACTTGGGGGTCTGATTAGGATTGTGTAAGGATTACAATATAATATTCCAGGATTGGTGGAAACAGTAAGGTGAGGATTTTGAAGAGAGGGATTTAAAAACTCTTAAGGCTTGTCTGTCTGTTGATGTTTGCCATTGAAGAGCTGATGAGTCTTTGGGGATGTTCCTATAAAGAACAATCAAATCATTTGCCCAAACAGTGAAGTTCTGCTAATGAAGACAGAGGGGTGGCATAAAGTAACATTAATGTAGACGGTAAGGCGTGGCTTTAATTTTCAGGCTGAATGTGGGGGTAGAGGCTTTTGATTATTAAGAGCTCAAGCCAAAACTCAGATGTGCAGGAAAAAATCTCCTAATTTTTCTCTAACTCAGCTTATTTTCTATTTTGGATCCTGTTAAGTTTTTAATATCCATATTTATTAATATTATCCTGAATACACACATGAGGTTTCTGGAACAGAGCAGATTATCCATGAACAATGAAAAGTACAGGAAGAATTATCTTCCCACAGGCCCTGATTATACTGGAAAATGCATCTCAGCCCATTAGGGTCCTTCATGCCTCTTTCCTCAGGGCTGTCTCTAGGTTTCAGGGGCTCTCAGAGTACAAGGCAAGGGGAGGGAGCTCTTCCTGGTTCTCTGTGCCATCTGTTCTCCAAGGAGCCTTCCCATCTGGCTCTTGGTCATCGCTCCTTCATTTACCCATGAGATATCCCTTTTCTCTCTCACCTGGTGTGTTCACCTGGCAGCAACTCTGTCTCTCACCTCTAAGCCTTGAGCTAAGGCACAATCGCAGCTTTGGATGGTCATCTTTGAGGCTAGCCAATGGTCCCCCAGGATCTGGACTCACCTTCCCCTCTCTGTCTTCTGTCTCCCCATAGGTCTACTCAGGGAACATGGTACAAGGACCCTGTATATGGGAGATAGCCCACATACCTTTCTGCTCTCCTCTCTTTCCCTCTGTCCAGCTCGTGCAACCCAGGAAATCTTAAAACATGGGGAAAGCCCTTGCTGCTCTCAAACATTCCATCTACCATCTCTCTACTCCTCTGTACTAGGATTTCTCAACCATACCGCCCCCCCATTAACATGATAATTCTTTGCAGCACGGGGCTTGTCCTACAGATAATACCCACCGGATACGCCCTGGCAGTGACAACCAGAGAGGCAAAATGTTTCTTGTAGGGAGAAAAATAGCCCCATGTCAAAAATCATTATCTTAAAAGCTTGAATTTTCGTGAAACAAGCACCAGGAGAAAAGTCTCTGAGTGTTTCCTTCCTGCTTGCCTCGTGTCCCCTGAGACCCTGAACTCAGGACAGCCTCGCTGAGACAGAGGGCCACGAGGCTGGCCAAGACAACGTGTCCTGAGAACGGGGGGAAGGGAGTAATTCTCCGTGACAGGGAGATGAGGGAAGGCTCCCAGAGAGTGCAGTATGTGTGGTGAACCTTGAAGGATCAGTGGGATTTCAAAACAAAAAAAGTGAGCTAAGAGGAACCTGCTACTTCTGAAAAAAATAAAATATTTTTAGCCAAGGGAGAGAATCTTCAGGGCTCAGAACTAAAATTTGGTCTCTTTAGATCCAGGGAAGGGGTTGTCCCTACAATCCTCCTAGCAGCCCACCTATTAGGTTTTGCTGTATCTGTCTTTTTGTACCAGAAAAGACACAAAGGCCAGGGCCAATTACAGACTGACGTGTGTCCAGAAGCAAATGGCCTCGCCTTCTGGCAGGGAGCATCTCTGCCCCTGGCCAGCCCTTAAAGACTAAAGACACCAAATAGCAGCACAGGTGTAGCAGAAGGAAGCCTGGGAAAGCGCCAGATCCTGGGAGGGGAAAGAAGGTGGGCGGTCATGTAAATAAATTGTGCAGAGTGGAGAGGGGACAAAATGGTGGGGTCAGAATGAAGAACTGAGCCAACCCAGGGACAAAAAGAAGCTGCAAAATGTGGGAGGTTGAATGAGGAAGGAAGGACCAGAGAGGGCGAGCATTTCTGGAGAGGCCATTGTGAGCCCAGGAGGAAGAAGGGGGCAAAGCCTCTATAGGGATACGGAAGGAACAATGAACTACTTTGTACCACTGGGATTACAGAAAAGTGGAAGAGCTGAGTGATCATGTCCTCCAGTTTTATTCCCTCATGTGTGGGAAGTCCTCATGCCCAGAGTCTATTAACTGCCCATCCCCACACATATAGCCCAGAGTGGGGATCCAGTGGTTGGAGCTGCCCGGTGAGTCCCAGAGCAGGGGAGAAAGGGGAAGAGCACAAGGCCATCTGCATAGGCATGTGCCCAGGGCTTTCTTCTTTCCCAGGGAACAGCAGCCTGTCTCTGCTCCTCTGCCTTCCAGAGCCAATAGTTCCTCTACCTTTCCCCCCTTTCACTCCTGGTGCTCAACTCTTATCTTTATGATACGAGGAAAGCAAGAGGGGTTACAACTAATCTTCTCATCTCTCTTGTCCTCCAAGAGATATGTTAAAGACACATCCTCCTAGATTTTACTCAAAGTCCAAATATGATTATTCCCTCAAATCCACAACATTTTCCCCTACCTCCTTTCTCAACAGAAAAATTCTGTTTCCAATTAAATTTCTCAGTGAGTAACCTGAGGCAAGGAATCATTGCACATCGGTCATGCAAGCACAGCTGTCTCTGAGAGAACCAGCCCTCAGCTCAAGGGTGAAGTAAGTACAGTTAGTCCTTCTATGAGGGAAAACTAAGAAAGGAAATTAATATTTGGTGGCAGCTGTTATGTGCCAGGCACTGAGATAAGTACATTTATATAAATTTGTACTTAATTTGAATAACAACACTGGGAAGTTGGCACTATGATCCATGACTGACAGCTAAAACACTGAGGCTAAGGGGTTAGCAAACCAAGTCACTCCTTCAGAAAGCAGAGAAACTGAGGCACAAACTCTGCTATGCCAAACCTCAGTTTTCTGCTCCCTTTGCCTCCATGACAACTTATCTCTGCCCACTGAGGAGCTTAGTTTTGCGGTGTCTCCTTCAATTCCCATAGAACCTTGCTTTTTGGAAAGAATTTGTTGCCCATCATTTAACACTGAGTCTATTTTCTAGGGAACATTGGTACTATGAATTATGGGTTCCATAGGCAAGTAAATGTGGAAAGCACTGGACTAAACAATGTAAACATATATCTTTACTGCAGGACTTTCTCAGAGCCTTGATTGTGGACACAGTGAAATAAGAACCGGATGTGGTGATGGGGTACCGTGGGGTGAGGCAAGATAATGCAGTGGGTTACGCTCCCAGTGTCTGGGGCCAGATCGATTAGCTTTCAGTCTCAGATCTGGGCAAGTTACCAGGCTTCCTATGCTTTATAAAATGGAGATAAATAATATAATTTACCTCTTACATGGGTTTGTTATAAAAGTTAACTGAAATGATACATTCCAAGTATCTTTAAATTAAAACCTGGGTTCTAATTAAACCTGGGTGGCAGCCATGAAAATATGCCTGTCGGACCTCCTGCTGCAGGGAGCAAAGTTGGCAGACAGCCCCAGCTGCCCACCCTCTGGATCCCCCACTGACTTGATGCAGACACCACATTTTCCCTCTGGCAGGGCACTGTGTGGGTCCCAGGGCAAGCCTTTCCCGTGGGACATGGGACTCCTCCAGTAGGTGACTTCAGCTTGAGAGCCCCTATACTCACTGAAACTTTCCTAGCACTGTGCCATAGCCTGAGACTTTTCCTACTTAATCCTCCTTCTTTCTCCCTCTGCGTTCCTGCCTGCACCTGCTTCTTCGCTTTTATTCCTCAGAGGCTTTCCTAATAAATCTCTTGCATGTCTAATCCCATTTTGGCACCTGCTTCCTAGAAGACCTGAGCCGACATGGGCTGGTACCGTCAGGCACAACCCCCAAAGTGAGTTTGCCCACGGAGTCCCTTACTCAGGAAGCTACTCATGGGACACATCCCATGCAATGCATTTTGGGAAATTAGTGACTGTTTCTATCTGTCGAGTTTGCCTGTAAATAGAGACATTTTAGGCATTTGTTACCAGGGAGGGGAGAGAGGGGACACAAGGGCAGGAATATCCTCAAGTTAATCTGAAATCAAATTGCATACCAACTAACTACCAAATTTAGCACGTATTACTGGCTCCAGTTGGCATCGTAAATAGATTCTACTGGGATTCGAAGACAAGAAAGAATCTGTGAAACTCTAAATTCCCTTCCTGCCATAGGACACCATGAATGTGAATTTAGCTCCATGAGAACCCATTTTGCCCTGGAGAGGGCGGGGGGGAGCAAGGACTGGAGAACACCAGCCCTCAGTCCTGTTGTTCAGCAGTGCCCTCACTCACTTCACAAAGAAGGATTGGGTTGTCAGTACGCACTGGCTCCATTCCCAGGTGCCAAGGATAAAGTGACACAACAGTCAGATGTGGAAACAACTTCAACCAATGTGATAAAGGCTGTAAGGGAGTGTTAAATGCCACAGGATCTTAGAGGAGAAAGAACTCGACTGCCTAACACTGAGAAGGAGTCTTTCAGGGTGACAACGAGTAAAGGGCATTCCAGATGGAGGGAACACCTTGCGAAAGAAAGAGCACACCTTGCTCAGAGAGCTGACCCTAATCTTAGTGTCTAGAATTAGAGGCTGTGGTGGGAGGAGACTGTAAAGACAGGCAGAGGTCAGACCCTACTGGGCATCCCCAAGCACACTGAGGACTGTGCACAACCCTCGGATCCCTAGCCGGATGTTGTGAAACAGTGGATGAGATGTCAGAAGACGATGTCAGTGAGGATGTGCAGATACCACTGCTAGGGGAATTTCTTGGGGAAAAAATGTAAAAACCTGTTGTCGGTATTTCGTTTTTTTCTTAAGTAGGCTCCACGCCCAGCCCAGAGGCCAATGCGGGATTGAACTCATGACACTGAGATCAATACCTGAGCTGAGAGTGAGAGTCGTGTACTCAACTGACTAAGCCACCCAGGCATCCCTGTGGCTGGTATTTCTTAAATTTGCACATATGTGTGGTCTAGACCAACAGCAATGCATTCACCTGTGTATCAAAATAAAAGTAAACGTTTCTCATATTAAAAAACAACAACAACAAAACAAAACAAAAGCAAAACCAAGAAAGATTGTGCCCTTGCCCATGCAGAAGAGACCATCTGGCTCGGAATCGAGCCCCAAACACTCAGTATGAGGGACTAGAAACCTTCCTTGAGTGAGTTGGGCCCAAACTGGTACTTGCGAGGCCCTATCAGTTCATGATATGGGTGTAATAAATCAGGAATGGACCACGTGAGAATTTACACAGGAACACATGTGCATTACTGCCTTGTCCTCTGAAGAAAGGAAGCCCATTCTGTTGAAAATCATCAATATAGAATTGATCTGAAGCACTTACAAGTAGCAGAAATGCCCATGTTTTCTATCATAACAATAAAATAAATACTAATAGAATATGACTTGGGAAGAATTGAGATTTCAGAGAGCCCTGTGGGTTTTTCAAAAAGTGTCAAGGTAAACTAGAGTTAACCAAAATAACAGGAAATTTCTAAATTTGAAAAAATACAGTTCCAGCATCTTTGTATCACGTGACTCCTCTCTGTGCCCTCATTTTACTCTGTGCTCACAATTTTTTTAATCCCCATTTTAAAAGCCCATGCATATTTTATGAACTGAGCCTAAATGTCCCATCATCGCAAATTCCTAGGACTCTTTCTGCTCAAGAACTGATCATTAGCGAATTCATTTTGTATTCTAGTGGTTGTCAAAGGCAGTTCTGAAGGTGTTACATGGAGTTTTGACATTAATTGATGAACACTTAAGCTCATCATAACTCTGCTGGGATTCAGAACAGCAGAAATTAGAAAGATGAATTTCAGGAGATGAATCCATTGAAAAGAAATGTGACTTCAGAGTCATTACCATTGAACATTCAGAGTTCCGTGACATCCGCACAGAATGCAATAAGGGCTCTGGCTGCAGTCAAGAAGAAAGGGGGTTATTCTGCGTGTGTCACGCAAAGCTGGACCCCATCACAGTTCTCTGTTCTGGGCACGCATGAGAACTAGGTTTGCCTTCTTCTGTTAACTCATGAAAGACGAGCGTCTCCACGAGGTGGGGAGAAAACTCTTTAGGTGGAAATCATCAAGAGTTCTTATTTCTGTAACTAAAAAAGGATTCGATGAAATAGAAAATGTCAGTCTTGGGCTGGCAGTCAGGAGTCAGGGCCATGGAATCCCATCAGCTGTGACAAGCAAGTGTTAAATAAAGTCATGGAGCTGAGAGGGAAATAAAGCAGTCTCCCTTGGTGACAATGGGTACCCGCCTAGTGATGCCATTTGAATGGCTCCTTTGGGAGCTCAGGATGTTGCTCAATATTACAAAGCTCTCTGGAAACAGGAGATGATGATGAAATGATTATTACACAGGTTAAAATCAGGAAGTATTAAAATTCCATAGCTCCTATCCTAAACCCTCTGGGGTCACGTCCTTGGAATCCAAAATCCAATCAATACAAATGACTTTCTATTTGCATTTGTCTTCAAAGCTCCACAAAGGAGTTTGTTTTGTTTACTTAGACTCTAACCTCCAGGCTTCCAACTAGTCATGAGAGAAACTATGGAACAACAGGTCTGGAGGGATATAGAAGGCTTTATGAAGACCCTACCTCCGTGAGGGCAAGAAAGTAATTAACTAAGCTTTTAGGAAATATTGCATTCATTAAAATAATTAATAGCTGCACCTCCTTTGGTCCTGGCATACTGCTAGCTTCCATATACTTCTCATGCATGCGGAAAGAGATTCAATTATCTCTAATTTACAAATGAATAACTTTAGTCTTGAAAAAGGCCACTGAATTTTCAGTCATATGGCTGGTAAATTTTGTACCCAAATTTCAGTCCCATGCACCCTAACCTCAGAGCCCAATATACCATTTTATCTCCCAATTCCTGCCTGAGTTGACTTATTCATCATGAATGTCAAGTGAGCCATTCCAGCTGAAGGCAAAAAAGAACTGCTCTCACTAGGTCCAGCGTTCTGTGCAGCCAACCAACAACTGCGGCCCTGTATTTGATTACACATAGATTACAGTAGTGTTACTAGTGGTCACAGAGTAGTCAAAGAGCTTTCTTGTGAACATTGCATTCAGTCTTGCCCCTCCAGGGGCACCTGGGTGGCTCAGTCATTTATGCATCTGCCTTTGGCTCAGGTCATGGTCTCAGGATCCTCGGATGGAGTCCCACCTCGGGCTCCCTGCTCAGCAGGGAGTCTGCTTCTCCCTCTGACCCTCCTCCCTGCTTGTGCCCTCTCTCTCTCTCTCTCTTTCTCTCTCAATCTCAAATAAATAAGTAAAATCTTTAAAAAAATCTTGCCCCTCCAAACCATTTATAGATTTGGAAGCCAACTAATAAAGAAGTCATCCCAGTGATTATATTTTCTTGAATCTAGCATGCACCTCATGTTCTTATGAGTTTTGTAACCTGTTTTGTGTTCTTTAAACATTTTTTCTTGTAGTTAATATAATGTGAGCTAACATAAAGGACCATATCCTCGAATCAGATTCACAGGAACCAGAGATCTTATTCAGTTTTGAGTCTTAATAATAACTTCGTGAATTCAAGTAATCACAAGGCATAGACAGAGAATGGAAAGTCCAAAACTTCCAAGCCATGGCCAAGGTTTTTTCTTGTTCTGGTCCAGGTTAAACACACAGGGCTTTATGTGAAGGGTACAGGTAACATTTATACTTATGATATAGTCAGGAAACATCTTTATTTTATACTTTGAGAAGTATGCATTGCTTTTGTGACATCTTCCACTGATTCATGCTCCAGAAACCCATAGACTCTTGGTTAATTTAGTATAAGCAATTCTAGACTGACCAGGTACCTCTTGCTAAAAGTGTGTCACAGATTCCCTACTGTTAAATACTAGTAATCTGTTTGCTAGAGGTTTGCCATTAGCACATTCACAAAGGGACTTAACCAAGCCATCTTTCTCTGTTTCCCCAGTCTTCCCTCCATAAAGTAAAAGAATGAATGCAGGGCTCCAGCTAATCCTTTCCTTCCCAAATAATACACACTGGCAACATCTTTGAAAATATAGAAAACCACCAGATGAAATTAGAAATCACCTATAATTACTAATTGAGAAATATTTACTATTAAAAATATTTAGTTGTGTTTCACCCTAGTCATTTTTCTATATAGATTGTATTTCTATGCAAATTGATTACTGAGAATCATATACTCTGTGTCTGATGTTCTGTAAACCACTTATTCTAGAGAATACATTGAGACTGCATTCCCTTATTTCTACATAATCTTCCAAAATATTATTTTTAGTGATTATTTATTATTATAGCATTTGGGTTCAACATTCATATTTAATAAGTAACCATTATTGTATATTTAGATTGCTATATGCCAGTGGAGTCTCCCCCCATAAAATCTGAAATTTAATACTACACTCACAATGAGGTATTCAGACACCAGAACCAAGCTATTTCTCAAAGCTAGATTTTATAACATATTTTTAAATTTTGTTAATTATATAGGAACCTACACCAGTCTGGATCTCTCAGTGGCTACAATTGATAGAACCCTCTTATTGCTCCACACTGGTCATATTACATGACCAAAAAGTATACTGTTGTCTTAAGTTCTTGATATTTGGGGGCCATTTGTTATTTCAGCATAACCTAGCCTATTCCTACTGATATACTTGCAAATATTTTTCCAATTTTTTCCCTCTAACTTAATTTTTTACTGTGTAAAAACTCTTATAATGGCAAATATCTCTGGTTTTGAAAATTGTAGGTTCTTCCTTTGTGTTTACTCATTGAAAGCTCTTCTCTAGTGATGAGATAAATATTCACCTGTGTTTCCTTCTAGTTCTTTTATGGTTTGGGTTTTCATATTTAATTTTTCTTTTCTAAATAACATTCACTACATATTTTCCTACTTATGGGATTAATACATACTTGAAGCAAAAAAATCTTTAAAAATATAACAATCAATAAATGAAATAAAGACAAAAATCTTATATTATGTCATCACCCAAAGATATTCAGTGCTAAATATTAATTTATATATGTTGTCAGGAAATCTTTTCCCTATGCAGAGACATACATCTAGATGAATAAGTGAAGTGATACTTTCTGTAAGATTTTGAAGCCCATTTTTCAATGACGTAAAACATCATTAATATTTTCTTAGATAAATATTTTTTAAAATTCCTGCTTGGTATTTTGCCATGTGCAGATATCAAATGTAATTTTTCTAACTCATTATTTTGGGGCCTTAAAATTATTTCCAATTTTTCACTTTTATAAATAATAGTGCAAAGACTATCCTTATATATGTAGCAGGTAGCAATAAGAAGGACAACTGGGTACCCACTTGATCCTGGTGTTAGCAAAGAATGATCACTCCTTTGAAGGCTCCCCACAATCCCCAGATCTTACAGTCTCCTGTCCGTACATCCTTCCTGTCTTTATATCCCCCCATGCCCTCCTCCCTGCCTGTGGGATCTTTTCTCTACTCTGCATGTAGGAAAAGTAGGATCTCTGCCTACCTGATTGATTTCATTCTCTCTTTGGTCTTGTTTTTATTTTACTCCAGAAATATTATTATGACTTGTGTTCGTCATTTCAGAAGGCCTCATTTGTGTAAATTCTCAGTCTCCCAATCTTGCTCCAGTAACATATCTCATGTCTAATTAGTTCCATATATTTCAATAGCAGCTGATAGTCTGGCTCCGACTAATTACAGCTATTAATGCAAGCTAATGATATAGTGGTAATAAAAAGACCACGTCTCTTTTCATATTTTGGAATTTTCTATAAGCTCCTCTGTAGCCCAAAGAGGATTGTATTTTCATTGCTCAGCTCAGAGACTAAAAGACATGTCAGAAATCACATTTCGGTACACCATTAATATTTCTTTGCCCAGCTGGCTGTGTAGGCTTTCAGATCGCAATCTAATCTGTTTTGCAAGCTTTTCTACCTAATTCTTGGCTTTATCCCCAGATTAGATATTGAACACTGTTTTAGCTGCTAATTTCCTTGGACAGGCCATCAGTACTACAAAACAGAGGGAACATTTGCAGTCATTTCTCAAGTCGCAGAGATAACTGATACAGTTTGCCATTAAGCAGCTAGGGAAATATATCAATTAATATCGCACTATTCATAGATCTCTTCAAGGTCCAGGGACAGGTGAAGGTGAATAATAAAGGGATTGACAGCTGCCTTATAAGAAGACTGGGAATTCTCTTATGTTTGTTTTTAATTTAGCACAGAGTCAGACAAGATAATATAATTAAAAACTCTAGAGTCAGAAACTCCATGAATACAGAGGTCAGGGAATTGTTCCAGAAATTCCAACATTCAGTAACATCCATATCAAAAAAAGGTGAATGAAGAGGAACAGAGGTCACTGATAATCCCAGCTTAAAAACTTGTTAAAGCACAGTATGAGATGGACTTAACATGCACTTATTCTATAGATGATATGCAAATATTTTTTTAAGATACACAAGATTAAAATAGTCTGTTGTTATGGTTTCTTATGAGAATTAAAGACTGAGAAATGAGATCTGAATTTAGAAAACTAAACATGGAAATTTACTAAAATGACAAAAAAGCAAGACCTAGTCCCCACTGCCACCCACTGCTCTGAGAGAAAAAAAGCTAAAACCGTAAAAATTCCCCGTGAACAAATTGCTTGCAAACCCCATTCTATATCCCAGAAACAACTGAAAGTGACTGCAACCTGCCTGCCTCACCTAATCCCAAATTGTTAAATCCCATCCTCAAAGCACCTCCTCAAAGTTCCATCCTCAAGGCACCCAAGCTCTAAACCTAATTCCAGCCCTCGGTTGATGAAAAACCATTCTGGAAATTCTTCAAACCGGCATTGGGCCTTTGTTCTTAGCAGTTCTCTCCCTCGTCTGACAGAAAATGAATAAACTAACTTGTATGGTTGACATGTGTTTCCCCAGTGATCTCGGAGAGGTCTACAGCACGTGTGAGCTGAGCTTTTTTTTTATGGGGGGGGGGGTATTTACTTATTTATTTTGGTTTTGTTTATCTTCCTCTATTTGCTTGTTGGGTTTTTTCTCCTTCTTGTTATTATTATGGTAAGAACACAGCATGAGATCCTCTTAATAAATTTTAAGTGCTTAATGCCCTATTGTTAATCCTAGGTACAATGTTGTACAGATCTCTAGAACTTTTTCAGTTTGCAAAAGTCAAACTCTATACCAATTGATCAACAACTCCCCAGTTTCCCCTATCTCCAGCCCCTGGCCACCACCATTCTATTCTGTTTCTATGAGTTTGACTACTTTAGGTATCTCCTATAAATGGAAACATGCAGTATTTGTCCTTCTGTGACTGGCTTATTTCACTTAGCAAAATGTCTTCAAAGTTCATTGGTATTATCACATATGGCATCAGGATTTCCCTTTTTTTTTTAGGCCAGAATAATATTTATTGTATGTTGGGGCACCTGGGTGGCTCAGTCGGTTAAGCGTCTGACTTCAGTCCAGGTCATGATCTCAGGGTCCTGGAATAAGCCTGGGTCAGACCCCATGTCAGGCTATGGGCTCCTTTCTCAGTGGGAAGTCTGCTTGTCCCTCTGCCCCTCACCCTCCTCGTGCTCTCTCTCTCTCTTTAAAATATATATATATTTATTGTGTGTATATCCTACATATTATTTATCCGTTCATTTTTTGATAAACATTTTGATTGTTTCCACATATTGGCTATTGTGAATAGTGCTAGAATGAACATAGAAGCATATGTCTCTCCTTGAGATCCTGATTTTAATATTTTTGGATAAATATCCAGAAGTAGGATTACTGGATCATATGGTAGTTCAACCTTACTGTTAAAGGAACCTCCATACGGTTTTCTGTAATGGGTACACCTCTTTAAATTCTCATCAACAGTGTGCAAGGGTTCAAATTTCCCCATGTTCTCACCAACACTTGTCTTTTTTTTTTTTTCCTATAACAGTCATTCTGATAGGTGTGAGATGATTTCTCATTGCGGTTTTGATTTCCATTTCTCTGATGATTGGTGATATTGAGCATCTTTTCATACACCTGGTGACCATTTGTATGTCCTCTTCAGAGAAATGTCTATTTAAGCCCTTTGCTCACTTGTTAATCAGGGTTTTGTTGTTGTTCTTATTGAGTCGAAGGGGTTCCTTATATTTTTTGCATATTAAGTCCTTATCAGATAGAAAAATGACAAATATTTTCTAGCTTCACAGGTTGTCTTTTCACTCTCAATTATTTCCTTTGCGGTGAAGAAGCTTTCTAATTTGATATAATTCCACTTATCTATTTTTGCTTTTGTTCCTTGGGCTTTTGTTGTCATAACCAAGAAATTATTGCCAAAACCCGTATCATGAAGCCTTTCCCCCTAGGTTTTCTTCTAGGAATTTTACAGTTTCAAATCTATGTTTAAGAGTTTAACATACTTTAAGTTGATCTTAGTGTATGTTATAATGGTCCAATTTTATTTTTTCCTGTGTAAATATCCAGTTGTCCAACATCATTGGTTGAAGAGACTATCCTTTCTCCCACTCCCAGTCAAGGTACTCTTAAAATAAACTTACACATAGCAAACAACTCATCTTTCACAGGCGTCCCAACATCATACCATGGGGTTTTTTAACTGAGGATTTAAATAAAGTCAATGCAACATTAGCTTTCCATTAGGCCAAGTGCTCCCCTCACCTACTAAGCCCTCCAACTACTGTCTGAGTAAGCAACTGAATGTTCACACAGCGTATCTTGCTCACCCTTCATGCTACACCTCCTGAAGCATCTGCCTAGGGTTGTGAAACCACGGTTCATACACAACATGCGCCAGACACTCAAACGTTCCATCACCCTCCTCCTTAATGTCAGAGCCTTGCAACATTTTCTTCCTTACATTGTCTCCTGGGCCTAAAATAATGGTATAAGTACTGTGAAAAAATATTGGATCGAAGTTTAAAAGACAAGTTCTAGCCTACATGCTAAGTGCCGTACAGACTTTGTTACGCAATACGTCCATTTCCCCATGTGGACAATGACACTTGTGAGCAGAGAATGAACAGATACATGCCTGTAGACCTCATAAATTCTAAGTCACATGTCCTCAGACTCAGAAAATGCCATTAAATACACACAACAATAGTAATAACAACAACAGTTTCAGAAAGACTCAAACCTTTACCGTGTGTCTCGAAAGTACCTCATCTCTTAGTGTGTCTTCGTACCTAATCCAGAGAAATGCTAAATTAAATCTTTACCTCTTTCAAATGCCACAGCTGCTCCCGGGCCTCTCTCTGAAACTCCTCTTCTACCCCCAGCCCATCTGGTATATCTGTCTTCTTCCTCTTTTCCTTTCTCAGTAGTTTATTTCTCAGTACTTTCTCAGTTCAATGGGCATCAGAATCATTTGGAGGAACTTTTAAAACACAGATTGCTGGGCTCCATCTCAAAGTTTCCGATTATGGAGGTTTGGGGTGGGACCCAAGAATCTGCATTTCTAGAAAATTCCCAGATGATGCTGATGGTCCAGGGATCCCTCTTTGAGAACCGCTGTTGTAGATCATCTTAGTTTCTCTGGCTGTGTCCTCTTCTCCGCCTGTCTCTATCATCCTGTCTCCTACTTTCCAGTCTCCCAGTTCTCCACCACAGAAACACCAGAAACACAAGCCTGAAAGATAATTAACTCTTCTGAAATGACAATGACTGAATTCTTCTTGGTGGGCAGATTAATAAGAGGAGACTAAGTAGTCTCGTTAATAAAGATTGTACCATAATTTATATAAAGTATGCAATACCATGAATGAATCTCAAAAACATTATGCTGAGAGAAAGAAACACTGAAGATTACATGCTGTATGATTCCCTTCACGTGAAATCCTAGAAGTAACAGAAGTACGGTGACAGGAAACAGATTAATAGTTGCCTCAGGCTGGGGACCTGGGGAGAGAATTGACTGTACAGAGACCCAAGGGAACTTTTTGGAATGATAGAAATGTTCTAAATATTGATTGTGCTGGTGGTTTCATAGATGCATACAACTGCCAACACTCACTAAACTGTACACTTAAAAATGAGTGAATTTTTACCACATGTAAATTATGAGTCAGTAAATCAGAGGAAATATATATGTGTACGTAAAATGAAATGTCTCCAAAAATAAAAAAAGATTCCTTTTAAATTCAACCAGTGGATTCTGCCCACTTTTCCTCTGATTTTAAAAGAGTTTTCTTGTTTTTGTTTTTGTTTTTGTTTTTTGTCTTCCACCCCATATGCAAAAGGACAGCTATCCAAGCTTTATTACACAAATCTATGTCTGAATTTATGGAAGTGAGGGAGACTCGTTCTCCTCTCCCTGGCTCAGGTTCAAAGGAGTGTGTAGAGTTGTATACGTGAACCAATGAACACTGGCTAGAGTAGCGTTAGTTTTCACATGGTTTACCCTATGAAGAAAACGTAAACAAAGTTCAACAGAAGAAACAGTGTGATTCAGGGCAGATCTTCACAAATCTTTCTCTGTGGCAATATTTGGTGTCATTCCTTCTTCTCCATCTCCCAGAGGAATAATTACACAAGTTCTGCTTTCTGCTCACCTGCCTCCTCATGTCAGATTTGGCATCTCTATTGCAAGATAATTGCGGCCTGGAATATTCAATTAGCTTTTAATTAAATATTGCTCATTAATATAACTGCAAGACAATAAAACATATGTCATTTGATTAACCAAAAATTCAAATATAAATTACACTCATTTTTATGCCAACATGCACTTTACCTAATGAGACATTTGTCACCCTGCTATAAAAAGATTGTGCGTGATCTTATTTTTTGTTAGAGATTTTTTAAATGCCTGCAAGCAAAGTTTATAAATTATACACAACTCCTATTCTTTTCCTTATCTCCAGGTTAGCCATCTAGAACAGAAAGTTACATACAGTTACATACAATGAAATTTCATAACAGCAAGTGTTCGCATAGTAGCTTAGCCCCCAATTTTTGACCATGCCACTTTATATATCAAAATGTATCATCTGTTAAGGGGCAGATGTCTTTTAATTTAACAATGAATTTTTATGATCATAAAAGTAATATACATTTGTATAAGAAATTTCTGAAAACACAGAAGAGAAACTTGTTAATACACTGAGTATTTTCTTCCAGTTCTTTTTTTCTAAGAATGTTTTCTATGTTTCTTATTCTGCTTTTAAATTTTCAAAATATAGGGGCTTCTCAGCGACTCAGTCAGTTAAGCCTCTGACTCTTGGTTTTGGCTCAGGTCACCATCTCAGGGTGGTGAGATGGAGCCCTGCCTCATGCTCTATGCTCAGTGGGGAGTCTGCTTTTCTCTCTCTCCCTCTGTCCCTCTCCCCACTCATGCACCTTCTCTCTCTCTCTTTCTCTCTCTAAGATAAATAAATAAATCCTTTTTAAAAATTTAAACTAGGGCGCCTGGGTGGCTCAGTGGGTTAAAGCCTCTGCTTTCGGCCCAGGTCATGATCTCAGCGACCTGGGATCGAGGCCCACATTGGGCTCTCTGCTCAGTGGGGAGCCTGCTTCCTCCTCTCCCTGTCTCTCTGCCTGCCTCTCTGCCTACTTGTAATCTCTCTCTCTGTGTCAAATAAATAAATAAAATCTTTTAAAAAATTAAAATTTAAATTTAAACTATAGCATATATTGTTACATTTAATTAAGTTTTTTCCATTTAGTATTATACTGTGAACATGTACCAATCCACTAACTCTCCTAAAAATAAAAGCTATATAATGTTCTATCATATAAATGAACTATCACTTTTGGACATTAGGGGTTGTTGTCCCTAAATTTTTTACTGTGACAGATAAAAGTTAAAGCAAACATATTTATGCATAAATCTGATCACATCTCTGATTATTCTCTTAGGATTGATTTCTAGAAATAGAATTATTAGATTAGAAGTATTAAGAGAATACTGTATTTTCAGCTCCTTGTGTCTTTTTTTTAAAGATTTTATTTATTTGAGAAAGAGAGAGTACAAGCATAGGGAGGGGCAGAAGGAGAGAGAGAAGCAGACACCCCTATGAACAGAGAGCCTACCTCGGGCTCGATCCCAGAACCCTGAGATCATGACCTGAGCTGAAGGCAGGCGCTTAACTTACTGAGTCACCCAGGTGCCCCAGCAACTTGTGTCTTTACAGGGCATGGACAGGCTGGATCCAAACACTTCCAGACTCCACGTAGACCCTGAACTTGGCCTTCCCATAGGAAGGAAGAGTGACTAATGTGGTTGGGCAATTGGAGAGAGTGAGCCTCTGGTATAGGGTTGGTTAACTGTGTAGTACACCCCATCCCTTGACATCTTGGCTCACTTAGTTCCTGAAGTAAGATCACCAGACAGGGGGCCGCCTGGGTGGCTCAGTGGGTTAAGCCTCTGTCTTTGGCTCGGGTCATGATCTCAGGGTCCTGGGATCAAGCCCCACATTGGGCTCTCTGCTCAGCAGGGAGCCTGCTTCCCCCTCTCCCTCTACCTGCCTCTCTGCCTACTTGTAATCTCTCTCTCTGTGTCAAATAAGTAAATAAAATCTTTAAAAAAATTTTTTAAAAATATCACCAGACAGGGACCCCCCACCCCCGCCACTACCACCACCACCCCAGCAAGGAGTGACTGCTTTTTTAAGCCTGCTGACTTATAAGTGAGATGGGTTGGGTGTGTAGTAGGAAGTCAGAATTATCAGATCCCAGGGTCGAGGATTGGAGGTGCTACCAGTTCTCCAATCCACTTTACTCAATAGGCCTATAGTCTAGAACACTTTCTACTCCTTGACACAGTTTGGGGCTGTACTTCATCTACAAAAACCTAAGAATGGAATAAGGGTGACTAGCAGGATTCAAGCAACAAACTCTTCACTAAACCTCTAACAAGAGGATATAAAGCAAGAGCTCAGGGAAGACAGAGCAGTAAATTCACACTTTGAAACACTCCTGCTCCAGGTACATAGCAGTAATAGGAAAAAAAATGAAAACAAACAAAAAACAAGTAGAAACTGTTCAAAAACAAGAGCTATGTGCCTTCATAGACCACACATGGAAAAGAAATGCAAAATGGGAGCTGGGCTCTGGGTCAAGAAGCAAACAGGAGCTATTAAAAATTCAGTTCCTAGGAAATAATGGGGATAAAAAATGATTCACTAGACCAGGCAGTAAATCAGAGCAAGCCCACAGCCTAAGACAGGGTTTGGTAAAGGATTTGCACTTTGTGAAAGCAGGCTAAAGAAAACTACTATCAACTCTGCCTCGGACTGTAGATTATAAGATCCATGCGAAGCCAAAGACATAGATAAAATAAAATCCCAACATGATGATATCTAGTGCTAAGAAAGATGTTTAACAAACTTAATATGATAAGCTTGAATTTATTCCAAGTGAAATTAATTTTATAGAACAATCTAAATGAGTTTTAAATAAACATTTTAGGCCCTCCAATTATATTAACAAAAGATATACAGCCATAAAAAAGAAAAGGAAAGTATAGAATAAAAACAAGAAGAAATTTTTTAAAATACAGGTGGATATAAAAGAGATTGGTAGAAATATTAAAATATGAAAATATAAAATGTTTTAAATCAATGAATGAGACAAACTGTAGAAAAGATAAAGCTGAAGAGAGAATTGTTAATCAGAAAATAGTCTGGGGATTCACCAAAAGCACAACAGGAAAGACAGGAAAAATGACACATACACACACACATCAGTACATACATACACACATATGTGCTTATATAGAAAGCAGTAAAAGACTTTGAGGGAAAAAATTGAGATATGTCAACATATGTCTCATAGGAATCCCACAGACTAGAGGAAAGAATAGAAGAGCAGTTTTTGACAAAGTAGTGGCTGAAATTTTTCCAGAATCGAAAACATATGTCCTCAAGTTAAACACAAATTCCAACTACTGAGCAAGATAAATAAAAATAAACCCAAACTTAACTAGAGAGAGGAATTATAGAACATAAGAAAAGAAAGAAAATCTTAAAAGCTACCAGACAGAAGAGATACATCATTTAAAAGACACACTAAGAGGGCGCCTGAGTGGCTTAGTGGGTTAAAGTCTCTGCCTTCGGCTCAGGTCATGATCTCAGGGTCCTGGGATCGAGCCCCGCATCAGGTTCCCTGCTCGGCAGAGAGCCTGCTTCCTCCTCTCTCTCTGCCTGCCTCTCTGCCTACTTGTGATCTCTCTCTGTCAAATAAATAAATAAAATCTTAAAAAAAAAAAAAAGACACACAAAGATCGACCGCAAATTTATCTTTTCCAGAAAGAGATTTTGGAAGATGATGGAGTAAAATCTTAAAAGCGCTGAGAGATAACCGTCTGTCTTGCATTTATGTACATAAGCATTAGGAATACTATGTATGTATGTTCTTCATGATGTGTCCAACATCTAAATGTTGAAACATACCAGGGTTCAATCTTTGAATCTCTTCCTTTATCTCTTTCACTCCCTCATGAGCTCATCTGGCCTCATAGCTCCATGCCATCTCTATGTCAAAGAATTCTGTTTCAGTTATCATTGCATAAGAAACTTCCCTAAAACTTAATGGCTTAAAATAGCAATTTATTATGATCTCTCACTGTTCTGGGGGTTTAGAGGCTCAGCTGGGCAATCTGAGGCAGGAGGCACATAAAGCATATTCATTTACAGATTTCGTGCGTAGGCTAGGATGATTCTATAGTTAAGAGCCAGTTAGGCATCTTTGTCTCTGTGAAGAGTTCTAACTTCCTCACAGCATGGTCGTCTCAGAGAAATAGATCTTCTTACATGGTGTCTGATGCCTAGAGTAAATATTTAAGAGACCCAGGCAGAAGCTGCAAGGGTTCCTATCACTCAGCCTTCAATGCCCTAGAACATCCCTTCTGCCACATTCCATTGGTAAAGCAAGTCACTAAGGTTTAGAGTCTATTTTCAACACAGCTGCTGGAGTGGTTATTTCCAATCAATGTGAGATCATGGTATTTCTTTGACCAACCCCCCCCCCAATGGCTTCCCACATCATTCAGAATAAAAATCAAAGCCCTTATACTGAATGGCATTGCCTTATCGATCTGATTTTTTTTGTCCTTCTTAGACTTCAACTCAGAGTATTCTTCTTCCACCACCTCCCAGCTTCATCTCACTCCAGGCATGATAGACAACTTGATTTTCTTTGGACGCAGCAGATGTCCCGGGCCTTCCTGTCTCAGGGTCTTGCACTTATTTGCTCTACTCAGACCGCTCTTCCACCAGACATCTGTAGACCTTGCTCCCTTACCTCCTCTGAGCTTTTCCAGGTATCACCCGTCCTCATTGCTCAGTGAGTCTTCCCTTGCAAATCTACCTACTACCCAACACTCCTTACCCTTCTTCCACTTTATATTTTCACCACAGAAGTTATGATCATTAGGAATACTATTTACCTATTTATTTAATCAATGATTTCTATCTCTGTCCATTACAGTGTAAGTTCCCCGGGGCCAGGATTTTTATCTGTTTTGTTTCCGGATGGGTCACAGAACTAAAACAGGGCCTGGAATACTGTAGGTGCTCAGTATATGGTATTGTACGGGTAAATGTTTAGTGACCAACTCTCAAAAACAACGGTCCCGGGCCCGCCGAGTGCTGGGGCGACGGCGACAGGCGAGGGGCCCGGGCCCGGCCCGCCCCGGTCGCCGGCTG
>LNAC01000351.1:1943869-1986726 GCA_002007465.1 Ailurus styani
GGGGGCGCTGGCGGAGGTCCCGCGTCGCTGGCCCTCGGCACTCGGCGGCCGGCGCTCGAGGCCCGGGCTGCCACCTCCCCAGTTACCTGTGGTCAACCTCCTTCTGGAATAGATGACCTTCCTTTTGAGATACAGTCCGAAAGTCAGTAGCTTCTTCGCAATGCACACCCCATTCTCCTCACTTCATCTCATCAGGAGATGTGGGGGGACACGCTCACAGTCACAAGGCTATTGTAAGTGGCAAAGAGGACTCCGGGACACAAGTTTTCCTCTTGTCACTTAGTTGAGGATCTTTACACTGTGTCACTTGGCCTCTGTCAGAAGAACACATGTGAAACACATTCATTGAACTTCTGTTCTCACAAGTCAAGTTTCGAAGAGCATCTGCCGTAATGAATAAAAATATATTTGTATTTTCAAAAAAAAAAGATTTCTTAAAGAAGATCCCCCGAAGCACAACTTATTTGGGTAAATATTGATAAATTTTACTACCCTAAGTTTTAAAACTTCTGTAAAACAGAAAACATCACAGAAATAAAGTTTAAAAATCATCTCCAGGCTGCGAGAAGATATTTATAATGGTAAAAGGAATAGATCTGGAATACGTAAGGCATACTTAAAAATTGATAAGCAAAAGATGAAAATCCAACAGAAAAAGGGACAAAGATAATGAAAAGAAAAATGTTCACACCAAAAAAAGAAACACAAATGGCCATTAAACATATGAAGAGGGATTCCTGGGTGGCTCAGTTGTTTAAGTGTCTGATTTTTTATTTCAGCTCAGGTCATGATCTCAGGGTTGTGAGATCAAGCCCCACGTCGGGTTCTATGCCAAGATTCTCTCTCTTCCTCTGTCCCTCCCTCCCCCCAACTGCCACTTGCATGTTCTCTTCAGGGATTAGTAAGAATACAGAGCAACAAGAACTCTTACATACTGCAGATGTGAGTATGAATTTGAACAAGCAATATGGAAGGAAATAAAATAATATCTAGTAAAGAAGAAAATGCATAGGCTCCATCAGCAATTACACTTCTAAGTAAATACCTTTGAGAAATTTTTATTTATTATGTAAAACAAAAATTTTTTTCTTTTTGTCCCACCTTTATCCCCTCCAGACAAAGTCCAGAGAAGACTCCAGTTTCTCAACCCCAAGGTACATCAAGTTACCTTATGATGTTCTCTTCTTTCAATTTTTTTTTTTAGTATACATGACATACAATGTTACATTAGTTTCAGGGGTAAGACATAGTGACTCAACTTCTCTATATGTTATGCTATGCTCACTACAAGTATAGCTACTATCTATCACCGTGCAACACTATTACAATATCGTTAACTATATTCCTTATGCTGAACCTTTCACTCCTGGAACTTATTTGTTCCTTAATTGAAAGGCTGCATCTTCCACCCCCTTTCACCCATTTTGCCCATCTCTCCAACTTCCTCCCCTCTGGCAACCATCAGTTTGTTCTCTATATTTTTTCAAAGATTTTATCTATTTATTTGACACACAGAGAGAGAGAGAGAGATCAGATCACAAGTAGGCAGAGAGGCAGGCAGAGAGAGAGGAGGAAGCAGACTTCCTGCTGAGCAGGGAGCCTGATGCGGGCCTCAATCTCATGACCCTGAGATCATGACCTGAGCCGAAGGCAGAGGCTTTAACCCACTGAGCCACCCAGGCGCCCTGTTTTCTATATTTTTATGTCTAATTCTGCTTTTTGTTTATCAATTGCTTTGGTTTCTTTTTTTTTTCATTCCACATATGAGTGAAGTCATAGTCTTAGTCTGACCTACCTCACCTAGCATTATACCCTGTAGATCCATCCATACTGTCCCAAATGGCACAATCTCATTCTTTTTGTGGTGGTATAATAGTCCAGTGTGTGTGTGTGTTTGCATGTATCACAACTTCTTCAGGCATTCTTCTATCGAGAAATACTTGGGTTGCTTCCGTATCTTGGCCGATTTTAAATAATGCTGCAATAAACATAGAAGTGCATATATCTTTTCTAATTAGTGTTTTCATTTTTACTGGGTAGATACCCAGTAGTGGAATTATTGGATCATGTAGTTTTTCTATTTTTAATTTTTTGAGGAATCACTACACTATTTCCACAGTGGTTGTACTAATTTATATTCCCACTAACATTGTAAGAGGGCTCCTTTTCTTCTACATCCTCACCAACAATTTTCATTTCTTACCTTTTTTATTTTAGTCATTCTGACAGGTGTAAGGTGATATCTCAGTATTTGCATTTCCCTAATAATTAGTGACATTGAGCATCTTTTTATGTGTCAGTTCACTGTGTGCATGTATTCTTTGGGGAAAAAATGTTTATTCAGGTCTTCTGCCCAGTTTTTAATCAAATTTTTCTGTTGTTGTATAAGTTCTTCATATATTTTAGATATTAACCTTTGATCAGATGTATCATTTGCAAAAATCTTCTTCCATTCACTAGGTTTTGTTTTGATAATGGTTTCCTTCACTGTGCAAAAGCTTTTTATTTTGATGTAGTCCCAATAGTTTATTTTTGCTTTTGTTTTTCTTGCCTTAGGAGACATATTTAAAAGAAATGTTGCTCTGGCCAATGTCAGAGAAATTACTGCCTATGCTCTCTTCCAAGATTTTTATGATTTTGGGTCTTATATTTAGGTCTTGAATCCATTTTGAGTTTAATTTTGTGGATGATGTAGGAAAGTGGTACAGTTTCATTCTTTTGCATATACCCGTACAGTTTTCCCAATATCATTTATTAAAGACACTTTGTTTCCCCACTGTATATTGTTGCCTCCTTTGTCATAGCTTAATTAACCGTATAAATATGGGTTTATTTCTGGGCTCTCTATTCTGTTCTGTTGATCTAGGTGGCCATCTACTAGGTGTTGATCTACTGGCCATTTTTGTGCCAGTACCATACTGTTTTGAGTATTACAACTTTGTAGTATATCTTGATATCTGGGATTGTGATACCTCCAGCTTTGTCTCTCTTTCTCCAGATTGCTTTGGCAATTCAGAGTCTTCTGTGGTTCCATACAAATTTTAATATTATTTGTTCTAGTTTTGTGGGAAAAAAATGTTGGTATCTTGATAGGGATTTCATTGAATCTATAGATTACTTTGGGGGATATGGACATTTTAATAATATTAATTCCTACAATCCATGATTATGGAATATCTTTCCACTTGTTTGTGTTATTTTTAATTTCTTTTATCAGTATTTTATTTTTGCAGAGTATAGGTCTTTCACCTCAGCTGCTTATTCCTAAGTATTTTATTCTTTTTGCTACAATTATAAATGGAATCACTTTCTTAGTTTCTCTTTTTGCTACTTTGTTATTAGTGTAAAGAAATACTATCAATTTCTGGGTATTAATTTTGTATCCTGCAACTTTACTGAATTCATTTACCACTTCTACTAGTTGTTTGATAGTCTTCAGGGTTTTCTATATAGTGCCATGTCATCTGCAAAAAGTGACAGTTTAACTTCTTTCCTGATATGGATGCCTCTTATTTCTTTTTCTCGTCTGATTGCTGAGGCTAAGACTTCCAGTACTACTTTGAATAAAAGTATAAAGAACATCTTTGTCTTGTTCCTGATCTTAAAGGAAAAGCTCTCCATTTTTCACCATTGAATATGATGTTAGCTGTGGGTTTTTTATATATGACCTTTATTATGTTGAGGTGTGTTTATTAGGTTGTTTTCCTACAACAAATGCAAAAAATCAGCTTCCCTGAGATTATGCCACTGACCAATAATACAAAGTTTCAATGGTCAATTTTGTTTAAAATATTGGTTTTCCTTCCCATCACAGATATAAATTCCACTGTAGTAAGAAAACACTGACAGAGGAGAAATAAAAATGCAAGTTATCTTTGAGTCCAGTTGCATTTAGAATAAAGCCCAAAATCCTTAGCAAGCCAGTAAGATTTTGTATGTTTTCTCACTGGCCTGCCTTTCCAGTGTCATGTTGCCCCACCACCCAGTTCTTCCCAGTTCCAGCATAATGAGCATCTCCTCACTTCTTGAATTCACCATGCCTTTCCCATCAAAGGGCTCTTGTTCCTTCTTCCTGAAAGCTGCCTTCTCTACCTCCTTTGTCTTGCTAACTAATACTCAATTTACAAGTAGCACTTCTTCGCAAAATAATTACTCAATAAATATTTTCGATCTGACATAGAGCGGCTAAATACTCAAGTGATTTGTCCTGTTTGACTATTTATCTTTAGGAATTGAGTCTAATAATAACACCCTTCAAAATGAGGCCACAAACTAGGAGCTGTGCCCAATGTCAGGGGGATTAGCAGCATGGGGAGGCAGATAGCAGGATGATATTAAAATACCAGTGGGAACAAGATGCATGCAGGATCAATATGGTATGCCATCCTGGAGAAAATGTCCATCACTCCCAAAGCATGACATAAATGGAAATATGAAAAGGAATGTCCTGTTAAGCAAGACCATCTCAAGGGGACACAACAGCACTTTTAGGTACAGGGGTCTTTTCATGGTCCTGCCAAAAATATCAGAAGTGGTGTTCCTGTGGCTTCATCTGTAAAGTGTAAAACCAACAAAGCCCCATTTGGATCAACTTTTGTGATTCAGCTAGCCAGATGGCATCATGGCATATTCAGAGAGCCTGTGTGAAGTATCCAGAAGAGACACACAGGCTCCCACATTTGAGACGAGCTCACCTCCCCATCTGGCCCTGGCCAGCTGGCAGCTGTGAGGCACTGGTCCTGAAGCAGCACTCTTGTGTGGAGTTATCCGCCTGTGGCTCTTGCCAAGCTGCAAAGTCTCAGGTGACAGAGTTGCTGAGAGTGCAAGTGTCTGCTTGAACCCGTAAGCACTCTTGATTCCAGGATAGAACATGTCTGGCCAGGAGTTTAGGCTCACAGGGAAAGGATGACAAAGCATTCAAATACTACATCTCTGGAGTACTGTGAATGCCCCAGTCTCTCTCAGTTGCCCCAAGCTTAGGTGTCTGCACGTCTTGTTCCAGCAGGCTATGTCCTCTTGGGGCAGGCTTCACACCGCCTAGAGGTAGTAGTTGCAGCTGTCTCCTCATGAGATAACTGGCCTCCCATGTGCCCAGCTTCCTGGGCCTTGGGTCAAAAAGCTGGGTCCATCAATAATTGAATACAAGGGCAAGAACCAATTACCCAGAATTCCATGATGCATTAGTTCCTTTAACCAGGACCTAGGATGTGGTACAAAGTTTGGGAGTATTAAGTCCTGCATCAGAATGAACGTCCACCCATAGACCCAGCACCCTTGGAGGAATTAGTCTGCCCACTAGAGGATAGGCTTACCACTGGGATTTGTAATAATTAGGAAAATGGATGATAGTAGCCAGGGAGTTGTAGACATGATACCAATGTGCTTCACTATTTGCAGTGAATATATCTATTCAGAAACCCTCAGGGCCTCAGAAACCTTATCTACCAAGTCCAGTGAGCCTTGAAGCTGGCCCATAGATAGTGCCAGTCAGCCAAACCCTGCCAAGGTCTGTGGATGGCATTGTTAAGCATCAACGTCAGGCCAGCCACCAAACAGATTGCTTGTTTTAGGCTGGAGGTCCAGCTGTTTTCAAGTAACAGACAAGAGCTGGTGGAGAGGTCCTAGCCATTTCTCCTTTTCTATAGGGCGAGGACCTGCCATGCTCAACTCCCACGTAAACTGCAGCTTGACGTTTGTAGATACAGAAGGGTTAAACAGATCTAGAAAGTGTGCTACGACATCAATGGCCAAAATGGGAAATGTGTCTGTTGAGAACTGCCAAAGCCAAAGTAGACAGTGCCCTCATGTGGAAAAAAAAATTTTTTTTAAGAAAAAAACACTCCTATGGGTGACCTGTTGCTATTGAGTATTTTTCAGAAATATGCAGGAGGCTAATACCGACCAAGAGCACCACCAACCAAGAGCAGCCCACTACCAGTCCTCCACGGATCAAGATGGCTAAAATTCTGAAGCCAAATACTATATGCAAAGAAGAAATGATTAACTTTATCATATAAAATTTAAGCCTAGGAAGTTGTATGGTGTTCAACAAAACCAGACAGCTTATTTTTTCTCTAAAGAAGTAAATATAACATCTAGCTAATAGAAAATCCATTTGGGGGCACCTGGGTGGCTCAGAGGGTTAAAGCCTCTGCCTTCCGCTCAGGTCATGATCTCAGGGTCCTGGGATGGAGGCCCACATCGGGCTCCCTGCTCAGCGGGGAGCCTGCTTCCTCCTCTCTCTCTGCCTGCCTCTCAGCCTACTTGTGATCTCTCTCTCTCTGTCAAATAAAAAAAAAATCAATTTTTCCTCCCCCACTAAATAAGGGTAGAGTTTTTTTTTAAAGGCAGTTTGAATAGGTATCAAATTATTAATCTTCCCCAGGGAAACACATACTGGTACTAGGCCCTAAGGAAAAGCCCTGGGCAAGGGAAGAGCAGCAGGGTTTCACAAGCTCACTTGTAATTTTTTTTCTGGGTGGGGGGGAGGAGGCAGGAGCAGTGGTGCTTGAGAGCACTGGACACAGAGCCAGATCTTTGCTCAGTCCCCTGAACCCAAAGCACCTGCAAGAGGGGTGGGTGCTCTCTGAAAGGGGAAGCCACGTTAAGAAGAAGAGAGAGGAGGGTCTGAACTTGCAGGGAACTGAAGTCTTACGCTGGTCTTCAGGAGTGGCAGAGTGACCTGCCAGCTAGGTGTGTGTGATAGTATAGGATGGATAGATAGATAGATCGATAGATCGATCGACTGATAGATAGATAGATAGGATATAGTACCTCCATGGAAAGCAGCAAACCCTACAAATTAGGGGTTTTCTCCTGGAGAGCTAGCTGTTTACCAAACACCACTGCTCCTATTACTTAGCCTTAAGCTGTCTTACAATTTGATTCCTGCCACCTTTACTCTTTATCAGCTCTATACTTGTATTCCTTTCCCCTGTCCTGTTTGCCTTGTCCAGGTACCTTTCCTGGGCCTCACCTCCTTCCATAGCCAGTTGGGACTCTCTGTTGCTTGCACTCTGAACTTCATAGTCCTACTCCATCTACAATTTCCCACCCATGAATCCATCGAATCTATGCCTTTTTTTTTTCTACTTTATGGCATCCAATGGCATCCAAGCATTGCTGGAGAAAATATCATAACCCTGAGAGTTGGTATCATTGAAATCTGTGGTATACAGCCCCACAGTCTCCTCCTGCTTCTTGGAAATCTATTTGTACTTGACCAGCTTAGCTGTGGTGCAGCTCACACCTAATATATGTCACAGTTGACCCCTCCTTCCCATTCTGTCATAGGATGAGGTGTTGAGTCATCTGAGATGACAATGGTTATGAAGTAACATTTAAGATTCTGGATGACATATATTGACCAACTGCGAAAAAGCAATTCCCTGAAACAAAATGATTCACTTTTGTAATAAATCTCAGAGCCAGGGGCCTATAATATAAATCCACGACAATGAAAATATGTTCCAGCATCTACCTGGGTCTATTTTAGAGAGCCAGGTAGCTTTCTCCTTAGATTAGTCATGGGCTGTTTTACTCGCATTCTAGTATATGAACACAACAAGAAGTAATTGCTATAGCATACATTTTTCCTTCACCCGTTAAGAATAATTCTAAGGCTACGTGACTATCCACAATAACTCTAGCTAGTGAACTTAAATTTAAACTGGTTTATTATGCTTCCAGAGACAAAGGTGTATAATTTGTAAGTTTTACTAAATTTTGACATTCTTTTTCAGTTGCACTTTTTTTTTTAAACCCTGGGAATTGTAACCTATGTAGTATGCATAAAGAGGGAGGTAGTTTTCCTTGTAGGAAATTTTTCCAAATAGCCTGTGCTTGCTTCTCTTTACAGATTTCTGGGCATTATTTTCAGGGAAACATGCTTTCCCAGTACTTCTAATCTTCAGAAAATCTTTAACAATTATCCTGAATACACAAGTTATGTTAGCGTGTGGCAAGCAGGTATATTTCACATAATTAGTACTCTAACAGAGTCAGATTATCCTGAGAGCATAAGTATAAATTAATACAACAGGAGCGAGCAAAATTTTTGTCTCTCAAGTTGAGCAGATTCCTTGAGTGGAGTTAAACAGTTCCTTTAAAGTAGGTATATCTCTGAAGAGAACAAAGTGACTGTTGTAGAAAGAATGGCCCTAAATTAGTTCTTATTTTTGAAAGGCTGGGCTTTGCTGATACAGTTGTAATGATTTTAGCAAAAGCATGTTGCTACAGCGAGGTCAAGGTTTAATTTTTACAAGACTAAATAAAGGTTGGGATTAATGATGTGAGGAAAATTTAAGTTATGGAAGGTCCTATAAAAAATAATCTACCTGTTGAAGTGTTTGAAGGAACGGTTATTAAATTCGTTGGCAGACAGTTAAATTCACAACCTAGCTATGATCTGAGAAAAACACATCAGGAAGTTTCGGGTTTTTTCTTAAGTGACAAAAACCAAACAGAGTCTAAAATGATAGAATAAAGGTAAGGGTGATTATATTGAGAAGTCTTTTAGTTAGTTCAAAGAGGATATCAAACAAAATACAATAATAAGTAAGGTTAATGGTAGAGTAAAGGAAAAGCAAATGGGTGATAAGAGATTAGAAAATAAATCTTTTTGGGGCACCTGGGTGTGCATCTGCCTTCAGCTCAGGTCAAGATCCCAGGGTCCTGGAATCAAACACCCCATTGGGCTCCCTGCTCAGTGGGAAGCCTGCTTCTCCTTCTCCCACTCCCCCTTCTTATGTTTCCTCTCTCACTGTCTCTCTCTCTCTCTCTCTCTCTGTCAAAAAAATAAATAAAATCTTTTAAAAAAACAAAAGAAAAAGAATAAAAGTAAATCTTTTCTTGGGTAGAAGCTGCTTTTTCTGTAATTAGCAATATGTTCTGTCATCTTGAGTAAAAAATTTCTGTAGTCAGAGGCTTCTGGAAAATTCCTTAAAAATATAAATTTAAAGTCTCTGAATGGAATGGACATCAAGTAGTCAGAGGAAAGTAATACATTTCTTGTAAGTTGAGATCAAAACCTTGGAGTTTTACCATGATGTCAGTAGTTAACATTACCAGGTAAGGTTTATTCCACTGGGACTTGAGGGCAATTTTTTCTCTAACACCTCCTTTACAAGATGAAATATCCAGGATTCGGATCATGCAGAGTCTACCTAGGTGGACGTTTTAGGAATACAACTTGTTGATAATTAACCTGGAAGCACCAAATGAGCCTCCAGTAGTGTTCAGTCTTATCAGCTTATACTAGGTTAGAATTTGGGATTGGAAATAATGCCCAACGGCTTGATGCAAACTGTCTTTAACTCACAGGGAGATAACTTATGGTTCTAAGAAAGAGAATCATTGTTGCTATCATGGCTCATGGTGAGAAATCAGCCTTGAAAATGTGAGGTTTCTTCAAACTTTGATAGTTATAGTTTTAGAATTCCCTATGTTCTCTTCATTTTTCATTATCATTGAGGTTTGTCAATGATAAGGATAGTAGAGATTCTGAATAAAAGATAAAGCTAGAATAGAGTGAAACTCAGGAGGATTTCTACCCACTGTGAAAACTAAGAGGCTAAGAAAGTGAGCTGACCAAGAGAGATAAGGAAGCCCACGTGCTGACAAAAGATATGGAAAAAGAGTCCAATTTTTACTTTCAGGTCTAAGACCCATCTGTATTACTACTCACAAAAAACCCTGTATTTTCATAATAATTCTTCCTCCTCCCTGTCCTCCTCCTCTATTTTCTTCTTCTTTGCCTAAGTAGCATTGGTATATGTTATTTGCTCCTCTTGACTAAAGTTGGGATATCATAATTTGACTATCAATTAGAATAATAATTGCAATGATCAAAAACACATCTTTTATGTTTAAATTCTGAGCATATATAAAACTTGAAAATACTAATTGGTCACTATAGGGGGATGTTATGAAGAAATTTTTTTGTTTGAAAATGTTTAAATAAAAACAAAGGAATAACCATTTAGACTCCTTTTTCCTATTTGAATAATATTACTCAGTAGCCAATATTAGATGAGAAATTTCTCTTTTAAAAAGCATTCCAGCTAATAAATTTTTAAATGAATGATACAATATCACCATTTTCAAGCCCTAATGATTTATCAGACCTAGATCCTAAGCCTTAATGGCAGCTAATATCATACACACACAAACACATACACACAAAGAGACAACTAGACATTATATGCCTCTTGATGGCAGAAAATCACCCTATCAATGAGGTATCCTTGTTATAAATGTTGAACCTGATTCTGAGCAAACCCCTACATACAGAAATTACAGGGGACAAAGAAGCATGTTAAACATGACAACATGTACATTGAAATCAGCACTACCAACCAAACTCTGGAAAACAAATCTACAGTTTTTTCAATAAATGAATTACAAGAATGCAAGAGCAACAGTGAGAGAAAGAGAGAGTGATTATCACAGGTTAAAAGAAGCTTAAAAGATATCAACTAATTACCATTTTGACCCTCATTTAGACCTTGATTCAAATTGTTAAAAAAAAATGTTATGAGTAGATTGGACATTTGAATAATTATTGATATTTTACGATCTTAAAAATTATTGTTGGGGCCTGAGTGGCTTAGTTAGTTAGGCATCTGACCCTTGGTTTCAGCTCAAGTCATGGTTTCTGGGTCCTGGGATCGAGCACCACATTGGGCTCCACACTCATCAGGGGCTCTGCTTTTCCCTCTCTCCCCTTCCCAGGCTCCTCCCTCTACTCACTTTCTCTCTCTTTCAAATAAATATAGTCCTTACATTTTAGAGATGCCTGAACTACATATGGATGAAACACCATGACTGTGATTTATTTCAAAAATAATGTATGAGGGAAGAAGTAAATAGTAGAGATGAAACAAATTGTCCATGGGTTGAAAATGATCAAAGCTGAGAGATGAGAGTACATTAAACTGTTCTGTGTACTTACTATATATGTTCGGAAGTTTTCCATAATTTTTAATTAAATTGGATAAATTGGATATTCATATGAAAACATTTTTTAAGATTTTATTTGTTTATTTGAAAGTGAGAGAGAGAGTGGGGGGAGGAGCAGAGCGAGAGAATCTCAAACATACTCCACACTGAGTGTGGAGCCCAATGCAGGGCTCTATCTCAGGACCCCCAAGATCATGACCTGAGTCAAAATCAAGAGTCAGATGCTTAACTGAATGAGTCACCCCTCATAAAAAAACATTTTTAAAACATTTAAACTTTTAAGGAGGAATCAACACCAATTCTTCTTGAACTCTTCTAAAAAGTGCAAGAGGAGAGAACACTCCCAAATTCATCTGAAGAGTTTTCTTACAGTGCCCTTATCTGATATTAAGGTCAGATAAGTACATTATAAGAAAAGAAAACCACTATCTCTGATGAATATAGATGCAAAAATTTTCAACAAAATATTTGCAATCCAAATTCAACAACAAATTACAAAGACTACACACCATGATCAAATGGGGTCTATCCCTGTGATGCAGGAAGATTGAACATATAAAAATCAATTAATGTAATACACCACAGAATTAAAGAGAAAAATCATATAATCCTCTTAATAGATGCTGAGAATACATTTGACAAAATATCTTCTCATGATATCATGACACAATATCTTCTCATGATAAAAATCCTGAATAAATTGGGTACAGAAGCCTCAACATAATAAAGGCTATATATGACCAACTTGCAGCTAACATTGTATTCAACACTGAAACGTTGAAAGCTTCTCCTCTAAGATCAGGAATAAGACAAGGATGCCTAATCTCACCGTTCTTATTTGACATCTTACTGAAAGTACTAGCTAGAGCAATCAGGCAAGACAAAGAACTAAAAAGAAAAAAAAGAAATTGAAATGGAAGAAGTAAATTGTTGTTATCTGCCCATGATATGATCTTATATGTAGGAAACCCTAAAGACTGTAAACACATACACAACCTGTAAGAACCAGTAAAGGAATTCAGCAAAATTGCAGAATGCAAAATCAAGATCCAAAAATTAACTGCATTTCTATATCCCAACCATGAACAATCCAAAAAGGAAATTAAGAGAATAATCCCATTTATAATAGCATCAAAAAGGAAAAAAATTTAGAAATAAATTTAATCAAGAAGATGAAAGACTAATACACTGAAAATTGTAAAACACTAATGAAATTAAAGAAGACAAAATGGAAAGACATCTGGTATTCACAGACTGGAAGACTTGGTATTATTACAATAATTGAGTTACCCAAAATGATCTACATATTCAATACAATCCCTATTAAAATCCCAATGGCGTTTTTTACAGAAATAGAAAAAACGATCCTAAAATTCACAGGGAACCACAAATCATGCCAAATGGCCAAGCAACCTTAAAAAGAAGAACAAAGTTGGAGGCTTCATATTTTCTGATTTTAAGACATATCACAGAGCCACCATAATTAAAAGCAGTATAGTACTGCCATAAGGACAGACATATAGAAGAACAATGATACAGAATAGAAAGCTCAAAAGTAAGCCCACACATATAGTCAGTCAATTGACCTTTGACAAAGATGCCAAGAATACGCAATGGGAATAGGATAGCCTCTGTAATAGATGGTGTTGGGAACACTGGGTATCCACATGTAAAAGAATGAAACTGGAACTTTATCCTACACCACACACACAGAAATCAGCTCTAAATATATTAATGCAATGAGTTCTACCCTTAAACCGTAAAACTCATAAAAGAAAATATTAGAGATCTTCATGACATTGGTCTTGGCAATGATTTTTTTTATATGTTACCAAAAGCACAGCAACAAAATAAAAAATTGACAAGTGGAACTACACCAAACTAAAAAGTTTCTCCACAGCAAAGGAAACACTCAACAGAAAGAAAAGGTCACTAATGAAAAAGAGAAAAATATTTGCACACCGTATATCTGATAAAGGATCAATACCCAAAATATACAAACATACTTCTACAACTCAATTGCAAACAAATAATCCAATTTTAAAATGGGGAAAGGTCTTGGAGCAGCTGCATAGCTCAGTCAGTTAAGCATCCAAAACTCTTGATTTGGTCTCAGGTCATGATCTCAGGGTTGTGAGATCGAGCCCTGTGTGGGGCTCCATGCTCAGCGGGGAGTCTTCTTGAGATTGTCTCTCTCTCCCTTGGCCCCCTCTTCCCTGGCACGTGCTCTCTCTTCTCTCAAATAAATAAATAAATCTTTTTTTTTAGAAATTTAATTTAATTTAATTTAATGAGCAAAGGTTTTGAATAGACTTCTCCAAAAGTATCAACAGGTATGTAAAAGATGTTCAATGTCACTAATAGTCAGGGAAATCCAAATCAAAACTACATTGAGATATCACTACACACCTGTTAGTACAACTAGTATTTAAAAACAAAAAACAGGGAAGCCTGGGTGGCTAACTTGTTTAAGCATCTGCCTTCAGCTCAGGTCATGATCTCAGGGTCCTGGGGCAGAGCCCCACATCAGGCTCCCTGCTCAGCTGGGAGTCTGCTTCTCTCTCTCCCTCTGGCTTGTTCTCTCTCTCTCTCTCTCTCTCTCTCTCTCAAATAAATAACTAAAATCTTAAAAGAAAAAAAAATAAGTGTTGGCAAAATTGTGGAGAAATTGGAACTCTTGCATACTGCTGGTGGGAATGTGGAATGGGAGAGTCAGTATGGAAAATAGTATGAAGGTTCCTCAAAAAATTAAAAATAAAATTACCATGTGATCTAGCAATCCCACTTCTGGTTATTCATCCAAAAGCATTGAGGGCACCTGGGTAGCTCAGTCGTTAAGCGTCTGCCTTCAGCTCAGGTGGTGATCCCAGGGTCCTGGGATTGAGGCCCACATCGGGCTCCCAGCTCAGCAGGGAGCCTGATTCTCCCTCTCCCGCTCCTCCTGCTTGTGTTTGCTCTCTCGCTGTCTCTGTCAAATAAAGAAATTAAAAAATAAATCTTCAAAAGAATTGAAATCAGGATCTCAAAGAAATGCATGTGCTCCCATGTTCATTGTAGCACTATTCACAATAGCTAAGATTTGGAAACCACCTGAATGTCCCTCCTCCTTTTATCCTGAATGGATAAAAATGTGGTATACACATACAATGAAATATTGTTCAGCATTAAAAAAGAAGAAAAACCTGCCATATGCAACAAGATGGATGAGCTTTGAGGACATTAGGCTAAGTCACAGAAAGAAAAATCCTATATAATTCCACTTACGAAAGGTATCTAAAATAGCCAAACTCATAGAAGCAGAAGGAGGAAGGGTTGTTGCCAGGGTCTTAGAGGAGGAAGAATGGGCAGTTGATGTTCAATAGGTATAAAGTTTCACAATGAAACACAATGAAACACAATGAAAACTTTCTAGAGATCTGCTGTCCAGCACTGCACTTGTAATTAACAACACTGTACAGTAAACTTAAAATTTTTTTAAAAGGGGGGGATGCCTGGCTGGCTCTGTCCTTAGATCATGTGATGTTTGATCTCAGGGCTATGAGTTCGAGCCCCATGTTGGTGTAAAGATTATTAAAAATAAAATATCTTTAAAAAAATTTTTGTTAAAAGGGCAGATCTTACCTGAAATGTTCTTACCATAATTTATTATTGAAATACAATTGACATACAATATTATATTAGCTTCAGGTATATACTATATTGATTCAACAATTCTATACATTACCCAGCACTCACCACAGTAAGTATAGAAATCATCAGTCACCATACAATCTTATTAAAACATTATTGACTATATTCTCTATGCTGTATTTTTCATCTCCATGACTTACGTGTTTTTTCTTGTTTTTTTTTAAGATTTTATTTATTTATTTGACACAGAGAGAGAGATCAGATCACAAGTAGGCAGAGAGGTAGGCAGAAAGAAAGGAGGAAGCAGGCTCTCTGCTGAGCAGAGAGCCCGATGCGGGTCTCGATCCCAGGACCCTGAGATTAAGACCTGAGCTGAAGGCAGAGGCTTTAACCCACTGAGCCACCCAGGCACCCGACTTATGTGTTTTGTAACCAGAGGTTTATACCCAGCCTTTTTTTAATCCCCTTCTTCTGTATCACCCATCCCCTTGCCTGCCTCCACCAATTTGTTGCCTGAATTTGAGTCTGTTCATTTTTTGTTTGTTCATTTGTTTGTTTTTTAGATTATAAATATAAGCATTTGTCTTTCTCTGTATGACTTATTTCACTTAGCATAATACCATTTAGCTCCAGCCATGTTGTTGCAAATGACAACATTTCATTCATTTCTAGGCTGAGTGATATTCCATATATGCACCACATCTTCTTGACCCATTTACCCATCGATGGACACTTTGATTGTTTCCATATCTTCGCCATTGTAAATAATGCAGTGAATATGGGGGTGCACGTATCTTTTTGACTTACCCTTTATGTTTTCTCTGGGTGAAAATCCACCAGTGAACTTACTGGATAAAATGGCATAACCAGTTTTAATTTTTTGAAGAAACTCTATACCATTTTCCACAGTGGTTGCACCAATTTACATTCCCACTAACAGTGCATGAAAGTTCCTTTTTCTCCACATCCTTGCCAGCACCTTCTTTCTTGCCTTTTTGATACTAGTCATTCTGACGGTGTGAGGTAATATCTCATTGTGACTTTGATTTACATTTCCAAGATAATGAGTGATGTTGAGTATCTTTTCATGTGTCTGTTGACCATCTGTATGTCTTCTTTGGAAAAATGTCTCTTCAGGTCCTCTGCCCATTTTTTAATTGGATTATTTCAGGTTTTTTTTGGTTAGGTTGTATAAGTTCTTTACATATTTGGTGTATTAATGCCTTATCAAACATATCATTGGCAAAAATCTTCTCCCATGCACTAGGTTACCTTTTTGTTTTGTTGATGGTTTCCTTCACTGTGTAAAAGCTTTTTATTTCAATGTAATCCCAATAGTTTATTTTTTGCTTTTGTTTCCCTTGCCTGAGGAGACACATCCATAAATATGTTGCTAAGGCCAATGTCCAAGAGATTACTTCCTATGTTTTCTTTTAGTAGTTTTATGGCTTTAGGTCTCACATGTAGGTCTTTAATCCAACCTGAGTTTATTTTTATGTATGATATAAGAAAGACGTCATTTTTTGCAAGTAGCTGTCCAGTTTTCCCAGCATGATTTATTGAAAAGCCTGTCTTTTCTCTATTGCGTATTTTCCCCTCCTTTGCCCTTAAAAAAAAAAAGAGAGAGAGAGAGAGAGAGGTATTTCCAGTAAGCCAACCTATATAGGTAATTTGGCTAGTAATACCTGACATTTGGGAATAGGACCCCATGTATGTTGCGACACTCTGGTCCCTGCACAAGGTTACCATCATAATAAGCACTCAAAAAAATAGATACCAAAAAACGAAAGTACAATTAGGTACATATTTTATGGATGCATTTCCATAATAACTTTAAAAAAAAGAAAAAGGAACTCAAAGGAAAGAGTGATACTTTACTTATAAATATGACTTTGCAAAATTTTGTCATCTGAGAAATTTTGACATAGGTAGGCTTAAAAGTGAATTTATCCATCGCTTGTAACAAGAGTGAATGAAAAAATAGCTCTATAATAAGAAGGAGGCAATTTCCAAAAGATATTTGACACAATTCTTCTGTAAGTAACCCATGTCTCACTAGAAGGAGCTCAGAACCCACTGATCAATGGCAAGAGAGGCTGAATAAAATGTCATTTCATTTCTGGGGAAAGAGTCTGAGTAAACAGGACATTGATTTCCAGAAGTTGGTAATTTTTTTATATGCCAATTATTAACTTCAAGTTTTAAATATATAATAGGTAAATAATACAAAGCCTCGAAATAATCAATTTAATAAGCTCTTATTGTAAGTAGGTTGTGGGGCAGAAAGAGATACGGCATTATTCTTTCCTTGCTGTCTGGCTGCTCTTTTCCTATCTCCATGGGTAAACATGGAGACAATCTTTCCATTTAAAGTTGCGCCTTCTTGGGCGCCTGGGTGGCGCAGTGGGTTAAAGCCTCTGCCTTCAGCTCAGGTCATAATCTCAGGGTCCTGGGATCGAGGCCCGCATGAGGCTCCCTGCTCATCGGGGAGCCTGCCTCCTCCTCTCTCTCTCTGCCTGCCTCTCTGCCTACTTGTGATCTCTCTCTCTCTGTCAAATAAATAAATAAAAATAAATAAATAAAATTGCACCTTCTTGGGTACCTTCGGGGAAGGGGTCTTTCTCACAGCCACACCAGAGCCAGTATGCTCAGCAGCCTGCTTCTTCCCCTGTCACCCCCTACATCTCCTCTGACACTCCCACCTGAGAAATTAAAGAGCCACCAGCCCTCCCTCATCTCAAAGGGGCTGCCCCACCGTGGCCTCAGCTGTCAAGTCCTTCATTCACAACAGCAGTGTTAGCTCAAGACTTGGCGGAGTGAAGTTTTACTGAAGGCTTGGGGAGAAACAGCATCTTCAAAGTCCCTTGTCCCATGGTCCTCTCACCCCCACCACTGGGAACTTCACACTAAACATCATTTCTCCTCAGATTCCAAAACCACTGCCATGCACAGGTTGTGAAATCTTACTCCACCTTTTGAAATGTTCACACCTTTCTTTACCCTAGACTAGAGTTCCAATATGTCCTATTCAAGTGTGTCCCAAATATTGGATGGGATATACTTATACTAAAAAACAATTCCTTGTTTATCTGAAATTCAAATTTTACTAAGCATCCTATAATTTTTCTAAATCTAGCAACGTTGCCCTAAGAGATTTACTCTGGTTCTCCTGGGGTCAGAGGAGGAAACTCAGGAGTCCTCCCCCTTTGTTAAATGAATCCTGTTTTATCTTCTCCTTTTCAAGCAATAGTCAGAAAAAATGACCTATCTCACTTCTCTCCCTTGGGACATATATTTGGTTTATGTTTTAAGTAGCCGAGTTCTTCTTTCTATCTGATAACTTGTGTCCAATGAGTTAAAGTGATTTGTTTTCAGGTTTCATTATCATAATTGAAGACAGGTGTTTCAGAATTGCCTTATCCACACATTTAGCTCATAGAATTCATGTTAATTTATGTATACCATGCATTAGACACTATACTAGCTAGGTACAGGAACATTAGGAGAAAGAGAGAGGTCCTGTTGGCAAGGGAGTGGAATTTAAAATGAGGAAGTAAACAACTACCTCTTATCAGCTGATGGCTCAGAACCCAGCTGAAAAAGTGAAGTCTGCCTACTGTTTTAACATGTTGATTAGACATGGTTTGTGAGTTGGTGACTTTTGAGGGGAAAGGGCAGCCTTCTGGAACACCAGCATCATACTTAGATTATTCTTAAATAAACTTCTTCCCTTGTGAGCAACACTGGGAGTGAATTCTGCCCTACTGACCTCCTTTCAAACTAAGACAAACACTTAGAGCAATTTTGGAGACTGGTGGAGAATACTTCTTGAGAAAATGTAGACAGATATCCCTTATGGTGACTAACTACTACAGTTAGATTAACTCAATCAATGTGAATAGATTCTTAGTAGTTTTCCTCTTTGAGGATTATTTAGCTTCCAAATTTTGAGGTGCATAATGGCATTTGCATGCTGTTACAATTTGATATGAAATTATCAATGATTATTAAACTATTTTTTAATCTCTTAAGGGTAATTAATTTTTCTTCATATCTGCCCTAGGAACTTGCTGCTTAAAGTGTGGTCCTCAGACAAGCAGCTCTTTGTCTTCTTCTAGGAGCTTGCTAAAAATGAGGACTGGGGTTTCACCACAGACCTGATTAATCAACATCTGTATTTCCGCACCATTCCTAGATTATTTAAAGAATACTGGATTTGAAGAGCACTGGCCTAGGGCCTAGCATGGTGCTTGGACTGGTTGCTGCATAATAAATACTGCTTGAATTGTATGATGCATGACCATGTTTCTTTATATAGTGCATAAAAGAACACTGAATTTCCTTCTAATAACAATCATGTTCATAGTCAAGCCACCTGGGTGGCTCAGTCCATTAAGCGGCTGCTTTCAGCTCAGGTCAGGATCTCAGGGTCCAGGGATAGAGAGCCCTGAGTGTCAAGCTCCCTGCTCAGCGGGGGAGTGCTTCTCCCTCTCCTCCTGCCCCTCCCCCTCAATGTGCTCTCTAGCTCTCTCTTTCTCAAATAAATAAATAAATAAATAAATAAATAAATAAATAAATAAATAAATAAATAAAATTTTTAAAAATAAATAAATAAAGTTATAGTCTACTTACTGGTTTTCCATTAATTGCTTCGTAATGTGATTTAGAAAGACAACCTCTGCTTAGGGAGAATAGAGCAGCACTCACCGCAGGACTTGGGAATTCTACATGGATAGCTGTTATGCCAAAAAGCACTGGGCCAAAGGAAATATTTACTGACACCCCATGCCCCACCTTCAATCTTTGGAGTTCTTTCTAGCTATAAGGAATGCTTGGTCCATGTGCTGAGAAGCTCTTCTTTTAGATAACGCAAATACCTCCAATTCAAATTATTTGCCACAACCCTAATAAAAAGTCTTTCAGACAGTCCCCTAATTTTATCTAGATTTTTTAAAGCTCTCTTTAGAAGTCATTAATAAATTATGAATAACTGATAATACTTCGTTATAGCATTTCCCAAGAGTGTTCTGGAAAGTAAAAGTTCATCAAAATGAGCCATGGAAAGGAACAAAATCAGGGAAATTCTGCCTATTCCTTGTCCCTTGGGGGGATTATAGTTAGCAGTACAATGGTAAGTGTTTGAAAATTGGCTCTCTGGAAGGAAAGTCCTGATTTTTGAGATCTGTAAGTTTCTGTGGTATGAATACTCCCACGATGGCTGATTTCAAGCTATCAACATGGCATCACTGAACACAGAGTTGGTAATAGATGTGTAGGAGAACAACAGTACACAGTATTTCCACCCTACAGATGCAGCGAACATAAATAAGCTCAACAGGAGAGAGAACAGAGAAAGGTTGTAGGAATTGGGAAATGGTGAGTTTTGAGTACTTACTACCTATATTTTTTATATACTTTACTTGATTGTATTTCTTTAACTCCATTTTTTAAATTCCATTTTTAATGATGACTATGTTTAACAATTGGCTTGCACACTGCCTGAACATTTTGCAACCACCAGTCCAGCACACACAGAAGCTGACCTCCACTCACCACTGAAAGAGCTGTCTCACAGCTCAGACATTCCCAGGCTATGGTTCATGCCACACACACAGAAGAAAATGAGGCTCATTCCCAAAGCTAGTATCCCGGAGAAAGATTCTACTTGGTCTACCGTGGCTGGGTGTCTATTCTGATCCTGCTAGCCTTGTCCCAGGAGGTGAACATAGCTACAGAAACCTGATTTGGGATGGAGGATGGGTTTCTAGAGGAGAGTTGGCTTATTGGTGGGGTACGCCCCTTAAAATGCACAGCAATGTCTTATTTTAGCTATGACTCTACCCTCCGATCAATTTTTAAAATACAATCCTTATGAGATTTCCCAGGCAAAAAGTGTTTTGTTCTGTTTTTTGAACAACTGGGGTTTCCATAGTCAGTAGAAAGACGCTAGAGGTGGTACAGTCATCTGTGATGGCGAGCTTCACACTTTTTTGCTTGTATAGTACTTCAGAAGTTTTAAAAACCATTATCTCAGAACGTTTTCAGGTATACATTTATGAGTTCTAATCATAAATTTTGGCAGTTGTCAAGGATGTAATTTCTGGTGTATTATACATATTGGCACTTTTAAAATATTTATTCATTTGTTTGTTTGTTTGTTTAAGAGAGCAAGAGCCCTGGGGGGGGGCGAGGAGGGAGAGAGAGAGAGAAAGAATCTGAAGCATACTCCCCACTAGGTGCAGAACCCAACACAGGCTCTATCTCACAACCCTGAGATCATGACCTAAGCCAAAATCAGGAGTCAGATGCTCAACCAGCTGAACCACCCAGGTGCTCCAGCACTTTTAAATAGATGCATTCTTGTTGGTGGGAATGCAAGCAGGTACAGCCACTCTGGAAAACAGTATGGAGGTTCCTCAAAAAGTTGGAAATAGAGCTACCCTGTGACCCAGCAATTGCACTACTGGGTATTTATGCCAAAGATACAAATGCAGTGATCTGAAGGGGCACCTGCACGCCAACGTTTATAGCAGCAATGTCCACAATAGCCAAACTATGGAAAGAGCCACGATGTCCATCGACCGAATGGATAAAAAAGATGTGGCCATCAGAAAGGATGAATATTGGGCGCCTGGGTGGCTCAGTGGGTTAAAGCCTCTGCTTTCGGCTCAGGTCATGATCTCAGGGTCCTGGGATTGAGCCCCGCATCGGGCTCTCTGTTCAGCAGGGAGCCTGCTTCCTTCTCTCTCTCTGCCTGCCTCTCAGCCTACTTGTGATCTCTCTCCCTCTGTGAAATAAATAAATAAAATCTTTATTAAAAAAAGGATGAATGTTTACCATTTACATGGATGTGGATGAAACTGGAGGGTATTATGCTGAGTGAAATAAGTCAGAGAAAGACAATTATCATATGGTTTCACTCATGTGGAATATAGGAAACAGCACAGAGGATCATAGTGGAAGGGAGGGAAAATTGAATGGGAAGTTATTAAAGAGGGAAAAAAACCACCCTAAGTGTTTCTGGAGGGGAGGTGGGCAGGGGATGGGGTAACAGGGTGATGGGCATTAAGGAGGGCACATGATGTGATGAGTACGGGGTATTATACACAACTGAGAAATTGTTGAGCACTGTATCTGAGACTAATGATGTACTATATGTGGCTAATTGAATTTAAATTAAAATAATAGATGTGTTCTGTCATTCATTTAAATTTATTTAATGTAATCTAAATACCAAACCTATTTAATACTCGTCATTCATTCAAAAATGCACAAACCCCTTACAACATTGCTTTTTCTCCTCGAATTCCTATTTACCACCTACAGTATTTCATCTAATGAAATAAAGTTTATGTTTGAAAGTCTTTTATTGATCAATGTATACTTCCCTATAAAAGTATGTATGGTGTGTATACATTATATATGTCTGTGTGTATATTATATATATTTAATTTCTTATGATTACAAAGCTCTAATTTTTTATCTTGGATTGAGTTGTCTTCATAATTTTAATAATGAGAAAGTGAAAATCAACTCAGCTGGAAGTCAAGACCACACTGCAACTGCAAGAATTTAGTGACTGCCCCTTTCTTTTCTTTAAAGATTTTATTTATTTGACACAGAGAGAGAGAGCAGATCACAAGTAGGCAGAGAAGCAGGCAGAGAGAGAGGAGGAAGCAGACTCCCTGCTGAGCAGAGAGCTGGATGCAGGCCTCCATCCCAGGACCCTGAGATCATGACCTGAGCCGAAGGCAGAGGCTTTAACCCACTGAGCCACCCAGGCGCAGGTGTTCCTCCCACTTCTTGAACAAAGTTACAAAAGTACCCAACTGCCAAACTGTACCAACTTCTTAACATTATGCAATCCAAATCTGGCCCTGCTTCCCTTAGCTCTCCTTAAAAATCTCTTAGCACAAAGCAAAGTAGGTCAGTCAGAAAAAGACAAATACCATACGATTTCACTCATAAGGGGAATTTAAGAAACAAAACAAACAAACATAGAGGGTATAAAAGGGAAGACAAACCAAGAAACAGACCCTTTTTGTTTTTTCAGATTTTATTTTTTTATTTGACAGAGAGAGCACAGGCAGGAGAGTGGGAGAGGGAGAAGCAGGCTCCCCACTGAGCAGGGAGCTCTTTGTGGGGCTGGAGCCCTATGCTGGCCTAGATCTCTGAACCCTGGGACCATGATCTGAGCCCAAAGTAGACACTTTACCAACTGAGCCACTTAGGCACCACAGAAATAGACTCTTAACTATGGAGAATAAATTGATGGTTACCAGAAGGGAGATGCGTAGGGCAATGGGTGAAATAGGTGATGGGGATTAAGGAGGGCACCTGTGATGAGATCGACTGTTTTGTGAAACTGTTGAATCACTAAATTCTACACCTGAAACTAATATCACACTATATGTTAACTAACTGGAATTTAAATAAAAACTTGAAAAGAAAAAATATGTAGCACAAACCCAAATCCTCTAGTAAGCTCCATTCAATCCTCTCTTACTAAGAAACACCGTAGCTTTTTTTGGTGTGTGTGTTCCTTTGCTGAGACAAGCTAAATGAACTTTATTTGACTTCGTGTATTCCTGGTAGCCTTTGGGGGGTGGGCTTCAACACACTTGATCAACACATCATAAATACATCAAAATAAATCTCAACTTTTTTGACAAAAGAACATTTTTGTCGGGAATGCATCTCAGAATGACAAAGACAGTCTTCCCACACACATTAGTTCATGCATCCACAGACAGCTATTACTTATTGCTAAAATGGTATAGTGTTCATTGTTAATTGCATTATTACTTTTATTTTACATTATATAGGCACTGAGATAACTTTCCACATATGAAGGGGTATATTTATCCCTAGTCTTTGTTCAATTATTAGAACTGTGTCTGAATTCTGTGCAAAAATCAGTGATTCATACTCAAAAATTACTTTGCCGCCTGAGAGCAATCATTTGATTTTTGCTTACTTGTGCATCTATCATTTATGTGTAGGTTTTTACTGTTTAGCTTTCGGAAGCAATCTCCCCAAACACACACACACTGTTCTGATTTTTTGTTTGTTTTAATTCTTGGTTGGAGAGAATTTTATTCTCTTCAGAAAGTAGAAGACAGCAGATCGGATTCCAGTCGAGGATGTAGGAATAGTGCCTGATTCCTAGATAGGGTCTGCACAAGGAGAACCCGCGAGTGATGCGCTCCGAGGCACTCAGCTCCAGGAGAACTCTCCCGAACGAATCGCCACTAGCACAACCTGGCCTCGGAAAGAGAACGCTTTGCATCTACAGGCCCCACCCCTGAAACCCGGCTCCATAGACCATAGCGAAAGGGACAGAGCACGCATGCGCAAGGCGAAGGGGGCGCGGTCGGCGCGCGAAACGGGCGCGCGCAGACGGCAGCCGGACCGTATGAGCGGGAGCGCGGGCCGGCGTGGACGCCATAGACCCGGCTGGCGTGCACAGGAAGGGGACGTGCGCGTGGCGCCCGCGCCTCGGCCATGGCTGAGAGGCCGAAGAGGACTTTCCGGCAGCGCCGAGCCCACTCTAGTGACAGCGACGGCGCCGAAGAGCCGCCTTCTGAACCCGGGGCCCTGGAGGAGCAGACAGCCCCAGGCCTTACGGAGGAAGGGCCTCCCTCTGGAGGGGGACGCGTGGAGGTGACGGCCCGGCGCGTTCGGGGCCGGGGCCGGGTGTGGGCAAGTTCCCGGCGCGCTGCGGGAGCGGCTCCGCGCCCTGAGGGCGGCTTGGGCGTCCCAGGTGAGGCAGGGCAGGGGGTGCCGGAGGTGACGCGAGGTGGGAGGGCGGGGAGGGGCCCCCGGGGTTCCCCGGAGACTCCTGTGATCCGAGGCTGACCGCTAGCAGTCGCAGCGACAAGGAGCAAGGCAGCCCGCTTTCGAGCACTCGGCCGCTGCCCGCTAGTCCAGGTTGGGGGGTGAGGGGGGGCGGATGGGAGACCAGAAAGAGCCCGGTATGGCTTGTGGCTCGTCTGTGTTTGCGCCATCAGGTGAACTCTCACCAGGTGTAGCTTTAATGCAGCACTTGCTGTTTGTGAAGGACCTAAATCGTCACAGAGGTTTAAAAAAAAATTCCTAATACTTTTAGGTAGGGGAAAGGTTTATGGAAGGTTTTCGGAAACATCCTTATTTTTTCTAGAAAACAGTCAGAATAGTACATTAGACGAATCTAGGTGACAGACACTTGGGACGTTTTCTTTTGCTTGTTTTGTTTTTCATCAGTTATTTGCAAGAACGGAGATTAAAGTAATGCTGTGGGTCCCAAAGTAGCATAATGGGTTGACGACCCTGGAGACTGTACCAATAAAGGCGTTAAGTACAATGTAGTAGTTTCGAAGTACCCTTTCGTTTTTAAATAGAGAATTTGAGCGGACTAAAGTTGTTTACTTAAAATGTGTTCCAGTTTGAATTGGAGCTGGATAAAAATGCAGTCTTGGTTTAGTATTGAGGAAAAAAAAAAATTCTCTTCCACTATTTTTAGTACAAGTGATTTTGGTGATTTCTTAATTATGACCTTCTGTTTGTCTAAAGCTTTGATGGCTTTTTATGTTTTTCTACTATGGAAGTCACATGGTCAAACTTTAATAGGGAGAAATGAGGCCAGGACTTGCATTTTCCCCCTTCCCCTCTTCTCTTTTTTCTTTTTCATGGGGGTGAGCCCCCACCCCAGCAGGGAGCCCCATGCGGGCTTTCTTCCAGGACCCCGAGATCATGACCTCATCCTAAGGCAGCCCGCTTAACCGACTGAGCCACCCAGGCTCGCCCAGGAGTTGCCTTTTTACTTGCATTCTAAAACAGTGGTTCTCAAAACCTTTTGGTCTTAGTATCCCCTTTATAAGGGAATCCCAAAAAGCTTTTTTCCCCTCTGTATTATATGTATTGGTATTTACCATGTTAGAAATTAAGATAAATTTTTATTCATTTTTTTCCAAATTGAACCATTACATGTAAGGATAAATAACATTTTGTAGGAAGGAAAAAAAAAAACCTTCTCCAGAAACTAGAGTGACATTGTTTTCAATTTGCAGATCTTTAATGTATGGTTTCATGGAGGACAGCCAACTTCTCAAAGCTGCTTCCACATTCAGTCTGTTGTGATACGTTGTTTCGTTTGAAATATGACTAGAAAAGCACAGGTATGTGGTATAACAGAATACCTAATAGCCTGTTTAGATCATTGAGATTGTTCTGCTTTGATATTACAACAAAAATCAACAAATAGTAACTTCTTAAAGGTAGTTTGCAATGCCAGCTGAAACCATACCTGTCAGGTTTTTTATACTCCATCACATTAAAATCCATCAGTCTGTTTTGGACTTTAAATGAATCTTTAATCCAGGCATGATTGGTAACATCATGCATTGACTATTGGAAAGTATTGGTTCACTGAGTTTGCAAATGTTGGTACATTTTATTATATAATATCCAAAAAAAAATTCTGTTAATATTACTGTGTTACTTCTGATAATCATCAGTCATTAAGTGATGATTAAGATACTGAGTTCACAATGCAGAATGTAAGTTTTCCAAAAACTCCAGTTTTCACTTGAAATCTAATTCTTGAATTGATAGGCACACCTTTGCTCATTTTTGAGAAAATTTGTCAGTTATACATGTAGCAGTAACTACAGTTTGTCATTCTCTTAAGTAAAACTGTTCCTCCTTGAAAGCAGTGGCTAGTCCAACTTGCAGCTTATCATACAAATGCTTTTCAGTGAGGCAACTATTGTGTTTCAGTATGCCCCAGAAGTGCTTTATACACACTTCCATTTTATTCCACAGAATATTTAAAAGATAGGTACTCAAAGGTCAAAATTTAATAAAGTTAATAACTTTCTATTGATTCATTAAGGATGGTAAGTGCAACTATTTTTGTTTTTCCTGGCAATGCATGGTGATGAAGAATACAGTGGCTGCCACTACAGATTGCTATCACTGTCTTGATTCATACTAAGAAGCCAGTTTTACCCACCACTGCTTTTGTGTCATTAATGTAAACAGCAACAGACTAAAAAGGGCAAATAACGTGATAATACTGTGATGAAAGTAGTTTTGAACTGATAAACCCTCTGAAAGGGTCCTAGGGATTTCCAGGGGTTGATGGACCATGCTTTTAAGAACCACTGCTCTGGTATTAATCCACTTGGAGAACAGGTAGGAATTGTCATAAATTGTAGCAAAGAAAGATGTAATCTATAGTTACATTACTTTGTATTCTAAGTTTTGATCTTACTCCAGATTTTTAAAATTCTATATAGGTCTATTAATTAAGGGACATTTTTAAAGATAAAAAGTACTATTTATATAATCTTAAAGTTGTTCTTAAAAAAATACAAAATAATGGGGCACCTGGTTGGCTCAGTGGGTTAAGCCTCTGCCTTTAGCTCAGGTCATGATCTCAGGGTCCTGGGATTGAGCCCCACATCGGGCTCCCTGCTCGGCAGGGAGCCTGCTTCCTCCTCTCTCTCTGCCTGCTTCTCTGCCTACTTGTGATCTCTCTCTCTCTCTCTCTGTCAAATAAATAAAATCTTAAAAAAAAATACAAAATAATTATAAACTAACCAGTCCTTTCTTATCGATAATACCATGAATTCTTTCACATTTTGTTCATTCAATTCTCACAACACGCTGATGGATGTTACCTCTTAATGTTATCTTTGCTTAATAGGTTATGGGCAGACTGCCCTTCCCAAAGTCCCATAGTGGAAACAAAGAGATCTGTGATTTAATGGAGACCTCAGTGCTCATTACAGTATTACTTGCCACCGGCCATTGAAATATGGCATAAATTTCAGAGTTGAATAAAATTAGATTGAAAGCCCTCCTTCTCCACTTATTAGCTTTGTGACACTGGGCATGTTATTTAACCTCTCCAGTCCCTAATGTCCTCGTCAATAATAGCATTTACTTTAAAGAATTGTGAAATTCTGTACTTGTGTGAAATAGACCGGTAAACAGATTTAACTGTGCCTAGCGTATAGTAAGTGTACATCAGGTTTTTTTTTTTTTCTTTTTGAACTTACTACCGCTCTTTTTCTTTTTTGTTTTAGATTTTCCTTCACTTTTTGATGCTTTTTTTCCTCTGCTGTTCGCTTTTCTCATTGCATCTTTTAAGAGAATATTTTACTAGATAAGTAGATTGTATAAATAGGGTAAATCTATGCATTTATTGTCATCCATTGGTTTCAGAAAGAAGGGAAATGGAGAAAGACCTGTATATATATTTTAAATACATGGAGAAAAATTAAAACACTGTACATGTATAATGCTATGTGTTGTGGAGAATTTCAGTTATTGATTCCACTCTCTGACTCTTTCTTGTTGTATTCAAAAAATGTCCAGAATCCAGAATGGTTGAACTTACAACAGATGAAGAGGGTGAAACACCTCATTCCTCAGAAAGTAGGGATGATCAGAGTTCATCATCCAACAACTCTAGCTCTCTGGAAGAAGAATTTTCATCAATAGGTAAATTTTGTAATTTTGATTAACTTTATTTCTAATATTAGTATTTTCTATACCAGTGATTCTTATTATTGGTAACACAGCTATAGTGAAATATGGAGCAAGTAAGCCATTACCATTGATTGTCAAAGTGTCAGATTGACTGCTCTTTTCCATTGCATGACCTGTGCAAGGTCAGACAGCTTGTAAGAGGCAGAGCTAGGATTCAAACCCCGGTTGTCTGCTCCAGAACCTGTGCTCTTAACCACTGTGCTATACTGGGTGATTCGTGCCAATATCTCAAGGATGGTAAGAATTCATTACTGAGGATGTTTTGGGTATAGGATTTAGCGAATGTAAAACTATAAGGAAGTTAACATAGCATATGCAAAGAACTAAAAATAGTTGTTGGGATGAAAATAGTTAGTTGGAGTTTAAGAAGGAGGAACAACAAAAGCAGACAAATTGGAGTCAGATAATATAGAGTTTGTGGGGCGCCTGGGTGATTCAGTGGGGTAAAGCCTCTGCCTTCAGCTCGGGTCATGATCTCAGGGTCCTGGGATCGAGGCCCGCATCAGGCTCCCTGCTCTGCAAGGAGCCTGCTTCCTCCTCTCTCTCTGCCTGCCTCTCAGCCTGCTTGTGATCTCTCTCTTTCTATCAAATAAATGAATAAAATCTTAAAAAAAAAAAAAAAGTAATATAGAGTTTGGGAGAACTACTGAAAATTTTTTGCAAATAAATGGCATGACCTTTTTTGTATTTTAGAAAGATCAGTCCGGTTCAGGGGTTGGCAGATTACCACTTGTGAGCCAAACGTGACCCATCACATGCTTTTGCAAATAAACCCTTATTAAAACACAGTCACTTTCATTCAATTATATATTATCTGTGGCTGCTTTTGCATTACAGTGACAGAGTTTAGAAATTGTGACAGATACTTTCTGGCCCACAAAGCTGAAAATATTTCTCTGGCCTATTACTCAAGCTCAGGGTTTCATAACTTGTTTTGTTCTTTGGACTCTTGTCAGTCTCATGAAGTCTGAGACCACTTCTGAGAAAAATATGTAGCTTTATAAAAGAAACAAATTAACTTGAAATGTAACTGTTTAAGTACATTTTTAAAGACTTGTAATAGGCCACCTGGGTTGCTCAGTCAGTCAAGCACCTGTGGCTCAGGTCATGATCCCAGGGTCCTGGGATCAAGTCCCACATCAGGCTCCCTGCTCAGCAGGGAGTCTGCTTCTCCCTCTACCCTCCCCGCCCCTTTCCATGATATCTCTCTCTGTCAAATAAAATCTTAAAAAAAAAAAAAAAAAAGAAGGGAAAGGGCTTTATTAAAAATAACAAGAACTAGTAACTCTTATAATTTTTTTCTTATACAAGTTTACAGCGTGCAGAAGTTCTTAGTGATGAAACCAGTATTAAGAATGGAAGCCTAGTTGGGGCACCTGGGTGGCTCAGTTGTTAAGCGTCTGCCTTTTGGCTCAGGTCATGGTTCCAGAGTTCTGGGATCAAGCCCCACATCGGGCTTCCTGCTCTGCGGAAAGTCTGCTTCTCCCTCTTCCCCTGCTTGTATTCCCTCTCTTGCTGTATCTCTCTCTGTCAAATAAATAAAATCTTAAAAAAAAAACGAAAAAAACAGAAGCCTAGTAGATAAGTGATTCCTTGTCTAGACTCTAGATATGGTGCTGTCCAATAGAACTTTCTGCAATAATGTAAAAGTTTTATATCTTCATTGTCCAATATATTAGCCACATGTGGCTGTAGAGCTCTTAAAATGTGGCTAGTGCAACTAAGGAACTAGATTTTGATTTTGGCTAAATTTAAATGGTCACATATGGCTAGTGGTCACTGTATTGTATGGTGCTGTTTCAGAAGATGGTGGATTAAATAGTATAAGCCAGTAGTTGTAAAGTGTTGGCAGCATTGCTCATCTAAGGAGAGAAGAGAGTGTTTGCCAATGTATGGGATAGTTTTTAATTATTGTTGTGACTGAGGTGTTGCTGGAATGTAGTGCCCTGGAGGTAAGAGATGATAAATATCTCAGAGTATAGGACAGTTCAGTACAGTGAAGAATTGTCCCTCCACAGAGCTCATTTCAGAAATACTGAAATTTGAAAATTTGTCCTGTTTTTCTTTCTTCTGGAGAAGAAAAGATGAAGGAATGTGAGAAGTTTGGGGATTGGTTTGTGGATCAAGGAGTGCATTTATTTTTTGTTCAAACAGTGGCACTATTAGAATGATCAGTAGTGGAATATCTACCTTGAGATGTTACAGAGAGTGCATGTTACCCATGGGGCATGATATTAACCTGTACTGCTTAGATAAAATGATGTATATGAAAATCATTAAACTTATATCTGCATGTTTTTATTATAACACAGTATGCTAACTTTATTAATTCATTCCATGTTTGGCCAGCATCTGCTATGAGGTAATGTTGGATATAGACAGGACAGGATAATAACTCTTCTCTTGAACTTCTTCTTTATTGTAGCTTGAGAGAGGATTAGCTTTGTGTAGCACTAGTATTTTACTAGTGAGTCCATTGCCTGTGATTTTTAAACCCCATCAAGTCATTTGCAGATGAATCCCTTACACTTCCAGTATTTCTGCTTTTGTATTCATGCACTTAAGTATTTGAACCTAAGCGTATCATCTGAATCCTGATTTTACATTCAAATTTCCTAGAGGGCTGTAAAAATACAGTGCTGCTCAGCTCCACCTCAGATCAACTGAATCTGAATCTATGGGATGGGGAGCTTAGGTACCAGTAGATTATCAAGTTTTCCGGGTGACTCTAATGTGCAACAAGTGTCAAGAAATGCTAGTGTAACCTCTTTTTTTTTTTTTTTTAAGATTTTATTTATTTATTTGACATACAGAGAGAGATTACAAGTAGGCAGAGAGAGACAGGGAGAGGAGAAAGCAGGCTCCCTGCTGAGCAGAGAGCCCGATGCGGGCCTCGATCCCAGGACGCTGAGATCATGACCTGAGCCGAAAGCAGAGGCTTTAACCCACTGAGCCACCCAGGCGCCCGCTAGTGTAACCTCTTATGAGGGTTTTGAGTCTTAATTCTGCTTTAACTCATATTTAGCTGCCCCTCCCACCTTTAAAGACATGTATTTTTATCTTTGTTCACATCACATTAAGATCATTAAACCAGGCAGGACAAACCACAGAGCCCTTAGCAGATCCCTACAATGCTTCGTAATCAGCGTATTTTTTTTGGAGTAATTATTCAGCCAGTTAAGAATCCAGTGCACTATGTGGTTTTCCCCACACATTTTAACATTATCAACAAGGAAAACATGCAACTATTAAATTCTTTGGGAAGATAAAGAAACATCTGACCTGCATCATTTCCCTGATACTAATCTATAAATTCATACTAGTCTTTAAAAAGTAAGTCACTTGATTTGATATTCCTTGGGTTTTTTTGTTGTTGTTTGTTTTTGTTTTTTTTTAAGGTTTTATTTATTTGAGAGACAGCACACACTGGAGTAGAGAGAGGGACAGGGAAAACGAGACAATCTCAAGCAGACTGCGCTGAGCACAGAACCCAGTGCAGGCTTGATCCCATGACCCTGAGATCACAATGTGAGCCGAAACCAAGAGTTGGACATTTAGCCTGTTGAGCCACCCAGGCACCAGAGATATTCCTTGTTCTTAATGAACATATGTTGGTTTTTAGTGATCACCTGTTACTGTTTCATAATTCAAGCACTTGTTTTCCTTAATACCAATGTCAAGCATATTGGTCCATAATTTCTACATTCTGTTTTCTGTTTCAAAATTTGGAACATTTCCACATCTCCAGGCATAGGACATCGTTTTATTTCTCAAAGAATTTGGAACAGTTTATGGTAAAGTTTAGAACATTTTACTTTACTTGGTAGCTTAACATTCCTAAGTAACATTTTGAAGTGCTTGAAATAGTAAAAATTTTGTTTACCATTTTGTTTACCTTAGTATTTTGCTTAAGAAAGAATTTTTTTCCAGAAAGTAAAGATAAATTTCAGCTTAGATCATGCATGAAGAAACTTGCTTTGAATTAGAAGAGTACACGTTAATATGGTTTATATTCTATAAAGAAAAACTATAACAAGGCTGTATTAAAAGATGTCACTTAAATATTTTTCACCTGGTAAATGAACCTGATTATTTTCTTTACACTTTTTAACTTCTTACATTTATTCATGTGGAAATCACCACAGGACCTTGGAAGCTAACTTAGCTGTATGCTAGTTTTAGTCACTTGCTCTCTCCCTATATGCCTGGATGCCCTAGGGGAGGGGAATCGTCTCCCTCTTTGTGAGTCAGACTGACCTATCCCATCATTCTAACCTCTGTAGTTCTCACTGACAAAGCCATGTTCAACTCTGTCCACATCCCAACCCTCACAATCTCAGAACTTCTAGAAATGACAAATAGTCCTCAGCAAATAGCCAGCAACAACATCCGATGCATAAGAGAGCTAAGAGATAAATTAAAGTGATATCAGTACTTTTTCTGATACTTCTGGATTAGATTCATTTTCTAATTTACATTTAATCTCTATAAAAGTAATTTTCTTTAATTATTGATGTAGGTTTTGAGCTGTGCAGTTACAGTCATATCAGAATAGGAAAAAAAATCACACTGCCTTTTTATTTTACTTAAATATGAGGAATAGGGCACCTGGGTGGCTCAGTCATTAAGTGTCTGCCGGAAGCCTGCTTCTCCCTCTCCCACTCCCCCTGCTGGTGTACCCTGTCTTGCTGTGTCTCTCTGTCAAATAAATAAATAAAATCTTTAAAAAAAATTTTAAAAAAAGAGGAATATGTATTTCTGTTGGTGTTTGTTTTTCATTGTTCTCCTCTTTGTTCCTTTTAGTAAATATCCCTGATGCAGCCTTTATTCAGGCAGCCCGCAGAAAACGTGAATTGGCCAGGGCCCAAGATGACTATATTTCTTTGGATGTACAACATACCTGTACCATCACTAGGATGAAGAAAAACAGTGGTGAAGATCCTGAGAGTGAGCCTGATGACCATGAGAAGAGAATACCATTTACTCCAAAGCCTCAAACCCTTAAACAAAGAATGGCTGAAGAAACAAGTACGTACTTAATTTATTTACAATATAGTAACATTAGGGATTTTTCACCTGAGTATAATATTATGTTAAAATCTCCATAAAAACATAATGTAGTGTCTCATACTTTAAAAGTGTTAGAAGTTGGTTTTTATTTAATACCAGTTTGGTCAGTGACATCATAGTCTCTGAAAGACATAAAATATTATTATCAAATAATGTATAATATTTACTATTATCTGACCTCCACTTGATCTTTTTTGGCAGGTTAAAAAAATTGTACAGTGTCTTGCTTTTGATATTGAAAACTTTGTCACCTTTATAAAGATTTTTTTAACATGGAAGCTACAGGGATTTTACTGTCATTTATTAAAATCTCCCCTGCTCTAATAAAATATTTCCTCTACCGATAATCCTTACATCTCAAAGGACTTTTTTCACATTTATAAACAATATGTTTTACCAAAACTTTTGTTACTTCAAATAGTAATTTTTCAGAATGAGACATTTGGTTTCCTTATAACCCAGAAATTATTTTTCATTGTTCAGATTCTAAAGTAGAATTTATAATCTCTGATAAGGAATAGCAAATGTTTCATTTTTTCCAAGTTTTTTTTTTTTTTCCCTATATGTGAAAGTGTAGTTTATTCAGTGGGACAGTTTGGTGATGAGTACTGATTCCCAGATTCAAGACTCAGTTTCAGCACATTCCTCAGACAATCTATTTAACCTCCTGATAGGAGTTTACTCATTATAAAAAAAAGTGGTAATAGTGCTTTCTTCCCAGAATTATTGTGAAGAATAAGTTAACAAATGTAAAGCTCCTAAGCCAGCACGTTATAAGCCACCCAAAAGGGTTAGCTGATGCTATTAGAATGGAAAAATAAGGACTTATTCTTAAATTTTTTTTTTCCTAGCACCTAGAAATGAAGAAACAGGCGAAGAAAGTGAGGAAGGTGAAAATCAAGATATTTGGGAAGAGCAGCAAATGAGGAAAGCAGTTAAAATCACAGAGGTAATAATTTTTTATACCATTTGTATTAATTTTCTGTGGCTGTTGGAACAAATTATCACAAACTTGGTGGCTTAAAACAAGAAACATTTATTCTCTCCCAGTTGTGGAGATAATAGCAGGGTGTTAGCAGGGCTGTGCTCCCTTTGAAAGCCTAGGGGAGAATCTTCTTGCCTTCCAAATTCTGGTCACCCCAGGTGTTTCTTGCTTTGTGACCACATAACCCCTCTCTCTGTCTCCTTGTTTATATGCCCTTTTTCCCTGTGCCTCTACTCTTATTTTATAAGCATACTTCTCATTGGATTTAGGGCCCACCTGGATAATCCAAGATTTCTCATCTTGCAATATTTCACTTAATTAAAATCACAAAGACCCTTTTTTCAAATAAGGTCATAGTCACAGGTTCTGGGGGTTAGACATATTTTTTGTGAGGCCACTATTCAACTTACTATACCTTATATATTATGTTCTTTTCCTACTAGATTATAAACACCTTCCACATTTTATAGGCCACTTGAGGGCACCACATTTTATCTTTAATTTTATAGTGACTGTGACATGGTAGGTATGTGAATGTGAAGTTTAAACAAATAAATAGATTTAAAAAAAACTAATGAAAAAATACTGTTCTTGAGGTCAAAAGTCCTAGATTTGGGTTCTGACTATACCACTAAAATATATGCTCCATGAAGTCAAGAATATTAACTATTCAGTGTTTTATCCCTCTGTACCTAATATTATGAGTGCCCAATAAATATTTGTGCAACTTTGAGCAAATTATTTAATCCTTTTTTTTTTTTTTAAAGATTTATTCATTTTAGAGCACACATATTCCTGAGCAGGGGCTCAGGGGTGGTTGGAAAAGGAGAGGGAGACAGTCTCAAGTAGACTCCACACTGAGTATGAGGCCTGACACAAGGCTTAATCTCCTGACCCCAAGATCACTACCTGAGATCAATCTAAGAGTTGGACATTTCATGTGACTGGGCACCCCAAATTATTTCATTTTCTAAATCTGTTCTCTCATCAGTAAAATGGGAAGATAATGTTACCTGCCTGAGTAGGTGGCTATAGGCTCAAAATCACAATTTAAATCAGAACACTTATATAATATTCAAATATAAAGGTTTTATTTTTTAATCTGTTTAATGAGAATGCTTTGAAAGATTATTTGCTCTTTTAAGTAAGAAAGTATTGTTAAGGGGCGCCTGGGTGGCTCAGTGGGTTAAAGCCGCTGCCTTCGGCTCAGGTCATGATCTCAGGGTCCTGGGATCGAGGCCCACATCGGGCTCCCTACTCAGCAGGGAGACTGCTTCCTCCTCTCTCTGCCTGCCTCTCTGCCTACTTGTAATCTCTCTCTCTGTGTCAAATGAATAAATAAAATCTTTAAAAAAAAAAAAAGAAAGAAAGAAAGTATTGTTAAGATCTCCATGTTGTTAAAACTGAAAAGCTAAGTAAAGCTTAGCCTTTGGTTGTAACAACATTTAGAATTCTCTGACCAGAGAAATGGTTTAGAGGGCTACTTTTATGATGTAAAAATAATAGATGTAGGTCCCCCTCCTCTTTTTAATAAAATCAATATAGCTAAACAGAATGAAAAAAATACTTTGAGAAAAACATGTCATAGTCCTTACTCTGACTACTCAAGTTTGCATAATTCCTTTTTCAAGTATTTGTTTAATTGCAGTCATAGTATATATTAGACATTCCCAGACTTCCCATTCATGGAACCCTTATTGTCAGTAATTTTATCCTGGTTCCCCCAGGCCAATAGAAATACCAAACAATTCCATTTATGAAGTAGTTAGGGTCAAAGAATTTAATAATGTTTATGTCCTAATAACTTAGTAGCTTTTGGAAAAAACAAATTGAAAAAATCTATTAATTTCATTTTTAAATAACCACAATTACTTACCAATGGGATATACCTCTTGGGCACTGCATGACGTCTCAAACCTTGGAATTAGATTGTTCACTGTCATCTCACCTCCTTTCCAAACTGATTTTCAATCACTACTTCCTTTTTATTAAATCCACCAAGAACCTACCTTCACTGATAAGACTTCACTGAAAAGACTAGGAAAAACTAGTAGTCCAACAAATGATAAATATGTATTCCTCTAAAATATTTAAAATATTTATGTTTAAAATATTTCACAGCGCCCCTTTGAGTTTACGGGGATGCCTTGACACATAGTTTGGGAACTGCAATATGCATACAATTTCAGGTTCTGGGTTTTTTGCTTGACATAAATATTTCCCCCTATTTCTACACGTAATTATAGTAACTAGTTTTTTAAATTGCATAGTATTTATTAGAGTTGATGAATCATAATTTCTTAACTCTTCTTCCTTTTGGCAAACATTTTAGGTTATTAATAATTGAATCTTTTTTTCTATTAATAAGAAATAGAGGGGACACCTGGGTGGCTCAGTCAGTGGAGCATCTGACTCTTGATCTCAGGGTTGTGAGTTTGAGCCCCATGTTTGGTGGAAAGATTGCTTAAATAAAACTTTAAAAGAAATAATAAGAATTGGTAGATATTTGCTTGCCTTTTTTTCCTTCCTTTTCTTTCTTTTGTTCAGATGTATGTTATCTTAGGATAAAAGCCAAGAGTGGTATTACGAATAAAGGACATGAACACTTTTATAACAGTTACTACATTTTTCCCTGTTGCTTTCTAAAGAAAATTTAGATCAATCTGTAATGCCACTGATACAATGGTAATGTTTCATTACAGTCTTGCCAGTTTAGGTGCAAGATTAGTTGCACGTAAGAAATGGAATCTCAAGCTATTTGATTTGCACTTTTTATTATTAACTGTGGGTATATTTATTGAAATATAAATATTATTTTCTTTTATTGAAAATCTGCCACATTGTACTGTGTTAGTTTCCTGTGATTGCTGTAACAAATAACCACAAATGTTGTGGCTTAAAACAACAGAAATTTATTTTCTCACATTTCTGGAGGTCAGAAGTCCAAAATCCAGGTGTTAGTAGGGCTACACTCCTTCCAAAAGCTCTAGAGGATCATCTGTTTCTTGACCGTTCTAGCTTGTGGTAGCTGTTGACATGTGGCTACCTCTCTCTGTCTGCTCCATCTTCACATCACCTCCTTCTTTGCACCCAGAACTCCCTGTCCCTCTCTTCTAGGATATGTGTATTATTGCATTTAGGACTCATCTAGATAATCCAGGATAAGCTCCTTCTCTCCAAATTCTTAATCACATCTTTTCCCATGTAAGGTAAAATTCACAAATTTGGGAGATTAGGACACGGACTTATCTTTTTGGGGTCGCCATCCAGCTGTTACGCCGCTTAATAATGATAGACATTAGAATGTACAATCTTTATAGGGGAGAAACAGCTAAACAAAATAATTGTAGTGAAATCTTACAGATTATCTGACCGAACCTGTACAGGGTCCTGAGATGGCACAGAGGAGCAAGTGAGTGGTTAGTTTTATAGGTGAATAGGGAGATTTGGAAAAGCCTCAACTTTGGAAAAGTCGATTATATTTAGATGGGTCTTTGAAAGATGTTTATAGTGTAAGGGATTTGAGACAAAGTATCAGGATATAAAGACATAAAATGTGAAATAGTCTGACTAGTTTGAGGATTTGCAGGAGTGATAGGAACTGGAGGGGAGGATTGGTTAAGAATTAACATGAGATATGATGATGCCTTGTGGAGATATAAGGATAGTTAAGCCAGTGATTTGCATATCCTTGTCTAAAACACATTCTTGAGAACTCTTTTCAACATTCTATGTATGGTGGTGATAAGCTATGATTAGCCAGAGGACAGTAATATGAAATGTTATGAGATGTACTAATAATAGAAAACCCATATAACAACAGTAGCTTAAACAAAACTAAAAGCTTTACCTGGAAACCCTCCAGAAGATTTCAGTTTACTTTTCTTTGACTAGAGGAGTTAAGTGAATACTTATATCATGGAAAACAATTTTCTGAGAGTACATTAGATCATAAACAAAACTAGCTTTAAAAACACTAAGAAGCAAGGTTTTGTGAAAAGTAAGATTTTGTAATTTGTCTCTTGCATGCGGAAGTTATGTATTTTATTTTTTTATTTTCAAGAGAGTGTGAGCAGGAGGTAGGGAGGGGATGTATAGAGGAAGAAAATCTTAAGCAGACACTGCCCTGACCCCAACGCAGGGCTCAGTCTCATGACCTGTGCCGAAATTAAGAGTCCAGTACTTAACCTACTGAGCCACGGAGGCGCCCTTCAAGTTCTGTATCTTAAAACTGAGAATTATAAAAACATTTTATTGTAACTAAAAAACATGAAAGGCATGGAATTTTGAGCTGGTGAGACATTGGAATTCCCAGTCTATGTTCGTGTTATTAATATCTATAAGAATAATGAGTCTTTTAAAGCAATACAAATCTTCATGTTTTTAGGGACAAGACCTAGATCTTTCCTGCAGCAGTGAACCTCGAACAGTAAAGAAGTTCGATACTTCAATTTCATTACCACCAGTAAATTTAGAAATTATAAAAAAGCAACTAAATACTAGGTAAGTAATATTGATTTTCAAATACATTTGTCCTAGGACATTGAATAGTGGGGGAAAAAAAGTATGTTCTTCTTAATTAAGTACAGATGTTAATATTAAACAGATTTTTAGGAAAAAATAGCATCACCTGTGTTACCACACTAGCACAACTGATTTTCTTTTCCGTATGTGTCTTTTTAGTCTTTATAATAGAACATGCTACATGGTTAAAATCAGTAAATATCAAATTCTGCTTTTTTTCTGAATATTTTTATAAGCCTTTATCTACATTGTTAAATAGCCTTTAATTTTTAAAAATAGTAAGTTGGGAGTGCTGTCAGGAAGATGCCATACTAGGAAGCCCCAGACCTCATTTCACCTTAGAAATACCAACCTAATATACAGTCTAAAAGCCTTTTCGAGAATTCTAGAAACTAGTTAGCTCAAAGCCAAGAATAGCCACATTGAAATGGGTAAGAATTCATTTCATTTCTTTTTTTTTAATTTAAATTTCAATTAATTAACATATAATGTATTATTAGTTTCAGAGGTACAGGTCAGTGATTCATCAGTTTTATATAATTCCCAGTGCTCATTACATCACCTGCCCTCCTTAATGTCCATCACCAAAGCCATTTCATTTCAGCTGCATCAACCACTCTTGGAAGCCTGTACTGCTTGTGAAAGAGAAAAAGCCCAGCTCACAGCTTTTCCATTCAGAGGGAAAAAGGAAGAGTGGAACAAACCTCCAGCATTTTGGCTTTTGGAGGGACTGCCTGAGGGACTGTTTCTGCCTCTTCTGTCTCAGAGCTATAATGGGGAACTGTCCTACTTTGAATGACGGCGGGGGGGGGGGGGCACAAAGCAAAGGACAGCTCAGTTGTTGCAGAGCCAGAAAGCCTGCCATACTGCAGATGAACACCAGAGGGAGCAAGAGACTATGAATGCCTTAAAGAAACCCACAACCTCTCTAATAGGGAAATTTCATATAGAAGCCCAGAGAAAGATAAATCCCCCACAAAAGATTTGAGGAGACCTCCCCCTATTCCTCAGGTCTCTAGCCAGGCTGATTGGTGATGTCCCTTCCCTGTCTGAAACTATTTCCCTTAAGTGCATTTTCAAATGCATAAGACAACAACAAAAAATAACAGGAGACATAAATAAGGAAACCTGGCCCAACCAAAGGAACAAAATAAATTTCCAGAACCAACCTTAAAGAAACACATCTGTGAATTATTTGGCAGTTCAGAATAAGCTGATAGAAGCTGAAAGTGCTATAAAAGAGCACATAAAACTAAACAAAATCACGGAAACAATACATGAACAAAGTGAAAATATCAACAAAGAGAAACTATAAAAAAAACAAAACAAGATTCTGGAGCTAAGCAATACAGTAAATGAACTGAAAACTTCACTAGAGGAGATCAGCAACCTGTTTGAGCAAGCAGAATAAAGAAGCAATGACCTCAAAAACTGCTCATTTGAAATTATCAAGTCAGAGGACTAAAAAGAAAAAAGTGAAGGAATGTGAAGAAAGCCTAAGGGACTTACAGTATACGCCAAGCAGAACAACATATGCATTATGGAAGTCCCAAGTGGGAGAGTGGGACGGGGAGCTTATCTGAAGATAATCATGGCCAAAAACTTATCAGTCTGAGGAAAGAAGTGGACATCCAATTTCAAGCTCAAAAGATTACAAGAAGGTTGAACCCAGAGAACCTCACACTGAGACACACAAACTTTTTTTTTTTTTTTTTTTTTTAGATTTTATTTATTTGTCACAGGGAGACACAGTGAGAGAGGGAACACAAACAGGGGGATGTGGGAGAGGGAGAAGCAGGCTTCCTGCTGGGCTAGGAGCCCAACGTGGGACTCAGTCCCAGGACCCCGGGATCATGACCTGAGCCAAAGGCAGATGCTTAACGACTGAGCCACCTAGGCTCATAATTAAACTTTTAAAAGCCAGAAAGACAGTTTTGAAAGCAATGAGACAAAAGCACCTCCTCTGATACTAGGGAGCCCCATAAGATTATCAGTAGATTTCTCAACAGAAACAGGCCAGAAGGAGTAGGATGATACATACAAAGTGCTGAAAGAAACTCCCAGCTGAAACTGTTATAAACCAATAAAATTGTCCTTCGAAAATGAAGTAGGGGGAAAAAAATGGAGAAATAAAGACCTCAGATAAAGAAAAGCTGAGGGTGTTCATTACCATTAACCATTACAAAAATTGCTATTAAAAGTCCTTCAAGTTGAAATGAAAGGAAGCCAGCTGGTAATATGAAACATGTCAAAACAAAATACAAAGCTGTCTGATAAACATAAATATATAAATACATAGATATTCATGTACTCCTATAAGGGTAATGTGAAAATCACTGTTAGATCAGGTATAGAATTTAAAAGATAAACACATACAAAAAACTGTGATGCTGTTACTGAATACAAAATTTTAAAATCTAATTTGTCACATCAATAAAAAGAAGGAACTATGAAGGAATAAGTACAGTCTTTTGTATGCGATTGAAGTTGTTATCAGCTTAAAATAGATTAGAACTATAAGATGTTTTTTGTAATCCCCATGGTGTGTACACACACACAACCTATAGAAGTTGCACAAGAGAAGATGAGAAAAGACTGAGGACATGTCACTATAAAGAATCAACAAAACACTAAGGTAGCAAGAGAAGAAAAGGCAGAAAGTAACTACAAGACAGAAAACAATTTACAAAATGACAATAGTAAGTCCTTCTGTATTAGTATTAGTTTAGATATAAAAAGATTAAACTGTACAATCAAAAGACATAGAGTGGCTAAATGAATAAAAAAATTAAGATCCAGCTACATGCTATCTGCAAGAGACTCAATTTAGATTTAAGAATACATATAGACTGAAAGTGAAAGGTTTTAAGAATATATTCCATGCAAGTATTAAACTAAAGAGCCATAGTGGCACAGTTAAGAACTATTATAAGAGACAGAGAGTGACATTGTGGTATATAAAGAGATCAGTTTATCAGGAATTATAATAGTAAACAAGTACAAATATGTAAGCATCTAACCTTTCAGCACCTATATAAAGCAAATACTGACAGCTGAAGAGAGAAATAGCAATACAATAATACTATGAGACTTCACTATCCCATTCTATAATGGATAGAACATCCAAACAGAAAATCAGTGAGGAAACAGTGATCTTAAAGAAAATGGACCTAACCATATATATGGAACATTCCACCCAATAGGAGCAGAATATACATTCTTTTCAAGCACACATGGAATACTCTTCAAGAAAGATCAAATGTGAGGTAACAGAAAAGTCTTAGCAAATTACGATTGAAGTCACACCGAGTATCTTTTCCAAACACAATGGAGGGATGATGTCCATAAAGAATATTTTATTGCTTTTTTTCTTTTTTTAATACTTGGGAATTTTTTTCTAATACAGAGTAATGGGTTCCAAATTTCCTTCCCCTGTATCTTTTGTATAGATCAGATTTAAAGTAAGTTCATTCCGTAATCATATTGCACCTAAGATCTCTTGGTCATAGTTGCTCATTTTAAATGGTTTGACATAGAAAAGGACATTATTGTATAGTGAAGTAAATATAAACATTTTTAGATGTGCCAGTTTTAGATACTAGACTAACTATATTATAGGGAGTTAGCAAACTACCAGCACAGTGCTTATTTTTGTAAATAGTTTTATTGACATACAGCCATACTTAAACATTTATGTCTTGTCTTTGGCTGCTATACTGCTGTCAAGTAGTAGCAATAGCAACCATCTAACTCCAAATCCTAAAATATTGACTGTCTTGACCTTTACAGAAGATGTTTGCCAAGCTGTGTTCTAGGTCATTGTTTTTCAGTAGTGATATTAAATGATGATTATCATCTTGAGTCAAGACTATTTTTGTAATAACCTCACTATTTACTGTCCTTCTAATAGTCGTTCTTTAATTGAAAGAAAAGAGCTAGAATTATACTTATTGTATCAAAAATTGCATATAACTCAGGACTTGAGGATTTTTGTTTCTTGGCTTTTTTGAAATTGTGTTGGAGACAGTTTTCTTGCATGAATTATAGAATAGGAAAAAGGTAGCAGACCACTGATAGGATTAACATTTCATTTTATCTGGCTAAGCTTTATTTTTAACTTTAATGTATTTTTTTTTAATTTTTTTTTTAATTT
>LNAC01000352.1:0-35825 GCA_002007465.1 Ailurus styani
GAGGGTTTGTGCTTTGGTGAATGCTGTGAAAGATATAAGCCTGATGATTCACAGATCTGTATCCCTTGGGCAAAGAATAAAAGTAAAATTAAAAAAAAAAAGAAGTATAAGCCATGCAAATGTAATACAATTGAGAAAAAGACGAAAATGATTAAGCAGGCTGAAGACAATCTTTCACCCTAATCAGATTCTCATTGGACTCAGGCAGGTCAATTGTGTGTTCAATTAATTGTGAACGAAAAGTACACAATTAAAGAACATGCACCAGATATTGGCAATAAATCATAAACAACTGTGTTCAAAAAGTCGAGGTGTAATTAGAGATCGTAAGCCTTTTTTTATCTTCTGGGAGTGGAACTCCTACCTCCTTTATATCAAATAATTATATTGTCTGGCTTTCCCACATTCAAGTCTTATACAAATTTTCAAGAATATATTATGCATTAAAGGAGAGAGCTGCCTGAACTTATGACCATAAAAGAGACAAAAATACTGAAGTCTTAACTGATTTCAATCTAATATCAATATCTAAAAGGAACTTACCTGCACCATAAAGCAAATAAAAATGAACTGAGAAACCTAACCATGGACTTCTCCCCAGGACACAGACCACCTGAACAAATACAGGATGACAAAGACCATGAAGACAAAACTCCAAAATATGAAACAACCTATGCACAAGGCTATTTATGGCTGTAGCATTTGTAGAAGCAAAAGACTGGAAATCCAAATATTTCTCAGTAGGGAACTGGTTGAACAGTCCATCAGACACAATGGAGAACCATGAAGCCATTATAGAAAATTCAAGATCTCTGTGAATTAATATGTAATGACTGCTAGAAAATATTACTAAGTTACAAAATCAAAGTAGAAAATATTATATAGTTTGACATCTTTTATATAAGAAAGGTAGAGGAATGAGTATATATACAGATAATTAATTATTTTTCAAAGTATGTGAAAATTAGCTAATGGTTATCTATACAGGGTAGTGATAACATGGAGAATAAAGGAAACTCTCAAAATATACTTTTGTATGTAATTTTTACTTTTGAAGCATATCAATATTCTACATATTTAAAAGTTATATTAAACCAAAAATAAGGCTTGTATGCAATCAGAAACAAATGAACCTGCCTGCATATAAAAATAGTAACCACACAGAGAAAATCAGTATTCGAAATTTCTTTGAATACAAAACTATGACTGTTCTTCTTCAGGGTATATACTCTAAAGGGAAAGAACAACAATGAAATACCGAACTTAGTGAGCTTACAATGAACATTAATATTAGAATTCTAATTTTTTTTAAAGATTTTATTTATCTATTTGACAGGGAGGGGCACATAAGAAGGTGAAGTGGCAGGCAGAGGGAGAGGAAGAAACAGGCTCCCTGCTGAGCAGGGAACCCGATGTGGGGCTTGATCCCAGGGATCCCTAGGATCATGACTTGAGCCAAAGGCAGATGCTGAACCAACAGAGCCACCCAGGCACCCCTAGAATTCAAATTTTTAAAATATTTTACAGTTACTATTTTGAGAGGGGAGATTTTTAATCTAAGAATTTTATACCCAGCCAAGTTGTCTCTCAAATATAAAGGTAAAATATGTTATCACATATTCCTCTGTGGAAAAAGGAGTCACTTAGCAATATATTTCAAGAACCTAGAGAAGAATCACATTTAAGAGATCAAGAGTGTATCCTCTGTGGTATAAAATAATTGACTCATTTTGGATCTCAAACAAGAATGTCTTTGGATTTTATGTTTCCAGAAGGATTTCATATCTCAGGACATAAGTTGCCTTTGAAATACTACCTTTGGCTATTTTCTATCTTACCAACACCTAAAAGTATGTTTCTTGACTCCTATTCTTCATCCCAGAGTTTGGATAAAAGCTTTCACCATGTTTCATTACCCCTTAAAATAATCTGTATTATTCTGTTCTAGCACTTGCTCCAATAATAGATAAACTATTCACGTGGTTAAGATTCTGTGCTGAGAGAATTACGAACCTAAGGTATTTTTCTTTCTTCCATAAAAGTATAGCTGCATAATACAACACAGTAACTATCTTCATGGCCAAAGAACTCAAGTAATGATTTTCTGCAACTTTAAAACTCATACTGAATGACCTAAGTCTCAGAGTTTTGCTTTGTTATTAACAATTAAATAAAAAAAAACTAGAGACTGCAGATATTATCCTCTTTAATCCTTTTTATCATCTTCCACCTAACAATTACAAACATCCCTGATTTTACTATATTTTAAACTTTGAAACAAGTACATTTTAAATTTTTTTTATTTAAATTCAATTAGCCAAGGTATAGTACATTGTTAGTTTTTGATATAATGTCCAATGATTCAGTAGTTGAGTATAACTCTCAGTGCTCATCATATCATATGCCCTCTTTAATGCCCATCACCCAGTTATCCCATTCCCTTACCCACATCCCTTTCCGCAACCCTCAGTTTTTTTCCGAGTCAAGAATCTCATTCGGCTTGTCTTCCTCTCTGATTGCTTCACATTCAATTCCCCCCCCCCCCCCCCCCGCCTCAACTCTACTGTCCTCTGCACTATTCCTTATGTTCCAAATATGAGTGAAACCATATGATAATTGTGTTCCTCTGATTGACTTATTTCACCTAGCATAACACCCTCTGTTAAAATCCTAGAGGAGAACATAGGCAGCAACCTTTTTGACCTTGGACAAAGCAACTTCTTACAAGAAACATCTCTAAAGGCAAGGAAAACAAAAGCAAAAGTGAACTATTGGGACTTCATCAAGATAAAAACCTTCTGCACAGCAAAGGAAATAATCAATAAAACTAAAAGGCAACCTACAGAATTGGAGAAGATATTTGCAAATGACATTATAGATAAAGGGCTGGTATCTAAGATCTATAAAGAACTTCTCAAACTCAACACCCAAAAAAAACCAAATAATCCAGTGAAGAAATGGGCAGAAGACATGAACAGAGACTTCTCCAAAGAAGACATACGAATGGCCAACAGACACATGAAAAGATGCTCCACGTCATTTGCCATCAGGAAAATACAAATTAAAACCTTACACCAGTCAGAATGACTAAAAGAAACAAGTACATTTTCAAATGCATACAATAAAATGGAGCAATAGCATTTATCTCCAGATGGTAAAATTCTGGGTAATTATTTTTTTCTTTATATTTTTACAGTTTTCAAGTTTTATGCAAAGCATATATATCACTTTCATATGCACAAAATAGTTACTTAAATGAGTATAATTTTGTGTATATATGATAATTATGTTTTTTTTAGTATACACACCAAAAAAGAAAACCAACATTGTTACTTTTTCTGATAAGACTATAATTGTATTCTCTTTTCCTCAGCTTTTCTGTATTTTCCAAGTTTTCTATAATAAATGTGCATTTATTCATAATGCTTATGGATTTTTTGTGTGTGTGGTTGTTTTGGTGGTAAGTGAAAGAACAAGTCAAAATCACTAGTTAGTTGGAATTCACCAGGCTAACTGTTACTAATTTGAAAGGAGGATAGAGGATAAGCAAGAAGGAGACATTAAGGCATATTTATGTTCAGGCATACTTAGCTTCCACATCTACTCCAGTCACACAGAGCAGTAAATATATGTCCTTATCAGACTGATCTCACTCATGTTCCCAGTCTTTAGTTCTGTTCCACTGTGGGCTACAGAAAGGGGGAAGTGGACTTTACTCTCACCATTCCCTCCCCAGATTATCCACTGTGCCATGAAACCGATATAGGTGAACCACCATATTAATGCTCTTTCCACCCGGCATGTGAATTGGAAAGCTGTGTATTTATTTGCAAAGAAAGACGTGGTTGCCTTGTAAAGCCCAGAATTAAGTGCCCTAAACAGATTTTGGTTTACAGGACTCTTTCAAACTGCATTACTTTTTCTCTAATAAAGTTTTCCTCCTTGCTGCCCCAGTAGAGAGAAACATTTTACAGCTCGCCTTTAAAAATGATATGGTGGGGGCGCCTGGGTGGCTCAGTGGGTTAAAGCCGCTGCCTTCGGCTCAGGTCATGATCCCAGGGTCCTGGGATCGAGGCCCACATCGGGCTCTCTGCCCAGCAGGGAGCCTGCTTCCTCCTCTCTCCTCTCTCTCTGCCTGCCTCTCTGCCTACTTGTAATCTCTCTCTGTGTCAAATGAATAAATAAAATCTTTAAAAAAAAAAAAAAATGATATGGTGGGAGGCTGATAGCACAATAAGAAATTTTATTTCTCTGATGGAAAAATCAGCTCTAGCAGACATTACTCTATAGCAACTAATAGCCTCTAAGTACAAATATCTCTGTTTTTTAAAACATCCCAGGGTAAATGCCTGCTGTGCATTTTGTAAAAAATTGACAAGTTTTCTTTTGCTATTGTGTTAGCCTATGTAACCCAAAAGGAAAAGAAGTGGCTGATCTACCCGGGGCTTCGGAACTACTTTGAATGATACATGTTGCTTCTGCACTACAAGATGACAGGAAACATGCAGGGGTGGGTGTTATTACAAGTCCTCGCCCCTCGAGTGCTTATACTAGCACTGCACTCCTAATCATTCCCCTTCAAGCTTCACTATGGGCAAAATGATATTTTCTCTTTTATTTTTCCTAATGCCCTTCCTATGGTAAGCAATATTTCTTTGCCCTCTCTGGGACAGCTTGGACCAATTTTTTTCAGGAAATGTGTCTATGCTGCTTCATGAATGGCACTGTTGGGCTACCAGTTTATCTATCTCTGACCCCACTCCATACTCCAAATGAGATGGGCAGCTTTTCCTACAGTGGAAAAGAGCTGGACTTTGGAGCCAGCCACAACTTGATTCTAATCCCAGCTCAGCCACCTACTGGGTTGATGAGTGAGAGTGGACAACTTATTCTAAGATGCAACTTGATCACTTAAAACATGGATAAAAGGCCTTCATAATCACAGAGTTGCTGCAACAGAGAGAGAGACACTGTGTGGAAGGTCCCAGCCAATAGCAGACCTCATGAAAGGGCTGCTGTTATTCTAATCAGTCACATCATTAACACTTGTCCTCACTGACCTCTTCTGCCAACCATCCTGCCTTGTAAAATGTCACTAGGGCTTTTCTTATTGCCTTATTATTTATTGCTTAGATGAGTTTACTGTTGTTCTGAGCTATACATATTTCCTGGCATGCTTGCTCTTCTTTATCACCCAAGACCAGTAAATACCTTCATCAAACACAACTGAGTGCATGGACTCCTCCAAACACATGAAAGTGAAGCATGTGCCTGTCCAAAGCTTATAGTCTATGAGAAAGATATGACATGCACACCCAGGAAAGAGTTAGGATGGCAGAGGAGCAGGGGGACCCTAAGCCTGTCTCGTACCTCAAACAGTTAAATAATTATCAAGTCATTCTGAACACCCAAGAAATCAACCAGAGCTCTGAGAGAACAAAAACTGCACGTCTACAAGTAGAAAAACCACCTTTTGGAAGGCAGGAGGTGCACAGAGCTGATTTGGGGGAGATGGAACTGTGGATACTAGAGTGGGGAGGGAGCCTTGTTTACGGAAGCTACTGCAAAGTCCTATAAACAGCAAAGCCTGAAATCTGAACTTTTAGAAGTCCACTACCATGGGGTATGTGCCTGGCTTAAATGTGCAAAGAGGAGTGGAGTCCCAGGAGTGACAGCACAGTCTGAGGATCCCCTGGGTCACAAGAAGAATGGGTAGTGACAACATGCTACACTGTTCCCAGGCATAGGAACAGAGATGCTGGCTGAGAGCCAGGAGTCCTGATGCTGGTTTTCTTCTCTGTTTTGTCATAAATTCCAAACTGCTGCATAGTTGTGCTACCGCTTCCTGGGACAGGCCAGCAAATGACAAAAGCTGAGCAAGACCCTGCCCTAGAGGATCAGTGCGGGTCCACCACATGGGAGTCCCTAAAATTGGGAGTTTTGAAATTCAGTCCTGTGCCTGAGATTTAAAAAACTCAGATACAGGAGAGTGAACGAAAGATTCTGATGGAAACCATGGACACAAGAGGAGTGAATGATGCTCTTCTGTGAGGGCTCTCAGAAGAGAGGGAGGGGTGCAGACTTTTAGCTCGGGGGCTAGAAAGCGGGATTCCAGATTCATCCCACCCATCAGCACTGAAAGACTTCAGGGAGCAAAACAGCACCACCTAGTGGAGGCTACAGCTGCTTACACCAAGCCTCCCCCCAACCCCCCGCCCGGCACTCTGGAGGTACATTTCCACTGGGTTAAGTCCACCCGAGAATCAGCACAAAAGGCCCCTCCACCAGAAGACCAGCACAAACAACTTACTTGCACCAAGCCTACTGATCATAGAATACTGCAAAGCTTCAGCTCTAGGGTAAATAGAGTCTTGCTTCTCTTTTACTTTTATTTTTTAATTGTTACTTTTTCATTTATTTTCTATTTTTTCAATTCTTTTATTTTTCTTACTTTTTAAATTTTTATTTATATTTTAATATACATATTTTTTATTTATTTTCATTTGTTTTAATCTTTGGATCTAGATTCTTTTTCTTTATGTTCAATTAGTCAACATATAGTACATCATTAGTTTTTGATGTAGTGTTCAATGATTCATTAGTTGTAATCGAGATCCTTTTAATAAGCAGACCAAAACACACCCAGGATCAAGGTTTGTTTTAGTTCGTTTTGTTTTGGCGGCTTTTTTCAGTTGTTGTGCTTTTCTTTCCTTTCTTTTTTTTTTTTTTTTTTTGAATAAAGTGATGAGACAGAGAAATTCACCCCAAAAGAAAGAACAGGAAGTAGAACCCACAGCCAGGGACTTAATCAATACAGATATAAGCAATATGTCTGAATTAGAATTTAAAACAATTATAAGGATAGTAGCTGGGCTTCAAAAAAAAGTATAAGGATGCCTGGGTGACCCAGTCAGTTAAGCATCTGGCTTTAACTCAGGGCATGATCCCAGGGTCTGGGGCTCAAGGCCCGCATCAGGCTCTGTGCTCAGTGGAGTGTCTGTTTCTCCCTCTAACCCTCTCCCTTGCTCATACACTTCTCTGTCTCTCAAATGAGTGAATGAATGAACAAATAAATAGATAAATAAATAAAATATTTTTTTAAAAAAGAAAAGTACATAGAAGACGCTAGAGAATTCCTTACTGCAGGAATGAAAGAACTAAAATCTAGCCAGGGGGATGTTAAAAATGCTATAACTGAGATGCAAACCCAAATGGATGCCATAAAAACGAGGATGGATGATGCAGAAAAACGAATCAATGAAATAGAAGATAAATTATGGAAAATAAGCTGAAAGGAAGAAGGAAAGAAAGGTAGACACAAAGGTAGACATAGGGAACTCATGCCTTAGTAAAACTCATATCATCGGAGTCCCAGAAGATGAAGAGCGAGAAAAGGGGGTAGAAGGCTTTTTTGAAAAATTAAATCCCAACAAACTGGGCAATCTGGAAGAAATGGATAAATTCCTAGAGACTTACAAACTACCAAAACTGAAAAAGGAAGAAACGGAAAATTTGAACAGACTCATAACCAACAAAGAAATTGAATCAGTAATGTCCATCAACTGATGAATGGATAAAGAAGATGTAGTGCGTGTGTGTGTGTGTGTGTGTGTGTNTGAATGGATAAAGAAGATGTAGTGCGTGTGTGTGTATACATATATAATGAAATATTACTCAGCCGCCAAAAAGGATGAAATCTTGCCATTTGCAGTGATGTGGACAGAGCTACAATGTACTATGCTAAGCAAAATAAGTCAATCAGAGAAAGACAAATGCCATATGATTTCACTCATAAGAGGAATTTAAAAAACAAAACAGATGAACATATAGGGGTGGGGAGAGAGAGAGAAACAATCATAACAGACCCTTAACGTTAGAGAACAAATTGGGGGTTGATGGAGGGAGGTGGGTGGGTGTTGGGCTAGATGGGTGATGGGCATTAAGGAGGGCCCTCGTTATGATGAGCACTGGGTGTTGTATGTAAGTGATGAATCACTGAATTCTACCTTTGAAACCAATAATATACTGTATGTTTACTCACTAGAATTTAAATTAAAAAATTTTTTTAAATGAGGGGTGCTTGGGTGGCTCAATCTGTTAAGCATCTGCCTTTGGTTCAGGTCATGATCTTGGGGTCCTGGGATTGAGCCCCACATCAGGCTCCCTGTTCAGCAGGGAAGCTGTTTCTCCCTCTCTCTCTGCTCCTCCCCCCTGCTCATGCTCTCTCTCTCTCTTGCTCTCTCTCGTTCTCTCAAATAAATAATCTTTAACAAAATTAATAAAATAAAAATAAAAAATAAATTTTAAAAAAATGAGGCCCTATACTTGGGTCCACAGCCTAAGCCCATAAAACAAACAAAAACAAAAAACAACAACAAAAACAAAATAAGATGTCCACAACCATAACTATACTAGAAGTGGGGCTGAACTTTTCAGAAGAGATTTTATTTTCTGAAATGAATCAGTAATGAGATAGTACAACCCAGCATGACTTATAGATAAGGCATGGAGCTACACTAACATAAATGTCCGAGCACCTTTTTCTATTTCCAGCTTGCAAAGAAAAGAGGAGGAGATAAAAAGACAAATACTGTGTCATTCCATTTATATGAAATATCCAGAATTGGCAAATTCACAGAGATGGAAAGTAGATTAGAGACTGCCAGGGGATGAGGGGAGGGGAGAATGGAAATTAGTGCCCACTGGTTACAGAGTTCCAATTTGGGGTGATGGAAGAGTTTGGGAAATAGTAGTGATCGTTGTACACATTGTAATTAACACTTAAAAATGCTTAAAACCACCAATTTTATGTTATAGAAAGTTTACCATGACTTTTTTAAAAAAGAAAGTAAAATCAAAATACAGAGTTACAGGCAGCAAAGTGTCTCCCTTCCCACCACATCCTGGCCCCTCTGGACAACACGTGTCTCGGTACACAGACTTTCATAGCAATTGAGTCATTTAAGTGTTTTTTGAAAGTGTAGTGCACATCAGGCACTGTACTAGGGGCTGGAGAAGAACCAGAAATATCTCACATCTATGCCCAGTCAAGACCCAGAGCTGGAAGTGCCACCATCCCTTTTGTCCAACTCGAGTACCACCTCCTGTCCGTAGCCCCACAGCTTTCCTTGCCCCACTGTCTGAGCCTTCATGCCAGCAGGAAACTGCAGTTTCCTTATATGTTGTCCTTCGCAGAGTGGTCTCTGCCCCATCCAAAACCCCACTCATCCTATGGCAAACTCCTTGGAGTTCCAGAGTCTATGAAAATACAAATTTTCAACTATGCACCCATCCCTCCATGTAAACTGTGCCCAAGAGGCCCCCAATCTATGCTGAGTTCAACTGTCAGGAGGGCAAAATTTTCAGAGCCTGCCAACATCCAGTAGCACCCTTCCCACTCTGCTTTAATCACTTAATCCTCTCTCATCCCTCCTCACTGGACTGCCTCTATAAGCTGCTTCTTAACTGTGAATAAAAAGAGAGAGAGAGAGAGAGAGAGAGAAAAGAAAAGAAAAACTGGCTATTTCCTCTTTGTGAATTAGCCTTAGCATCAGGAGGGCTGAGATGTGCTCAGTGCTGGTCTCCTATCTCCAGATGATAGCAGGAGCACACCTATGAGTGTTCAGTGCACATATATTTTAATTCCAGGTAAGGTCAATCATTATCAGTCAAAGAAATAAATGTGGGCAAGAGGAGAGGGAAGAATGAAGGGGAATATTCTATTATACAAACAGAAAGAATGTTTATAATAAACGACCAGCAGTCCTAGAGAGCTCATTTCTCCTTCACTGAGCTCTAATTGAAGCACTTACATAGGCAAAGGCTTTGGGAACCCTGGATATAATATGTTTATATTTGTATTTTAATGTACAAGCCTTTTGTGAGGACAAAACACAGGGCAGTTTTAAACCTGTAATAAGAACTACCATTTATTAGGTACTTACTACAAGCCAGATATCATTAAAATTGACATACATTAGCTTATTGAACCCCTCCAACAGTCCCGAGAGGACATAAATATTGTCACCCTGAGGACACCCACAACGAGAGAGGGTAAATCTCTTGTCTAAGGTCACATGGCTGGCAAGTGGAAAAGTCAGCATTAAAATAGGCTTTCTGATTCCAAATTAATATCTCATTTGTTACCATAAAGAGACTGCTCACTGGTCCCTAATGCCCCCTGCTTTTACCTTTCTTTGTACTTTTGCCAAAAACCCAGGGGTCACCTATGACTCCTGCCTTTATTTACTCCACATTCAGTAAGTCATCAAGTCCTGCTGGCACTGCCTCCAAAATGCATCCTGAACCTGACCCATTTCTCTTCTCTACTTTCCAAATTCTGATCCAAGTCCTCCTTATATCTGTCCTGGACCCCAGTGGGGCCTTTCAGCTGATCTATTTCCATTCTTGCTCTGGACTCCCTATTTCTCCATGTGGCGGGCAGAATGATCTCCACTGACTACGGAATAAAATCCTAAGTCTGGGCGTGGTCCACAAGGCCTGTCCTAAGCAGTCCCCAGTTTTTCGCCTCATCTCCTCATCCCTTCTCTCCTTTGTATCCCCCAATGCCTGTAGTCCACTGGTTTTCTCTCGCACCCTCCAAGCATGCCACTGCTGTTTACCTGCCTGGAATGCTCTTCCTACAAGCCTCTACTTAACCTCAGAGGTCATCTCAGAGAAAACTTTCCCATCTTTTCTAGCTAAAGCACCACCCCACCTCATCATTCTCTGTCCCATGCCATATTTTATTTGCTCCATACTACCTCTATCTAAAATTGTCTTCATTATTAATGTAAATACTTACTGGCTGTCTCCCTGATCCCACCCCTCAATTACAACATAGGCTTCGTGAAGACAGATAGCGTATCTCCAATGCTTGGCACGGTGGCTGGTCTACACGAGAGATACTCAATGATTGCTAGTTCAGTTCATGTGAGCAGCTCCCTCTGCAAGTCCTTCCTCTCCATTTTCACCTAACCCCTACCTGTCTCTCTAAACCAGCTAAGATGGGCGCCTGGGTGGCTCAGTGGGTTAAAGCCTCTACCTTCGGCTCAGGTCATGATCCCAGGGTCCTGGGATGGAGGCCCACATCGGGCTTTCTGCTCGGCAGGGAGCCTGCTTCCTCCTCTCTCTTCTCTCTCTGCCTGCCTCTCTGCCTACTTGTAATCCCTCTCTCTGTGTCAAATAAATAAATAAAATCTTAAAAAAAAAAAAACCAGCTAAGACATCACATCTTTCAAGAGGCCTTCCCAGCAATCTCAGCTGGATTCTGCTCATCTCTGTATCATCTTCCTCTTCCACCAGAATATTTATCAAACTCAGCTTCCTCACTAGATCATGACCTCCTCTGGCCTTTACTTCTACATCCCTAGTCTCCAACACAGCCTCGTTATACAGTACCAACTCAATATATGTTTGATTAAAAAAACTAAGCAAACAAATCATTTTTAATTATTTTTTGGCAAAAGGGAACTTCTTAGAGTGCTTTTAGAATAAACTACACTGAAAACAAATTAAAAAATTTTAATGTGCCTACTGTCTTAAAAGTTACATTCAGAATAGTAGTCAAGATGAAGGGTGGGATGTTATGATCCTCAGTAATGATGCATGAGAAATGCTGAGTACATCTTATGTGGATGACTGACAGGGTGACAGACATGGACAATGCAGGTGGCCAGCCACCACAGGGACACACCATTTCCTTGAAACACTCACCAAACCATGGTGTGGCCCCATGAAGAATATCCCATGACAGAGCAGACTCTTCCAAGGAAGATGAATAGTGAAAGGCTCCCAAACGTTCTGTCTTTATCTCTTGTACTCATGGGTAAACAAAACAAACTGAATCACTGGGTTCAATTTCCTTTAAACCTATAAGGACAGTCCATCCCTTCTCTTACGAGAAGTCTTTCTTTGGCCATGTCAACCCATCTCTCTGGCCATGGCAATGCCTTGCTTTTCTGTTTTGGGGTTTGTTTTGAAAGATGTGCCTGCAGATATCAGATCTCGCCAGTGTAGGGCTGACTCTTCCAGCTTATGTCACAAGGGTCTGGAGATATTTTACTCTTCATCCCACACGATGTCCATTATAAGGTCTGAAATTTTCATTTTGTCGTTTATTAAATCCTAATGTTCTCTAGCAAAGAAGGTTTGTTTCCTCTTGCTGTCTGGCCTTTCCCCTCCCCTGCATCTTAATTTGAGTTATTGGTAGAATTTTTCACCCTTGATCAATTGTGATTTCATTGTGTGTACAATGGCATGCAGTAAATAATCCTTGTCTCTAGGACTGTACTGACTCTCTCCCTAAATTGCATTCCCAGACGGAAATGCCTCATTTCTCTAAGTTGAGTCTATTTAGTCAATATAAGGTTGAAAATGCTGGGAGGCTGGGATTTATGGATGTTCCTACCTACTATTCAGTAGTAAATTCCTCTAACACATTTACTAGACACTGCAAAGTTGAATTCTATTTTGCTGGTCCTTCTTACTTCAAACATTGACAAAACAAGTTATTTCCTAGCTGACACTGAATTCCATTATGTCTAACTTTTGAGCATTCAAAACGTGAATTTCTAGGGGATTTTGTATTCTTGTTCGATTCTTTTTGCTCAACTTTGCAGGTTCAGTATTTGCTTCATGTTGAAAGAGAGCAGTGGAAAAATTGCCTTATCACAGATGGCTTTTTATAGTCTTAGCCCTTTTGCTAAAAACAAGATTCTAATCTCAGACCATCACAATCCAGTCACTTAGAAATCATGATTCTGTCTCCAAACATGAGCTCATACTCATCCTTGTCAAAATCTTCTACTCTGCAGGAAGAATCAAACCATCTTGAATCTTCCTTGCATCAAGACTCAAGAACCTCACCACAAAACTGGTAGCAAGAGGGCAGAGCTGAGGATGGTAGTCCTGGTCTGCAGTTTATCCAATGGGTTTCATTACTGAGAAGTCAAAATGCAGGCCATGCAGACTATGCCAACACCATGATCCTGAAGTTCTGAAACGTGCTCTTCTGGAAACAAGGTGAATCCATATACTCAGTAGCTCTTCTGAAGGGTCTGAGGGAAAAAACAAGTTATCAACCTGAATGATTTGGGGAACATTCTAAAAAGTATTTCCAGCACTCCCAAGATTGCTTGAGACACCTGATACATACTCAAGGTTTTAGCTTTGTACGGAGTAGTGATAATCTTATTGAACATCAGGCAAAATGAGAGAAAGCTGAGATCACTAATTTGATATAATGACCCGGCTCAATTTAACTCAACAAACACTAAGTGTCTACCTTGACCAGATATTATGCAGGATGGTAGAAATACGGAAATACATAAGGCAGACACTGTTCTCAAGGAGTGTATGACCTATATGGAGAAATAGATGCGTAAATAATTAAATATGACTTGGAGGTGAAATAATAGATGTATACACAGAATGATATGGAAACATGTGGAAGGATGTTCAGCCCTAGGGAAGGGTCTTGAGCGAGAAGGTAGAATCAAAATCTTTATTTAAATTTGTTTCTGGGCAGTTTAAAATTCTTACCCAAAGAGGCCACAGTAGTTTATGCCTAGTTAAAATATAAAAATGATACTTGGAAAGCTGGAAGATAAACATTATAGCAAAAATTTATGTAAGCTTTCAAATCATCAAAGCATAAAAACTGTGGTGCAGTGTGTGTGTCTGTGTGCGTGTGTGTGTGTGCGTGCGCGCGCCCACGCCCACGCACATGTATACAAACAGACATACTTGGTAAATGTACCCTTAGAGAACAGGTACTTTACTGTACTTTTAAAACGTAAGTGACAAAGAATTAATTGAGTGAGAATTACAACCCACACATGTGTAATATATTAGATTCCTCACCTGATACATACTCAAGATTTAGAAATAATCAGCAATCTGCCCACACAGACAAGAATTCATAGTAAAATCCACTCCCAGTTGATTTCAGTTATGCCTTCTTCATTTCAGAACATTTGCCTTTTAGGAGAAAGGTTAGTATGCCCTAGTCGCACTGAAAATGATAGCTTGGTTAGAGTTCTAGCTTCTCATGTTTAAATCCCACTTTTTAAGGGAAAGAAAAATAACACTAGTTGAGCACCTACTATGTGAAAAACATAGGTCCTTTACCTGTATGACATTTATTTAATCTTCACAACAATTTTCCAAAGAAGGTACTTTTATTCTCCAGCTCCTAACACCCACCACACTGTACACATTTTACATGAAGAAATGTAGATTTTGAGAAGTTAGGCACATGCCAAGGGTCCCACAAGTAGTTTTGATTTCTTCTAAATATGTATATCTTGTTTCCCGAAAGACATCAAAAGTTTTTCATAGTTTTTCCAGAAATTGCTCCAGTGTCAAATATTAAAGTACGGCCACCATAAATCACCAAATTATAACCAAAAAAAAAAAAAAGGAGTTTCTAGGAAAATGGTCTTGCCCATGTTTTCATGGAAATAACTATGAAGATACTCCAAGATAGACTCTCAACATTAAAATCAAAACCAAAAGTCAAGATATCACCACAAAAATGAGGTACCCATATTAAAAACTGGCCCACCAATACCAAAGAGAGAAAGAGTTGAGAAGGTTAGAAGATCTTTTTCCCTTCTTCTACACTATCTGCCCCTAGGTTCCAACACAAGGTCTGTACCAACCAGATCTTTGAAGCATGGGTCTCACCTTCTGAGGAAGCCATAGCACTTCCTCTGTTAGCTAAACTAGTGGTACTTTTCTAAAGCTATGGTAAAATGTACAGAATATAAAATTGTAATCATTTTTAAATGTACAGTTCACTGGCATTAAGAACACTGACATTGTTATACAACCATCACCACCATGTGTCTCCAGAATTTTCTTCATCACCTCAAACTAAAATTCTATATGCATTAAACAATTACTCTCCATTCCCTCCTACTCCACCCCCAGCAAACACCATTCTACTTTTTATCTATGAATTTGACTACTGAAGGCACCTCATATAACTGGAATCATACAGTATTTGTTCTTTCATAACTGAATTATTTCACATAGCATAATATCTTCAAGGCTCAACCTTATTTTAGCATGTGTCAAAATTTCCTTCCTTTTTAAGGCTGAATAATATTTCATTGTGTGGATATGCTAGATTTTGTTTATCCATTCATCCACTGGTGGACACTTGGGTCGCCTCCACTTTTTGGCTATTATGTGAATAATACTGCTGCTATAAAGTATACACATTAGGGGTAATTTTATAACACACAATTGAAGGCTACAATCTCTAAATAATGGGGTTTTGTTGTTATTTTCTTGTTGTATTCCTCACTCCCACCACCGGTTGAGGTAAGCGACAGCCAGCTGGGTTAATGCTAATTATAGCAAGATCACTGTCAGTCACTCTGACCTTCGCTCAAACACAGTTCTTCCCTAGTCTCGCCCAAGGATCCATAGGCCTGCAGGTGATAGTGGAGCAAGAGGTTACCTCATACAGTGGCAAGGAAAAGGGGAGGTCTCTTAGGTCAGGTTGGCATGAGGTGAGGCAGGGGAAGGTGTGACCTGGGCTCCCTGGCGGCCCATTGCTTTGGTGGTGGCCTGTTCCCCCTCATACCCCTCTGAGGACTGTGCAGTGGAAGATGCGGGAAACCCTTTGGGCTTTCGCAGCCCGTGTCCGGGGGAACCTAGTTCCCCTCAATCCCTCTGGCCCTGCCCGACATTGGGGCACAACAGGGAAACAGCGTGGGGTGCGGCAGGGAAGGTGGTGAGGGCGGCAGTCAGGAAAACTCAAAGCATCCCCTTCGATCGAGCCCTGCCCCACTGTCCTCCACCCACAGTGAGTAGACAAAAGGTGGAGGTGGCTGTGGTGCGGTGGTGGGCAGGTGTGTAGCGCAGGTACAAGGAGCAGGCACAGAGTCCCCGAGGATGCGAGCGTGCATGGGGCTGGGCCCGACCACAGCCCCTCCCTACCCGGGCAGAGCCAAAAGAGTCATGGGGTGGGACTTTCACTGGGTTCGCCCTGCGCCAGGTGCCGGGGTGCAGGGGAGGGCTCCCCTGAGGGTAGGGCCAAGGGAAGACACCCCGCCAAGAGCTTGGTGGCTTCCTGTGCCAGGGATGGGAAAGCCCGCGCTACTCAATGACAAGACAGATGGGAAGGTTCTGTGACAAGTACTTGAAGAACTCACGGTGGGGGAGCCTAGGCAGTTGGTCAGCTCCAGCTCCTCTAGCTCCTGCAGCTGCACCAGGCCGACAGCCCCGTGGTGGTGAGCAGCAGGCAGCCTGCTAGAGACAAGAGATGCAAACTCCTCATGGCCAAGAGGTGCTTCAGCCCAAAGTCCTGCACCTGGCAGCACCATCGCAGGTAGAGGCCGAGAAGGGACGTCATGGTGGCTAAATAGCTGAGGCTGCTATCCATGATATGTACACACCTGTGGGGGCAACAGAGGGGCTCTAACTACCTTCAGAACAGACAGAGGAATTTGAAGTGAAGAAGGTATCATTAATATATTTAATTCAAGGACATAAAAGTACCTCATGTGAAACATGAAGGACTTGACAGAGAAAAGGACAAAATCAGTGGGAGTACATCCAAGTGGCTACTGGATCAGCAGAGAAGGAAAGAGAGAATCCTAAGTAAACCCAGGTGAAGTACAAAGAGAAAAACAGTGATAATACCAGATATGAGGGTAGGAACAGTACATATTCAACCATCCTTAAAAGGAGATGTGATCAACATCAAAGTGGACAGAATGTGGCGTCAAGGTCTGACTTCTATATAGACAAATACTGATTTTATTTAGACCTCTCCTTTGTATGAGGGTGAGAAAAGTGAAGGGTAAGAATGAGATTTATGAAAAATCACTACATAACAATGGAAAGCCAGTCTGTGAAGATCAGAAGAAGGGTTTGTTCATTCAAATGTAGACTCCAAAGCAAACTACATGAATCATGAAAAATCAGTCAAATGTAACACCCCCAAAGAAAGCTAATAAAACTCCAATAACTGACCCCAGAGTAATAGAAATTTATGAATTGCCTGACAAAGAATTCAAAATAATAATCTTAAAGAAATAATAAAATACAACACGGTAAAGGTAAACAATTAAATGAAATCAGGAAAACAATGCATGAACAAAATAAGAAGTTCAGTTAGAAACTAAGAAAAAATAAAAAAGAAGCAAACAAATCTTGGAAAACAACAAAACTAAAAAATTCAATTGAGAGCTTCAACAGCAGACTTGGCAAAGCAGAAAGAATCAGCAAATTCAAAAACAAGTGATTTAAAACTAGCTAGTTAGAGGAATAAAAGGAAAAAAAGAGTGGAGAGAAGAAAACCAATGTGAATTATGAGACACCATCAGGAGAACTAACATTTGTATCGTGAGAGCCCCAGAAGAAGAAAAAAGAGAAAAGGGGGCAGAAAGCTTATTTATTTTTTTCCTTTTTTAAAAAAATTTTCTTTTATTTTTTCATTGTTCCAAGATTCATTGTTTATGTACCACACCCAGTGCTCCATATAATACATGCCCTCCTTAATACCCACCACCAGGCTCCCCCATTCAGAAAGCTTACTTAAATAAATAATAGTTGAAAGCTTCCCAAATCTAGGGAGAGAAGAGATATGGACATCCAGGTATAAGAAGTGTCTCAAGTGGGGCACCTGGGTGGCTCAATCAATTAAGCATCAGACCCTTGATTTTGGCTCAGGTCATGATCTCAGGGTTGTGAGATCAAGCCCCATACTGGGCTCCATGTCCAGTGCAGAGTCTACTTGAGGTTTTTCTCTCCCTCTCCCTCTGCTCCCCTGCCCCTCCTTCTCCTCCTCTCTCTGTCTCTCAAATAAATAAGTAAATAAAATCTTCAAGGGACCTCAAGCAAGATAAACCCAAGGAAGATTACTCTAGGACACATTATCATCAAAGTGTTAAAAGTCAAAAGATTAAGAGAAATTTGGAAGTCAGCAAGAGACAACTCATCATACACAGGGCAATTCTTATAAGGCTATCAGTGGATTTTTCAACAGATAACTGGGAGGGAGTGGGATGACAAATTCAAAATACTGAAAGGAAAAAAACCCTGCCATTCAAGAATACTATCCCCAACACAAATTTCCTTTAGAAATGAAGGCCACATAAAGACATTCTAAGACAAACAAAAGCTAGGGGAGGTCATCACCACTAGACAAGTCTTCCAAGAAATCTTAAAGGCAGTTCTTCAAGTTGAAATTAAAGAATGCTAAGTAACAGCATAAAAACATGTAAAAGTATAAAACTCACATATAAAAGTATAAAACTTTTAAAAGTATAAAAACATATAAAGTGTAAAAGTATAAAACTCACAAAAATATATAGTCAAATTCAGAATACTCTTAATACTGTAATAGTGGTGTGTAAATCATGCTTACCTCTAGTATAAAAGTTAAAAGACAATGGTACTAAAAATAACCATAGCTAAAATAATTTGCTATTGGATGTATAATATAAAAAGACAAAGTGTGACATCAGTAGCATAAGAGGTAGGAAAAGAAGTAAAAGTGTAGAGCTGTCACCTATGACTGAAGATAGTTGTTTTCAGCTTAAAAATAGGCTTCTATATTTGTGAGGTATGTTATATAAGCCTCATNTACTGTAATAGTGGTGTGTAAATCATGCTTACCTCTAGTATAAAAGTTAAAAGACAATGGTAACTAAAAATAACCATAGCTACAATAATTTGCTATTGGATGTATAATATAAAAAGACAAAGTGTGACATCAGTACCATAAGAGGTAGGAAAAGAAGTAAAAGTGTAGAGCTGTCACCTGTGACTGAAGGTAGTTGTTTTCAGCTTAAAAATAGGCTTCTATATTTGTGAGGTATGTTATATAAGCCTCATTTTTTAAAGCAGCAAGAGAAAAGAAAACAGTTACAGACCACAGAGACTCCATAAGGCTATGAACTGATTTTTCAGCAGCAACTTTTCAGGTCAGAAGAGAGTGGCATGACATAGTCAAAATGCTAAAAGGAAAAAAAGTAATACTAAAACCTGCAAGCAAGAATATTCTATCCAACAAGGCTATCGTTCAGGATAGAAGGAGAGGTAAAGAGTTTCCCAGACAAAAGTTAAAGGAATTCATAACCACTAAACCAACCTTACAAGAAATATTAAAGGGAATTCTCTAAGTGGCAAGGAAAAACCATAAGCAGGACTAAGAAAAGTAGGAAAGGAAAAAGTTTCATAGATACATATATACATAATAAATGTAGTAAATTAATCACTTATAAATCCAGTAGAGGTTAAAGCACAAAGCTGTAAAATCAAGTATATCTATAAAACTATTCAAAGAATTCACAAAATAAAAATATGACACCACATACCTAAAAACGGGGTTGGGGGGAAGTAAAAATTTAGTGCTTTCAGAATAAGTCTAAACTTAAGCAACTATCAACTTAATATAAGTTGCTATACACATAAGATGTTATATATAAATCTAATGGTAACTGTAAATTAAAACCCATAATAGATACACAAAAAGAGAGAGAGAGAGAGAAAGGAATCCAAGCATATCACTAAAGAAAGCCATACAACCACAAAAGAAGAGAGCAAGAGAAGAAACAGGGAAGAACTTAAAAACCATAAAACAAGAAACAAAATGGCAGTGAGTACGTACCTATCAATAATTACTTTGAATGGAAATAGACTAAATGCTCTAATCCAAAGACATAAGGTAACAGAATGGATTAAAAAATTAAGACCCATTTATATGCTGCCTCAAAGAGACTCATTTCAGACCTAAAGCATATACAGTTTGAAAGGGAAGAGGTGGACATTAGGGAAATACAAATCAAAACCATGATGAGATACCACCTCACGCCTGTCAGAATAGCTAAAATTAACAACAAGAAATAACAAGTGTTTGCAAGGATGAGAAGAAAAGGGAACCCACTTACACTGTTGGTGGGAATGCAAACTGGTACAGCCACTCTGGAGAATAGTATGGAGGCTTCTCAAAAAACTAAAAATTAAACTACCCTATGATTCAGCAATTACACTACTAGGTATTTACCCAAATGATAAAAAAAAAATACAGATTTGAAGGGGTACACACACCCCAATGTTTATAAAGCATTAACAATAGCCAAACTATGGAAAGAGCCCAAATGTCCATCAAAAGATGAATGGATAGGGGCACCTGGGTGGCTCAGTGGGTTAAAGCCTCTGCCTTCGGCTCAGGTCATGATCTTAGGGTCCTGAGATCGAGCCCCACATCGGCCTGTCTGCTCAGCGGGAGCCTGCTTCCTCCTCTCTCTCTGCCTGCCTCTCTGCCTACTTGTGATCTCTCTCTGTCAAATAAATAAATAAAATCTTTTAAAAAAAGATGAATGGATAAAGAAGATGTGATATACAAACACCGTGGAATATTACTCAGCCATCAAAAAGAATGAAATCTAGCTTTGCGCAGTGGCAGTATCGTAGCCAATGAGGTTTATCCGAGGCGCAATTATTGCTAATTGAAAAAGAATGAAATCTTACAACAACATAGATGGAGCTGGAGTATATTATGCTTAGTGAAATAAGTCAATCAGAGAAAAACAAATACCATATGATTTCACTCCTAGGTGGAATTTAAGAAACAAAACAGATGAACATATAGGGGTGGGGAGAAAGAGAGAAACAAACCATAAGAGACTCTTAATGTTAGAGAACAATCTGAAGGTTGATGAAGGGAGGTAGGTGGGGGACAGGATAGATAGGTAATGGGCATTAAGGAGGGCACTTGTTATGATGAGCACTGGATGAGCACTGAATTTTAATCCTGAAACCAATATTGGACTGTATGTTAACTTACTAGGATTTAAACAAAAATTTATAAATAAATAAATTAAATAAATAAATAAATAAATAAATAACAAAAAATAAAGTAAAGGATAGAAAAACATTTTTCCTGCAAATGAAAGTAAAAGGTAGGGTAGCAATACTTATATTGGACAAAATAGACTTTGAAACAAAATCTGTAACAAGAGACAAAGAAGCACGCTACATAATCATAAAGAGAACAATCCAACAAGAACATATAACAATTGTAAATATTTATGCATCCAACAAGAAAGCACCCAAATCCATAACGCAGCTATTAACAAACAAAGGAAGTAATCGATAGCATATAAAATAGTAGAGGACTTTAATATCCCACTTATATTAATGGATAGATCATCCAAACAGAAAATCCACAAGGAAACACTGGCTTTGAATGACACAGTGGGCCAGCTAAACCTAACAGATATATTCAGAACATTCCATCCAAAATCAGCAGAATACAGATTCTTTCCAAGTGTACATGGAACATTCTCCAGAACAGATCGCATTAGGCCACCAAAAAGTCTCAACAAGTTCAAGAAGAATGAAGCCATATCGTGCATCTTTTCCAACCACAATGCTGTGAGACCAGAAATAACCACAGGAAAAAATCTGGAAAGAACACAAATACATAAGATTAAATAACAGGTACTAAACAATGAATGGTAAACCAAGAAATCAAAGAGGAAACCAAAAATACATATGGAAACAAATGAAAATAAAATACAATGGCCCAAAATCTTCAGGGTGTAGCTAAAATTATTCTAAGAAGAAGTATTATAGCAATACAGGTCTATTTCAAGAAGCAAGAAAAATCTCAACTGAAAACCTAACCTTGTATCTAAAGGAGCTAGAAAAAGAAGAACTAGCAAAACCCCAAACCAATAAAAGGAAATAAGAAAGATCAGAGCAGAAATAAATGGTACAAAAAATAAATCACATCAATAAAACAGGAGCTAGTTCCTCAAAAAGATCAACAAAGTTGATAACTTTTAGCCAGACACATCAAAAATAAAAGAGAGAGAGAGAGAGGACTCAAGCAAAATCAGGAATAAAAGAGAAGAAATAACAACCAACACCACAGAAATACAAAGGATTAGAAGAAAATATTATGAAAAATTGTATGCCAACAAAGTGGACAATCTAGAAGAAATGGATAAATTCCTAGAAACACACAACCTCCCATAACTGAATCAAGAAGAAGTAGAAAATTTGGGTAGCCTAATTACCAAGATTGAAATTTAATCAGTAATCAAAAACTCCCAATAAACAAAAATCCAGGACCAGAGGGCTTCACAGGTGAATTCTATCAAAGATGAGTTGAGGGCGCCTGGGTGGCTCAGTGGGTTAAAGCCTCTGCTTTCAGCTCAGGTCATGATCTCAGGGTCCTGGGATCGAGGCCCACATCGGGCTCTCTGCTCAGCAGGGAGCCTGCTTCCCCCTCTCTCTCTGCCTGCCTCTCTGCCTCCTTGTGATCTCTCTCCCGCTGTGAAATAAATAAATAAAATCTTTAAAAAAAAAAAAAATCACAGTACACAACATTACTAGTGGAGGAAAATNCCTATCCTTCTCAAATTATTCCACAAAACAGAAGAGGAAGGAAAGCTTTCAAATTCATTCTATGAGAGCATTACCCAGATACCAGATAAGCAAACTACCAAAAGAGAGAACTACAGGCCAATATCTCTGATGAATGTAGATGCAAAAATCGTCAACAAATATTACTGAAACAAATCTGACAATGCATTAAAATAATCATTCACCACAATGAAGTGGGATTTATTCCTGGGAGGTTCAATATTTGCAAGTCAATCAACGTGATATATTGCAGCAACAACAGAAAGGTTAAAAAACATATGATTACTTCAATAGATACAAAAAAAGTTCTTGACAAAGTACAACATCATTCATGATAAAAACCCTCAACAAAGTAGGTTTAGAGGGAACATACTTCAACCTAATAAAGGCAATATATGAAAAAACAACAGCTAACATCATCCTTACTGGGGAAAAACTGAGAGGTTTTCCCCTAATACAGGAACAAAGCAAGGATATCCAGTCTCACCACTCTTATTCAACTTAGTACTGGAAGTCTTAGCCATGGCAATCAGACAACAAAAAGAAATAAAAGGCATCCAAGCTGGTAAGGAGGAAACAAAACTTTCACTACTTGAAGATGACATGATACTGTATTTGGAAAACCCTAAATACTCCACTAAAAAAACTACTAGAACTGATAAGTGAATTCAAAAAATCACAGGGCACAAAATAAATATATGGAAACCTGTTGGATTTCTATATACCAATCATGATGTCACAAAAAGAGAAATTGAGAAAACAATGCCATTTACAATTGTGCCAAAAACAATAAAATACCTAGGAATAAATTTAACAAAAGAAGTGAAAGACCTGTATTCTAAGAACTATAAAACAGTGGTGAAAGAAACTGAAGGTGACACAAACAAATGGAAAAATATTTCATGCTCATGGATTGGGAGAACGATTTTTGTTAAGATGTCCTAACTACCCAAAGCAATATGCGGATTTAATGAAATTCCTATCAAAATACAAATGCCATTTTGCACAGAACTAGAAGAAATAATTCTAAAATTTATATGAACCACAAAATACCCTGAAAAGCCAAAGCAATCTCAAAAAATAAGAAAACATGAGGTATCACAATCCCAGATTCCAAGATATACTAAAAAACTATAATAATCAAAATAGTATGGTACTGGCCCAAAGATAGACAGATAGACCAACAGAACACAATGGAGGGTCCAGAAATAAACCCATGGTTATATGGTCAATTAATATATGACAAAGGAGGCAAGAATATGCAGTAGGAAAAAGACAGTCTCTTCAATAAATGGTATGGGAAAAACCCGACAACGACATGCAAAAGAATGAAACTGGACCATTTTCTAATACCACACACTAAAATAAAAAAAATGGATTAAGGACTTAAATGTGAGACCTGAAACCATAAAATTCCTAGAAGAGAACATAGACAGTAATTTCTTTGGCATGGACCATAAAATTTTTTTTCTACATGTCTCCTCAGGCAAGGGATATAAAGAAAAAATTAACTGTTGAGACTAAATCAAAATAAAAGGCTTCTGCACAGCAAAGGAAAACATCAACAAAACAAAAAGACAATCTACTAAATGGAGGAGATGTTTGTGAATGATATATACAATAAGAGCTTAATATCCAAGTTTATTAAAGAACGTATGCAATTGAACACCAAATAAACAAAACAATTTAAAAATGTGCAGAGGACCTGAATAGACATTTTTCCATAGAAGACTCACAGATGGCAAACAAACACACAAAAAATGTTCAAAATTGCTGATTATTCAGGATACGGAAATCTAAACCACAATGAACTATCACCTCAGACCATTTAGAATAGTTAAAATAAAAAACACAAGAAATAACAAGGGTTGACAGGAATGGAGAAAAAGGAACGCTTATGCACTGTTGGTGGGAATGCAAACTGGTGCATCCACTGTGAAAGACAGTATGGAGATGCCTCAAAAAATTAAAAGTAAAATTACCATATGATCCAGTAATTCCACTGCTAGGTATTTACCCAAAGAAAACAAAAACATTAATTCAAAAAGGTATGTTCACCCATAGGTTTTTTGCAGCATTATTTACAATAGCCAAGGTATGGAAGTAACCCAGTGTCCATAGACACATGAATGAATAACAAAGATGTGGTACGTATATGCAATGAAATAACAGCCATAAAAAGAATGACATACTGTGATTTGCAAATCATGGATGGATTTGGAGGGCATAATGCTAAGTGAAATAAGTCAGTCAGAGAATGACAAACACCGTATGATTTTACTCGTATGTTGAATTTAAGAAACAAAACAAACAAAGAAGAGACAAAAAAAACCTCCAGACTCTTAAATATAGAGAACTGGTGGTTGCCAAAAGGTTGGGGTTGTGGGGTAGATGAGTGAAATAGTGAAGGGGATGAGCACTGAATATAGAATTGTTGAATTACTGTATCGTATACCTGAAAGTAAAATAACACTGTATGTTAATTATACTGGAATTTTTAAATTATGAAAATAAAAAAAAATTTAAGAGAAAAGGTTATGACTAAAATGTCTACATTAAGAAAAAAGAAAGATTTCAAATGAACTATCTGCCTTTAGAGCTCAAGAAACTAGAAAAATAAGGAAAAAGACTATGTTAGCAGAAAGAAGGAAAAAAAGATTACAGCAGAAATAAATGAAAGAGACTAGAAAAACAGTGGAAAAAATCAATGAAACTAATAGTTGTATTTTTGAAAAGATAAACAAAATTGATAAACCTTTAGCTAGACTTACAAAGAAAAAAGAGAAGACTCAAGCAAATGAAATTATAAATGAAAGAGACATTACAACTGACACCACAGATATACGAAGAACCATAAGAGACTACTAAGAAACACTATACACCAATAAAAGGACAACTTAGGAGAAATGGAAATTTTTCCAGAAAAATACAACCATCTAAGAATGAATCATGAAAAAATAGAAAATCTGAACAGATTAGTAATAAGTAAGGAGATTGAATGAGTAATCAAACACAACAAAAATAAGCCAAGGATTGAGTGGCTTTAGGGGTAAATCCTACAAAACATTAAAAAAAATGCCAGTTCTTCTCAAACTCTTACAAAAATTGAAGAGGAGGGAAAGCTTTCAATCGCATTTTATGAGGCCAGTATCAGCCTCATACTAAAGTCAGATAAGGACAGTACATGAAAAGAAAATTACAGGCCAATATCTCTGAAGAATATAGTTAAAATATCCTCGCCAAAATACTAGCAAACTGAATTTAGCACCATAGTGAAAGGATCATGCACCATGATCAAGTAGGATTTATCCCTTAGACATAAGGATGGTTCAACATAAGCAAATCATAAATTGTTATATTAATAAGATTAAGGATAAAAACGATATGATTATCTCAATAGATGCACAAAGAATTTGACAAAATTCAACATTCTCTCACAATAACAACTTGCAACAAATTGAGTATAGAAGGAACATACCTCAGCACAATATATGACAAACTCACAGCTAATATCATACTCAAAGGTTGAAAACTTTTCCTCTAAGATCAAGAACAAGACAAGGATGTCCACTCTTACCACTCCTCTTCAACATAGTACTGAAAGTCCTTGGCAGAGCAATTAAGCAAGAAAAAGAAATTGAAAAATATCTAAATTGAAAAGGAAGAAGTAAAATTGTCTCTATTTGCAGATGACATAATCTTATACATAAGAAACCCTGAAGACTCCACCAAAAAACTGCTAGAATAAATGAATTTAGTAAAGTTGCAGGATACAAAATCAATATACAAGAAACAGTTGCATTCGTATATAGTAACACTAAAGTAAACAATCTCATTTATAATAGTATCAAGAATAAAATGCTTAGGAATAAATTAAATGAAGAGGTGAAAGATCTGCACACTGAAAACCATAAGACACAATTAAAATAATTGAAGAAGATATAAATAATTGAAAAAGTATCCCATGTTCTTGGAATGGAAGAATTAATATTGAAAAACTGTCCACACTACCCAAAACAATCTATGATTCAATGCTATCTATCAAAATTCCAATGGAATTTTTCACAGAAATTTTTTATAATATTTGTATGGAACCACAAAAGACCCTGAATAGCCAAAGCCATCATAAGAAAATCGATTGAAAGCTGGAAGCATCATACATACTGATTTCAGGTTATATTACAAAGCTTGAGTATTCAAAATGGTATGATTGGTACTGGTATAAAAACTGATGCATAAACAAATGGAAACCCACAAATAAAGCTATGTACACATACATGGTCAACTTAATCTATAACAAAGGTGCCAAGAATATACAATGGGGAAAGGATAGTTTCTTCAATAAATAGTGCTGGGAAAACTGGACATCCAAACACAAAAGAATGAAATTGGACACTTAATCTTACACCATATGCAAAATTCAACTCAAACTGTGTTAAAGACTTCATAGGCCTGAAACCATAAAACTTCCAGAAGAAAACACAGGGAAAATGTTCCTTGACATTGGTCTTGGCAATTTTTTTTTTTTACTATGACACCAAAAGCACAAGCAACAAAGAAAAAAAAAAAGTGGTACTGCATTAAACTAAAAATGTCTCCACAGCAAAGGAATCAAAGCACAAAATGAAAACCCAACTTAAGAAATGGGAGAAAATATTTGCAAACCATGTATCTGATAAGGGTTTAATATCCAAAATATATTTCAAAATTTACACAACTCAGTAACAAAAACAAACAAAACAGCAACAAAAAACACCAAATAACTCAATTTTTAAAAATGAGCCAAAGAATTGAAGAGACATTTCTCCAAAGAACATATACAGATGGTCAAGAGGTACACAAAAAGATGATAAACATCAGGGCGCCTGGGTGGCTCAGTGGGTTAAAGCCTCTGCTTTCGGCTCAGGTCACAATCTCAGGGTCCTGGGATCAAGGCCCGCATGGGGCTCCCTGCTCAGCGGGGAGCCTGCTTCCCCCTCTCTCTCTTCTGCCTCCCTCTCTGCCTCCTTGTGATCTCTCTCCCTCTGTGAAATAAATAAATAAAATCTTAAAAAAAAAAGATAACATCACTAATCATCAGGGAGGTACAAATCAAAACCACAATGAAATATCACCTCACACATATTAAAATGGCTATTATCAAAAAGACAAGAGATAGCAAGTGTTGGCAAGGGTGTGAAGAAAAGGGAATCCTTTTACACTGTTGATGGAAATGTAAATTGGTACAGCCCTTATGGAAAAGAGTATGGAAGTTTCTCAAAAGATTAAACATAAACAATCCCACTACTGGGTAGATATCTGAAGAAAATGAAATTGGTATCTCAAAAGGTATCTGCACCCCATATTCACTGCAGCATTATTCACAATAGCCAGATTTGAAACAACCTAAGTATCTATCAACAATGGATGAAAGGATAAAGAAAATGTGATACACACACACACACACACACACACACACACACACTGGAATACTATATGATCCTACTTATATGTGGAATCTAACAAAGTCAAACTCATAAAACCAGAGAGTAGAACTGTACTTACCAGCAAGAAGGTGGGGAAGAAGGGTTTGGAAGCACTTGGTCAGTGTGTACAAACTTTCAGTGATTTCAGAGTAAGTTGTAGGGTCCTAATGTACATCATGGTGACTATATTGCATACCTGAAATTTGCTAAGAGAGTAGATTTTAAGTGTTCTCATTACCCCAAAAAAAAAAAAAAACTAGGTGAGGTGATATATGTGTTAATTAGCTTGACTGTGGTAATCACTTCACAATCAAACTATCACGTTGTTACATACCTTAAATATATACAGTTTTTATTTGCCAATTATATCTCAATAAAGATGAGGGGGAGGATATGAGAGGACTGGTCCAAGAGGGCCACATATAAACAATAGAAGCTTCAGAAAGGAAACCAAAAATATTCAAGGAATAAATTAATCACAGAAATAACCAAAGAAAAATTCCCAAAACTGATAAAACACTCAAGCCCTCAAAATCCTCATGTTTAAGAACATTAAATCTAAATGTAAGATCCAGAATGAGGGTAAATAGTTTACCTGCAGTAGATAGATTTTTTTTAATTTAAAGTATCTTTTAGCTATTTTGGATACTAGAAAAAAATGAAACAATGCTTTCAATGATCAGAAGGAAAAACAATTTTGAATGTAGCATTCTATACAAAGCCAAACCATCAATCAAGTTCAAGGGCAAAATAAAAGACACTTTTCAGACATGCTTTAACTTAGAAAGTTTAACTTCTATAATCACTTTCTAGAAAATGTATTTTGAGTATACTCCACTAAAATGAAGACTGAAAAAAAAAATTCATAGTAAGATACAGGATCCTAAACAGTATAATTAACTTAAAATACAATGAAAAGTAATCCCAGGCTGACGTCTGTGCAGCAGGTAATCCTAGAGAAACATTGGGGAATTCAACAAATGGTTTGCTTTAAAAAGCTGAATGAGTTTAGGTATATGGTAAAGAAGGTATATGTTTGTCGAGTCAACAAGAAAAAAAATGAAGGCAATTATAAACTTTCAGTAAAGCAAATGCATGTTCCTAGAATGCTGTATTCCAAAGATACATAAGTTTTAAAAGAATCCTTGAGAGGGTATTATGCTGAGCGAAATAAGTCAATCAGAGAAAGACAATTATCATATGATCTCTCTGATATGAGGAACTTGAGGGGCAGGGTGGGGGGTTGTGGGGGGTAGGGAGGGAAAAATAATGAAACAAGATGGGATGGGGAAGGAGACAAACCATAAGAGACTTCTAATCTCATAAAACAAACTGAGGGTTACTGGGGGGTGGGAGGGTAGGGATAGGGTGGATGGGTTATGGACATTGGGGAGGGTTTGTGCTTTGGTGAATGCTGTGAAAGATGTAAGCCTGATGATTCACAGACCTGTACCCCTTGGGCAAATAATAAAAATAAAATTAAAAAAAAAAGAATCCTTGAAACTTGGAGTATCTTCCTTTGTCCCAAGTTTGGTGATATATTACATATCCTTTTCTAAAGGTGTAACAATATTAGTAGTCCTATAATAAGTATTATGAATGCTATCAAAACTTGATATCTTACTTAATTAAAATGTAATATAAATGCTACAAAACCTTATTAATGAAAATACGTCAGTATGGTTGACCAGGTAGGAGGTGGATGAAGGAAATACAATATGAACTGTTGAGGCACTAAATTTCTCATACAGATTAGAAATTAGGAAATTAATTTTAAAAATCAAGAAGAAGAGAGATCAAATTAAAAAGATAATAGAAGTGAATTTTATCTTCATTTGTTTTTACTAAAGTGTCAATAAAAACAATTTAAAGTTGATAAATCAATGAACTGAGGTACAGATCTTCCTTGGCTTATGATAGGGTTATGTCTCAATGGACCCATCATAAATTGAAAATCTCATAAGTCAAAAATGCATTTAATACACCTCACCTACCAAACATCGTTGTTTAGCCTAGTCTACCTTAAACATACTCAGAATTCTTACATTAGCCTACAGATGGGCAAAATCATCAAACACAAAGCCTATTTAATAATAAAGTGTTGAATATCTCATGTAATTTATTGAATAATGTACTGAAAAGGAAACACAAAATGGCTGTATGGTACAAAATGGTTGTAAATCTATCTATTGTTAACCCTGGTGATCATGGCAGACTGGAAACTGTGGCTCACTGCTGCTGTCCAGCATCATGAGAGAGCATCTTACCACATATATCACTAGCCAAGGAAAAGATTAAAATTCAAAGTACAGTTTCTACTGAATGCATATTGCTCTCACACCACTGTAAAGTAAAAGAATCATAAGTCAAGCCACATAAGTCGGGGACCATCTGTGTATGTTTATTATTTAGAATTATGCTTTCATAACAATAACAGAATTGGGCTGGGGGAATTTTATTATTCATGCTACATCATTCTATACTAATATTTTAATTTCTATATACATGAACTATAATAGCAATAATATAACAGGGAGTATGAGTTCACCACTGTCCTGGTCCACAGGACAATTTCCCACTGGTTCTATCTAAACCCCACTTAGCCCCCATCTTGATCAAGAGACAAGGCTTTCTCTTCATACCAACATGTCTACCCCACAAGGATTGCATTTTCCCTAGTCCCTATCCCCAGAGGCATACAGTAGCCCATGACCAGCAGCAAACTGGTTGGGACAGGGACAGAGACTAGACTGAATCTCCATGGCCCACACAAGTGTCACTTTGACCCAGATATTCATGGCCACAAGAGGCCAACCACTGGCTGTTGCTGATAACAAGATGGATAGCTGAGTAAGGCAATACAGGATTCCCTGGTGTTCTCCACATGTCATGCCACCCCTCCTCATCTCAACCAGGCTTGAGGATTTCTCACTCTTTCCTTTTCCCTCAGTCCTTCAAATTACACACCCTTCTTTCCTATTTCAGTCATAATTTATAAAAATGGGGAAATTCATTCAGTAAGCCTGCTTCCACATCTTACATCTAACTCTTTCATTTGACATTTTTATAAGCAGCTTCTTTTGCATTTTAAGCTCTTAGTTGCTGCCTCTGACGTAGTGGCCCAAGCCCACAGATCTGAGCACTGGGGAAGGGAAGATCCCTCCAGACACAAGTCAGAGATAATAGTGACTCTTGTGAGGGTGAGAAACATGCAGGAAACACAGAGATACAATCCAACTATGACATGAACAACAAAAATAATGAGAGTAACAATACTGTGCAGATTTTAAAATCAAGGATTTTCAGACCAAAAAAAGGGGGGGGCAGGAAAAACATCTAGAATGTCCCTACAAATCTGATATATATAATAAAGACATTATTATTTTAAGGAAGTACATGGTTCATAAGTTTTATGATAAAATGGACATGTCTTTGGGGTCCTCAGTTGGTTATAAGTGTCCAAACTCTTAACTTGCTCAGGTCATGATCAGCTCCACACTCAGCGCAGAGCTTGTTTGGGATTCTCTGCCTCTCTCTCTGACCCTCCCCCAGCTCATGCTCTCTCTCTCAAAAAATATATAAATAAATAAATATATAAAATCTTTTTTTTAATGGAAATCAGGGAGGAAGGAGCAAGATGGCAGAGGGGTAGGAGACTTAAATTTCATCTGGCCCCAGGAATTCAGCTAGTTATCAAACCATTCTGAACATCTACAAACTCCACAGGAGATAGAAGAGAAGAAGAGCAGCAATTCTAGGAATAGAATATCGACCAGTTACCAGAAGGTAAGACATGAGAAAAAGTGAATCCAAAGCCATGGGAAGATAGACCGCAGAGAGAGGGCTGGCTCCCGGCAAGAGAAAGAGCAGTGAAGCACAAAATCGGAATTTCTAGAAGTATACTCCACTGAGGGACCTTGGGGGGGGGGGGGTAGGGTGGAGCCTTCGTCGGGAGAGAGTGGTCTCAGGAAGTCACAGAAAGACCAGGGGTGTCTGAGTGTGGTAGAGCTCCCAAGAATCAGAGTGGAGAAGCTGCAGCAGAGTCAGAGCCGAGGAGTTGGGCTCTCAGCTCAGGGTTATCTTAAACCATGATTTGAGGCACAGTCAAGCCACTACTCTTCCAGCAGGGACCCCACAAGTGGCAGATCCGGGGAAACTCACCTCCCTCTTCTGGGAGGAGTGGCACAGGAGCATGCTGCAGGAATCTGCTGGGTTTGGAGACTCCAAACAGGGCCATGCACCAGAGATAGAAACACTCGGTCACAGGCTGGGTGAGCTCGGCCAGAGACCAGGGTAGATGGGAGTGACTGACTGCTTGTCTCTGAGGGTGCACTAAAGAGTGGGGCCCCCTGAGCTCTCCATCCTTTGGGGCCAGAGACTAGGAGACCGCCATTTCCATTCCTGTCCTCCAAAGCTGTATGGAAAATGCTCAGGGAACAAAAACTATTGAAAGCAAACCTGAGCTGATTGCTTCCCCTGGCCCCTGCCAAGGGCAGTGCAATTCTCCCCAAGGCAAAGACATTTGAGAATCACTGCAACAGACCCCTGCCCCAGAAGATTAGCAAGAACATCCACCCAAGACCAACTTCACAGATCAATGAGAACAGCAAAACACCAGTGCTAGGGGAATATAGCACGCAGAATTCATAGCTTTTTTCCCCATGATTCTTTAGTTTTTCAGTTAGATTTTTAAATTTTTTATTTTTTCTTTTTCTATTTTTTGAATGTTTCCTCTTTTGTATTTTAACCTATTTTAACTATTTTATCTTATCAATACCTTTTTAATAATCTTTTTAAAAATTATTATATTATTATTATTATTTGCCCCAGGGGTACAGGTCTATGAATCATCAGGCTTACACCTTTCACAGCACTCACCATAGCACAAACCCTCCCAATGTCCATAACCCAGCCACCCTATCCCTACCCTCCCACCCCCCAGTAACCCTCAGTTTATTTTGTGAGATTAAGAGTCCTTTATGGTTTGTCTCCTTCCCAAGCCCATCTTGTTTCATTTTTCCCTCCCTACCCCCCCACAACTCCCCACCCTACCCCTCAAGTTCCTCATATCATAAATTTTCATTTTTATAGTCATAGTCTATCCTTTCATTGTATTTAACCTTATTTTTTGTATACATATAAGTTTTTCTTTCTTTAAAATTTTGGGGTGCAGTTTCTTCTAAAAGACCAAAATATACCCTAAATCTAGCATATGGGTTTGTTCTAGTCTCCATCCTGATCACATTCTCTCTTTTTTTTTCTTTTTTTATCCAACTTATCAATTCCTTTTTAAAAATCTTTTTAAATTTTCATCTTTACAGTCATATTCCATTCCTTCACTCCAGTCCTTCATATATATATATATGTGTGTGTGTATATACATACATACACACACACATATATATAAATTTTTCTTTCTTTAAAATTTTGGGAGGCAGTTTCTTCTAACAGACCAAAATACACCCAAAATCAGGTGTGTGGCTCTATTCTACTCACCAGCCTAATCATATATACATTTTTTTTTCTTTCTTCTCCCCCCAGTTTTGGGTCTCTTCTGATTTGGTTAGTGTATATTTTCCCGAGGTTGTTCTTACCCTTAGCATTTTCTTCTCTCATTCATCTATTCTTGTCTGGACAAAATGACAAGCCAGAAAAACTCACCTCAAAAAAAAAGAACAAGAGGCAGCGCTGATTTCAGGGGACCTAATCAATAGGGACATTAGTAAGATGTCAGAACTAGAATTCAGAGTGATGATAATAAAGATACTGGCTGGGCTTGAGAAAAGCATAGAAGAAACTAGAGAATCCCTTTCTGGAGAAATAAAAGAACTAAAATCTAACCAAGTCAAAATCAAAAAGGCTATTTATGAGGTGCAATTAAAAAATCAAGGCTCTAGGGGCACCTGGGTGGCTCATTTGGTTACGTAGCTACCTTCTGATCAGGTCATGATCCCAGGGTCCTGGGATCAAGCCCTGCATTGGGCTCCCTGCTAAGTGGAGAACCTGCTTCTCCTTCTCCCTCTGCCTGCCACTCTGCCTACTTGTGCTCTCTATCTCTCTGTCAAATAAATAAAATCTTAAAAAAAAATTAAGGCTCTAACTGCTAGGATAAATGAGGCAGAAGAGAGAATTAGTGATATAGAAGATGAAATAATGGAGAATAAAGAAGCTGAGAAAAAGAGAGATAAACAACCACTGGAGCATGAGGGGAGAATTCAAGAGATAAGTGATACCATAATATGAAACAATATTAGAATAATTGGGATCTGAGAAGAAGAAGAGAGAGAGAGCAGCAGAAGGTATACTGGAACAAATTATAGCAGAGAACTTCCCTAATTTGGGGATGTAAACAAGCATCGAAATCCAGGAGGCACAGAGAATCCCCTTCAAAATCAAAAAATAGGTCCATATCCCATGATCTAATAGTAAAACTTACAAGTCTCAGAGACAAAGAAAAAATCCTGAAAGCAGCTCAGGACAAGAGGTCTCTAACATACAATGGTAGAAATATTAGATTGGCAGCAGACCTATCCACAGAGACCTGGCAGGCCAGAAAGGACTGGCATGATATATTCAGAGCACTAAACGAGAAAAATATGCACCGAAAAATACTACACCCAGCTAGGCTGTCATTGAAAATAGAAGGAGAGATAAAAAGCTTCCAGGACAAATAAAAACTAAAGAATTTGAAACACCAAACCATCCCTACAGGAAATATTGAAAGGGGTCCATTAAGCAAAGAGAAAGCCTAAAAGTAACAGACCAGAAAGGAACAGAGACAATATACAGTAACAGGCACCTTACAGATAATACAATGGCACTAAATTCAGATCTTTCAGTAGTTATCCTGAATGTGAATGGGTTAAATGCCCCAATCAAAAGACAGGGTATCAGAATGGATAAAAAAAAAAATCTATATGCTGTCTGCAAGAGACTCATTTTAGACCCAAAGACACTTCCGTATTTAAAGTGAGGGGGTGGAAAACAATTTACCTTGCGAATAGACATCAAAAGAAAGCTGGGGTGGCAATCCTTATATCAGATAAATTAGATTTTAAGGCAAAGACTATAAAAACAGATGAGGAAGGACACTATATTATACTTAAAGGGTCTGTCCAACAAGATCTAACAATTTTAAATATCTATGCTCCTAATATGGGAGCAGCCAACTATATAAACAAATTAAAAACAAAACCAAAGAAACACATCGACAATAACACAATAGCAGCNGGGACTTTAACACCCCCCCTTACTGAAATGGACAGATCATCTAAGCAAAAGATCAACAAGGAAATAAAGGCTTTAAATGACACACTGGATGAGATGGACATCACAGATTTATTCAGAACATTCCATCCCAAAGCAAGAGAATACACATTCTTCTCTAGTGCACATGGAACATTCTCCAGAACAGATCACATTCTGAGTCACAAATTAGGTCTCATCCAGTACCAAAAGATTGGGATCATTCCCTGCATATTTTCAGACCACAATGTTTGAAACTAGAACAAGAGGAAAGTTGGAAAGAATTCAAATACATGGAGGCCAAAGAGCACCCTACTAAAGAATGAATGGGTCAACCAGGAAATTAAAGAAGAATTTTAAAAATTCATGGAAACAAAGGAAAATGAAAACACAACTGTTCAAAATCTTTGGGATATAGCAAAGGTGGTCCTGAGAGGAAAGTACACAGCAATATAAGCCTTTCTCAAGAAACAAGAAAGGTCTCAAATATAAAACCTAACCCTACACCTAAAGCAGCTGGAGAAAGAACAGAAAATAAGGCCTAAAACCAGCAGGAGAAGAGAAATAATAAAGATCAGAGCAGAAATCAATGAAATAGAAACCAAAAGAACAGTAGAACAGATCGACAAAACTAGGAGCTGGTTCTTTGAAAGAATTAATAAGATTGANAGATGATATGATACTTTATGTGGAAAACCCAAAAGACTCCACTCCAAAACT
>LNAC01000352.1:35861-129674 GCA_002007465.1 Ailurus styani
TATTATGAGCAACTCTACACCAGCAAATTTGACAATCTGGAAGAAATGGATGCATTCCTAGAGATGTATAAACTACCAAAACTGAACCAGAAAGAAATAGAAAACCTGAACAGACCCATAACCAGTAAGGAGACTGAAGCAGACATCAAAAATCTCCCAATAAACAAGAGCCCAGGGCCAGATGGCTTCCCAGGGGAATTCTACCAAACATTTAAAGAATGAATACCCACTCTCCTGAAACTGTTCCAAAAAATAGACATGGAAGGAAAACTTCTAAACTGATCTTATGAGGCTAGCATTATCTTGATCCCAAAACCAGACAAAGACCCCATCAAAAAGGAGAATTACAGACCAGTATCCATGATGAACATGGATTGCAAAAATTGTCGCCGAAATACTAGCCAATAGGATCCAACAGTACATTAAAAGGATTATTCACCATGACCAAGTGGGATTAATTCCTGGACTGCAAGGTTGGTTCAACATCAGCAAATCAATCAATATGATATAATACATTAAGAAAAGAAAGAACAAGAACCATATGATCCTCTCAATAGATGCTGAAAAAGCATTTGACAAAGTACAGCATTGTTTCTTTTTTTTTTTTTTAAAGATTTTATTTATTTCACAGAGGGAGAGAGGTCACAAGGAGGCAGAGAGGCAGGCAGAGAGAGAGATGGGGAAGCAGGATCCCTGCTGAGCAGAGAGCCCGATGCGGGCCTCGATCCCAGGACCCTGAGATCATGACCTGAGCCAAAAGCAGAGGCTTTAACCCACTGAGCCACCCAGGCGCCCTACAGCATTGTTTCTTGATCAAAAATCTTCACAGTGTAGGGATAGAGGGTACGTACCTCAATATCATAAAAGCCATCTATGAAAACCCACAGTGAATATCATTCTCAGTGGGAAAAAACTGAGAGCTTTTCCCCTAAGGTCAGGAACACAGCAGGGCTGTCCACTATCACCACTGCTATTCAACACAGTACTAGAAGTCCTAGCCTCAGCAATCAGGCAACAAAAAGAAATAAAAAGCATCCAAATCAGCAAAGAAGAAGTCAAACTCTCACTCTTTGCAGATGATATGATACTTTATGTGGAAAACCCAAAAGACTCCACTCCAAAACTGCTAGAACTCACACAGGAATTCAGTAAAGTTGCAGGATATAAAATCAATGCACAGAAATCAGTTGCATTTCTATACACTAACAACAAAATGGAAGATAAAGAAATTAAGGAGTCGATCCCATTTACAATTGCACCCAAAACCATAAGATACCTCAGAATAAACTTAACCAAACAGGCAAAGAATCTGTACTCAGAAAACTGCAGAGTACTCATAAAAGAAATCGAGGAAGACACAAAGAAATGGAAAAATGTTTCATGCTCATGGATTGGAAGAACAACTATTGTGAAAATGTCTATGCTACCTAGAGCAGTCTACATATTTAATTCAATCCTTATCAAAATACCATCAACTTTTTTCAAAGAAATGGAACAAATAGTCCTAAAATTTATATGGAACCAGAAAAGACCCTGAATAGCCAGAGGAATGTTGAAAAAGAAAACCAAAGTTGGCAGCATCACAATTTCAGACTTCAAGCTCTATTATGAAGCTGTAATCATCATGACAGTATGGTACTGGCACAAAAACAGACACATAGATCAATGGAACAGAATAGAAAGCCCAGAAATGGACCCTTGACTCTGGTCAATTAATCTTCGACAAAGCAGGAAAGAATGTCCAATGGAAAAAAGACATTCTCTTCAACAAATGGTGTTGGGAAAATTGGACAGCTACATGCAGAAGAATGAAACTAGAGGGCGCCTGGGTGGCTCAGTGGGTTAAAGCCGCTGCCTTCGGCTCAGTCATGATCCCAGGGTCCTGGGATCGAGGCCCACATCGGGCTCTCTGCTCAGCAGGGAGCCTGCTTCCTCCTCTCTCCACATCGGGCTCTCTGCTCAGCAGGGAGCCTGCTTCCTCCTCTCTCCTCTCTCTCTGCCTGCCTCTCTGCCTACTTGTAATCTCTCTCTGTCAAATGAATAAATAAAATCTTAAAAAAAAAAAAGAAAAGAAACTAGACCATTTCCTTACACCACACAGAAAAATAGACTCCAAATGGATGAAATACCTCACAACCTCTTCAACCTCAGCCGCAGCAACTTCTTCCTAGAAACATCACCAAAGGCAAGGGAAGCAAGGGCAAAAATGAACCATTGGGACTTCACCAAGATTAAAAGCTTTTGCACAGCAAAGGAAATAGTCAGCAGAACCAAAGACAACTGACAGAATGGGAGAAGATATTTGGAAATGACAATCAGATAAAGGGCTAGTATCCAAAATCTGTAAAGAACTTATCAAATTCAAACCCATAGAATAACCCAATCATGAAATAGGCAGAAGACATGAACAGACATTTCTGCAAAGAAGACATCCAAATAGCCAAAAGACACATGAAAAACTGTTCAACATCACTCGGCATCAGGGAAATAGAAATCAAAATCATAGTGAGATACCACCTCACACCAGTCAGAATGGCTAAAATTAACAAGCCAGGAAACAACAGGTGTTGCCGAGGATGTGGGGAAAGGGGAACCCTCCTATGCTGTTGGTGGGAACGGAAACTGGTACAGCCACTCTGGAAAACAGTATGGAGGTTCCTCAAAAAGTTGAAAATAGAGCTTAGCAATTGTACTACTGGGTATTCACCCTAAAGATACAAATGTAGTGATCCGAAGGGGCACGTGTACCCCAATGTTTATAGCAGCAATGTCCACAATAGCCAAACTATGGAAAGAGCCTAGATGTCCATCAACAGATGAATGGATAAAGAAGATGTGGTATATATACATACAATAGAATACTATGCAGCCATCAAAAAACCAAAATCTTCCCATTTGCAACAACATGAATGGAACTAGAGGGTATTAGGCCAAGCGAAATGAGCCAATCAGAGAAAGACAATTATCATATGATCTCACTGATATGAGGAATCTGAGAAACAAGACAGAGGATCATAAGGGAAGGGAAGAAAAATGAAACAAGAAGAAACCAGAGAGGGAGACAATTCTTAATCTCAGGAAACAAACTGAGGGTTGCTGGAGGGGAGGGAGGTGGTACGGAAGGGGTGGCTGGGTGATGGATACTGGAGAGGGTATATGCTGTGGTGAGAGAAAAAAAAATTTTTTTTAATTAAAAAAATGGAAATTGGGTTGTGACTGACTTGTGTCTGGAGGCCTTTGTACCTTGCCTAAACAAATACTAAAAGTAAATCTACTGGTATTATGGATAAATAACTTGATTTTAAAAGTACAGTTAAACTTGTGTGTATTATCTTCTTCCTCTACTTCCCCTTCCCATTCCTTTCTGAACAATTCAATCCAAAAGCCCTGGGTGACAGAGGAACTTGCAGTGGCCCAGAGTGAGGCTTTGGAACGTTACCAGGGAGGGAAAGGAAAGCATGCTTATGTGGAGGGGAGGGGAAAAGGGATGGAGAGGATGGAGGGAAATAGGCCTAGATGGTTTGTTGAAAGCCAGGTGTAGCAAGCAAGGCATTCCGAAGAGATGGAGTAGGGTTGGTGGTCCAGCCCGGTGTGTAATTTCAGAGCCTGTGTAGGGCAAGAAGGGCAGAAATGCAGGGTATCAGAGCTATAGCTGAATGAGGAGATCATCCATGGATACATGTGAGGGGTAGCCCAGCACAAAGCATCAGAGTCTGAGCTGGGTAGGGAGATCATCTGTATAGGAAAATCAGGTGTATAGGATACTGGCCCACATGGGGTATCAGTGTCCAAATGGGGTGAGATGCATCTGTGCAGTCCAGAGCAGTAGCAGGTATAGGTACAGGTGTCAAAGTCCAAAGAGGATAGGGAGGGTGTCCATGTAGGGAGTGGGGTAGCAGTGGTGAGGGGGAAATTGATTATATAGATAGTAAAGTTGATCAAATACATAAAAAAGTAAAGGTAGTGGGAATCAGACCTCTCACCATCAGAGCTAGGAGCTACAAATACAGAAAGGGAGAAACCTAGAATTAAATTAGGTGTTGGATTGGAATTGAAGATATCAGTGTGCACTCATAGCTAGACAGTAAAACAAATATAAGTATAAATGTACACACACACAATCACAAACAATCCCTAGTCTCTCGAGGGAGCAGCCTTGGAAGTAATGACACCCCAGAAGTAATGAACACATCTAGTACCCAGATCTTGATTTCTAATACTCTTTACCACTAAAAAGAAAGAAAAGAAAGGAAACAAAACAAAACGAGTGTGCCTTAGAGAAATGGCTGATGCCAAGGCCAAGGCAAAGAAAATGTAAGGTCAGTCTGGAACATCTTGTACCAGAAAGTATGGAAGGGCTCAATAAATGATGGGGATGTGTCAAAAGGACAAAGCAGCAACCCTGAAAGGGCTTCTACTGGTCCAATCTAAGATAATTTGAGCATCATAATAATTATAATAATAGATTATAACACATTAACAAAACAGGAATCTATGAGTCCCATACCCATACAAATGGATGGATAGATGGAGAGAAGGAAGGAAGGAAGGAAGGAAGGAAGGAAGGAAGGAAGGAAGGAAGGGAGGGTGGGTGAGTTGGTTTGAAAAAGAACAGTGAATTTACCTAATCTCAAAATTTTTCTTCACAAAATACCTATTACAGCGAGAAAAAATAACTTCATAGTGGAGAAGTCTGAAGGACATCACTTTAATCAGGTAGCTAAAGTAAACATCATTATATATAGAATAAATTGAAATTGTGTACCACTTAATGGAATGCAATGAGGAAAACTCAGCATCACATCTGGTATATTTCTGGCAAGAGTCCATAACCTGAGTCTAATCATGAGGCAATGTCATAAAAATGCAAACTGAGGAACACTTTACAAAATAACTGGCCTGTTGTCTTCAGAGGTGTCAACATTATGAAAATCCAAGACAGATTAAGAACTATTCCAAATTGAAGGATATTTTAAATGAACATGACAAGTAAATGCAATGAGAGAGTCTGAGTGTCATCCTTTTGCTATAAAGGACATGAAAATTGGGGACACTGGCAGCATGTAAATGGACAGCATGTAAATGAGTGGATCATGGTAATGTATCAGTATTAATTCCCTGATTTGTATGGTTGTGATGAGGTAATACAGGGTACTCTACAAAATACACGGTGTGTAATCTTGAGTGTTGCTCAGAATCATCTAGAAGATTTGTTAAGATACAGGTACCTGAACTCCATTCCAGAGTTTCTGATTCAGGGGGTCTGGGATGGGGCTTAAGAATGTGCATCTCTGGGCGCCTGGGTGGCTCAGTGGGTTAATGCCTCTGCTTTCAGCTCAGGTCATGATCTCAGGGTCCTGGGATCGAGGCCCGCATCGGGCTCCCTGCTCAGCGGGGAGCCTGCTTCCCCCTCTCTCTCTCTGCCTGCCTCTCTGCCTCCTTGTGATCTCTCTCCCTCTGTGAAATAAATAAATAAAATCTTTAAAAAAAAAAAGAATGTGCATCTCTAACATATTATTAGAAGATACTGATGCTACTTTGAGAGCCACCAGTATAAAAGAATACCCTTGTTTGGAAAAAAGCTGAAGTATTTACGGGCAATGAGACTTACTATCAATGGTTCAGGACCAGAGCAGTTCTTTGGAATGTATTTGAAAGTTTTATTTAATTTTGAAGTGTTTCAATAAACAAACAACCTCACCAATTCCAAAGCCATCAAATCAGAATTTAGGATAACTGGGCAGTGAGGCAGCTGTGGGTGAGCAGTGCCCAGGACACACCTCCTAATGGGTAGTGCAAAGTAGAGTAAATAAGATAGGAGAGGGGCCACTGAAGGCATTTAAGAGAACCAAATGTTTTCAAGTTCTTAAAAACATTTGTTGACCAAAAACAAAACAAAACAAAACATTTGTTGACAACAAATATGCAAGTCGCTACATCTCTAAACACTAGAATACATGTCCTTTATTAAAAATTTGAGTCTTCAATGGCTATTTCCCTGCATATCTTCAAGCTCCTCCTTATCCATTTTACTTGTACCTCAGGCTCTACATTAAAGAATTAGGAAACACATCTAATAAAAGAGCTGATTTACCTACAAAAAATCATCTGATACCATGTTAAAGGGTTAGGCAAGAAAATAAAATCCATCAGCTGGATTTAAGCCGCTAATATTCTTCAACCCCATACCTTTCCAAAAAGTTTGCTGGGTCTTCCACTTATCAGTCATGTGACCCTAGGCAAGTTTCCTGTCCTCTCTGTAGCTCCATTTCCCCATCAGTAAAATGGGAATAATAATAGCATCTATACCTCATTGGAGTGTTATGAGGACTAAAAAAATGTAATGGACATAGAATAAGCCTGGCACATAGTAAGCCCTTGATAAATGTCATAGGCTGTTACTTCAAGTTTGGCAACATAAAATACTTTTTGGATTTGAGAATGGCCATCCCAGCCCCCATCACACTCCCCTTACCACTTTACATGTGAAGCTTCTGGGCAGAAATTCAACAAATATGCATAGAAACCAAGGAGTTTCCTTGGAGAAAAGATACCAAGATGCTGTTTTCAGACCATCTTTGGTGATTCTCATGGCTCTAACTCCGATCAGAGAGGCAGTAAATTGTGGTGGTGGGAGCTTGGGCTCCAGTGATGGAGTCTGGGGTCTGATTCCAGGTTCTACTACTTACTGTCTCACCTTTAGCAAGTTACTTAACCTTTGTGGACCTCAGTCTCCCTCTCTGTAAAATGGAAGAGATGATAATAATATCTACTTGATAAGGTTTATGGGAAGACAAAGGAAACAGTTTATACCAAGAAACTGTCATAGTGCTTGACATAAAATAAACACTTAGTAAAACTTCTGGGCACAAGGTGTGGCCATATGACTAGCTGTAATCAATGCCATGATGTGTGTCACTTCTGCAGGGGAGGAAAAATATTTTTTCTCTACCCTCTTATGTTCAGTACCTGAAGACTGCAAGTTAAACTGACCAAAGATAGGCTCCACACAGAAAGAAGTGAAAACCCAAAGAAGTAATTAGGCTTGAGAGCATTGGTACCATTTTAAGGAAGTTGAGAGATTGTGGAGAAGTCACAAAGACAAAGGAAAGGATATTTGGGCTTTCAGGGATAGTAAATTGTGATAAGGTAAAGATACGTGGAAACCTAAGGGAAGGTGAGGGTTTTTTTAGTAAGGCTATTGCACAGACTCAAGTCAGTACTCTCTCTACTGATAAGAGTCATCTACAGTAATTAAAAGTTATTCTCTTCAGGAGTTGAAGAGAAAAGGATGGATTCCTTCACAAAGGGAAATGCATGCCCTGCTTTCAGGCAGGAAGGGAGACTCCCAAGAGTTCCTCCTCTGTTTGCTATTTCTCAAGTGCCTTGAGCTCAAAATAATCCTCATGCCAAAGTAGTCTATTTTGGTATAGCATATTCTGATCGCCTTCACTTCTAAGCTGAACCATTTAATTACCAGTACCAGATTCTCAAGAACACATTCCCTCCGACATGATGACCCACAAATTTCTAGACAAACAGCTGCTAGGTGAGCTTGGGGCCCTGAGTACTTAAAATGAAAGGTGAGCCACCTCTGTGACGTACAAGGGCACGCAGCCTGCGCAAGAATAGATATTAACCTTTGTTGGGTATGCCACTCAAATTTGGGAGTTGTTTCCTACCACAGCATAACCTACCCTACCCTGACTGATCAAACACAACTACCACCCACTCCACTGCCAAGGAAAGCCTATCTCGAAGGAGGATTTTGGATTGTTGATGTTGGCCTGGGTCAGGAGGGTGGAGGTGTCATTTCTGAGTGCAGTGTGTGGCTGAGACTGAAAATCCTCTTACTCAACAGATGTCGGAATAGTTATCCACTGCCATGTAACATATCATCCCAAAACTTACTGGCCACATGCACAGACCACCATACCATATTGTCAATACTCAGAGCTGGCTGTCCCACCTCTCCCAGCTGCCATGCCCTTCCTATCCCTGTCTATTGGTACATACTGCCCAGCATGAGGATTACATAAGGTATCAGGTGCAAGTCAATCTTCTGTGAAAGAGAAGGCAAAGTCAGCTGTGTCTCAACACTTAGAAAAACACATGGATAAAAGACCACCAGGGAACACAGATACTTGCAAAGGGGTGGGCAGGAAGCTCAAGCCAGCAGTGAGTCACACCTGCACCCTTGGTTGGTGGAGTGAACCAGCACATAAAATTGGTGTCTCCCACAGACTACCCTTTTCCTCTTCTGACCATCTGCCCATTGATGTTTCAATTGCTTATTTCACACTGCTTCCCAAAGGTGTTTTCAATATAGTCTTAACAACCACCATACCAACACATTATCTTAAAAATATATGTAAGAGGCCACTAGAGAATATGATGTCCAACCCCTCCATCTTCCCCTTGAGCTACATCTGGGCCCACAAACACCATCCCAGCAAATCCTGACATATAAGTGGGCAGGTCTATCAAGGGCCCTGATTTAATAGCCCAGAATTCAGGAATCAGAAAGATGTGAACACCAAAAAAAAAAAAAAATCATGCAAGGAGCCACAATAAGTGATATAATATTAACAGGCAGGCATCCCTCCTTCCCAAGGAAAAAGATGGCAGTTTATAGTGGTCCCTCCTATCCCCAATTCCAAGCACACATAATTGCTTCAGGAAAAACAGACTGGGAACTACTGGCATACTCTACTCCCAGATAGCCTGCCACCCCCACAGGCAGTGTTTCCAATCAGGGTGTGAGTGAATGGAGATGACAGAGTTCTCCCCTGGAGACAAAGAGGTATCATTTGCAGAGAAATGGAACAGGGTGGAAAAGGGATGTGAAAAATCATCAAACTGCTCCCCAGGCATGGTCAACAAAATAAGTTAAAGCCATCATTTCAAGGTTAAGTCAGGAGACAAACACACATGATGCTATAAATACAGTGTCCCTTTGGGCACCATGGCATAGATCATAACAGGCCAAGGGCTAAATGGGACACATGGTGGGTGCCCATCTCTGTCAGGCCTGATGGACTGACAGGCAGACAAATGTGAAATGCAAGCCTTGCAGCCAGGGCCTGCCCTGGGTGAAATTTCATTAAAACGCACATCAAAGATCAAATGGTGGGAACAAAAAGTTAAAAAAAACAAAAACAAAAACAAAACAAAACAAAACAAAAAAACAGCAGCAGCCAACCTTGGGGGGTAAGAAAGGAGGAAAGTTAACATTATCCAGGAACCATTCCTAGCTGCCCCCTGGCCGCCTGATCTTCAACAATTTGGCAGGCTCCTTCTGAGGGCCATGAGATCTCAAAACCATCCTGCTTCACAGTCTTGAGAGGGACTCACGAGATAATGTCAAAATACTCTAAGAACCTCCTCACTACGTACGTGCCAGGCACTGTGCTAAGTCTCTCACTGTGCATAGTCTCTCATTTCGCAATCCCGGGGGTTGGATGAGGCCAGTATGATCCATCCTACTTCACTGACACAGAAGCTGGAGGTCAGAAGAGTTTATTCACTGGTCCAAGATCACATGGGTGGGAAAGCCAGCATTTGAACCCCTATATTTCCAACTCCAAAGCTTATGCTCTTATCCCTGATGCTGCTGCCTCAGTTCTTGGATGATCACAAGCTACGTGGCCCTTCCCACCACCACCCTTCACAGCAGCTGGGCCAAGAGTGGCACACACAATCTGGAACCATGCCCCCCATGCCCATTCATCACTAATGAATGATCAGGGGTCCTCCTGGGCCTGTACCCCACTGACAACCCTGCTGAGAGCAATGCTTTCAAGCAGCCGCTGCCAACGCATCCAAGGGCTGTGGAACCAAACCAAGTGGACACCCGGGGTTAGTACCATGTCCCAAGCGGAGGCTATGGCCAGCATGGGAGGGCCCAGTAAGGAAAGGCCACGCCTCACCCCCTTGGTCACATGTGTCCCCTCTACATGCTTACAGCTACTTGGCTAGTTCAGGTGCTCCTTATCTCCTCTGGGCTACACTTGGCCACAGACGTCTCTCAGCACACATATGAGCATGACTCCTTCCAGCTCAGAGTCTTCAGGGGCTCCCCATTACCCCCGGGCTCAAGGGAATCCTCCTCAGCCAGAACCCTTCCAAAGGCCCTCACGCCCTGTGGCCACCTGCAGAAGGCCCTCTCAGTTTATGTACGTGAACTTACGTCAACATAAGATTTGGCTCAAGCACGCACACCAAACAGCTGATATCGATGACTTCTGAAGTTGAGATTAAAAGGGATAGGAAGGAAAATTTCAACCTGGATTGAGTCAGTTTTGTATTATTTTACATACCATAAACATTTTCATGGTTTTAAGAGTCATGATGAAGTCAAAAGGAATAAATACATAAAGACGGGGGAAAGGATACTTAGTTCTTTCTGTACCTTCCTGCTCTCACCCATGTGGGCAAGAGCCAGCATCCAGAACTCCTTACTGACCCAGTTCAATTGCACCCACACCCTCCTGGAAGACAGGAACTTCCTTTTACATCGCTAAATCTGTATGGTGAATGCCACTTAGGAATACCATTTGATGAAAAAATGAATAAACAATGGAATGAATGTGCCCCCTGAGAAATGTTCACCATATGGTGAAGTCCTCACCATTGATGGCCACACACACTGCCAGTGTGTACAAGGGGTTTCCCCAAGTCCATGGGAGAGTTCTCCGGAAAAAAAGACTGTTAATAACTTAAATAAGAAGGGTCTAGACTGGTGTTCCTCAAGATGTGATCTGTGAAATTGTGCGGGACACATGGCCCATTTCTTTAGTAAGAATACAGCATAGGTTTAAAAAAAGCCTCTGAGCACCAGGTGTGGTATGCAAGTGATGACTCACTAAATTCGACACCTGACACTCATATCACACTATATGTTAACTAGCTGGAATTTCAGTAAAAACGTGGAGGAAGGGGGAGAAGAAAAAAAAAGTCTCAAGACTTAAGAAAGTAACCACCAAAAACAGTGTGCGAGTCTTTGTTGGATATTAACAAACCAACTCTAAAGAGACATTTTTGAGACAATTAGGGAAATTTCAACGATGACAGAGTGTGAGAGGATGTTAAAGATTATCATGAATTTTGTTAGGTGTGATAATGGTATTGTGGTTGTGTAAAGAAAAAATAAAAGTCCATATTGGATATGGGTGAAATAATGTCTGAAAATTGCTTTAAAATACCCTAACTTAAAAAAAAATTGTGCAGGGAAAAAATGGTGTAGGGAGAAACAGATGAAACAACACTAGGAAAATGTACTGCTAATTATTGGGGCCAAATGAACACATATGGGATTCTTTATTCTGCTTTTATATGTACGTACAAGGATTTCCACAGTAAAAAGTCTTTAAAAATAAATTTAAATAGGCTCCGAAATTTAAAAAAAAAAGGTAGCCCATGAACTGTACGGGAAACACCTGGTGCTTGTTAAAATGCAGATTCCCAGGTGTCTCTGACCAGTCGGGTGGGGCGGGGGAAGGCAGTGGCCTTGAAGCTGCACATTACAATCGAACCCTACCCTTCCTCTAGCTCTAGCAAACCTTGGTTCTGATGAGGATTCCACTGAGGAAGACCACACATCCAATTTGCCAGAAGCCAGCCTGGATTGCACCTGGTGTCCCCCTTCACTCTCAGGAGCGTCCCAGTTAGGACAACAAAGCACACAGTCATCCTAGTTGGAGTGAGCCATGCTCACTCTCCACAGGCTGCCCTGACCTGTATGTACTGAACCCCCACTTGTCTGCCAAGGCCCAGCTCAAGCACCCCTCAAACCTTCTCTGAGGACTCCAGGTGAGAGAATTCCTCTACCCTTTAAACCACAGACCCAAGCCAACAGAGTATATAATGCTGTCCTCAAGTATGTCCTGCTACCCGGATGGCTGTGATATTGTGACATAGTAAGAAACAGTTGATTTGGTCTCTGTCCTGGTTCCTGGCTCAGAACTCCTAAATCCTTTGAAATTTCCTGAGTGATAGCAGTAAGATTAATGTCTTTGTTACTCATAATACGCCCTTCAAATACCCCTGAGTTTATGCTAATGAGGGGACTCCGGGCAGCTGTTTGCCAGAGGAACCAACCAGGGGATCAGAGGGTTGGAACTTTCAGCCCCACCCCCGGAGAAGGGAGAAGGGCTAGAGATGGAGCCAATGGACCATGATGTAATTAACTGTGCCTGCATAATGGAACCTCGATAAAGACTCTAATCCGTGGGGTTCAGAGGGCTTTCCAGGTTGGTGAATACATCGAGGTGCTGGGAAGATAGTATGACCATACAGGGTCTGGTAGTTCCAACCGCCAAGCTCCTCGCCACACACCTCGCCCTGTGCATGTCTTCCATCTGACTATTCCTGAGTTGTAGCCTTTATAATAAACTGGTAATCGTGTTTCCCTGAGTTCTGTGAGCAATGATAGCAAATTGCCAAGCCCAAAAAAAGGGAGTGGGAACCTTCAATTTATAGCTAGTCAGTCAGACGTGCAGGAGGCCTGTTCTCCTGTGTGATTAGCATCCGAAGTGGGGGCAGTCTTGTGGAACGGAGCCCTTAACCTGTGGGGTCCGTGCTAACTCCGGGTGGTGTCAGAATTGATTTGTAGGAAACCCAGTTGGTGTCCAGAGAGTTGGAAACTGATTGGTGTAGGAAAACCTCCCACGCGTTTGGTGTCAGAAGTATTGTGGGTAGAAAAACTGTTTTCTTTTAATGATCATCCTTACTTTGCATGTCTCTAGCCTGGGGACTCCTTAAAGGCAAGGACTCTGTCTTACTCTCTCCACTGCTGATAAGTGTTAATTTGATAAATGAATAAACAAACAAATGAAGCACCTCATGAGATCTCTCTGTGCTAACTTAGATTCTGACTTATGATGATGATGAAATGTTAGGTAGCCTTAATTTAAGATGACTAGTGCTAAATGTGGGTAAAAACAGGGAGAAAATGTGATATAGCATGTGGGGGAAGAGATCAAAATTCCAAAAAGTATGTGTACTCTAATTGTAATTTTAAAGATACATATGCCCATTATTTTCATGAGACAAAAAAAAATAGCTTCTCAGCAACTGTATTTGTATTTTGTGTATTTACATTTTCCATATATTCTCTTTTTTAAGATTTTATGTATTTATTTGAGAAAGAGAGCGTGCTTGCTCCTGCACAAGCATGGGGGAGGGGCAGGGGGAGACGTAGACTTCTAGCTAAGCAGGGACCCTGAAGCAGGGCTCCATCCCAAGACCTTGGGATCATGACCAGAGCCAAAGGCAGACACCCAACCAACTGAGCCACCCAGGTGTTTTTTGTTTTTGTTTTTGTTTTGTTGTTGTTGTTTTTTTCCTTTAAGGAAAGAATAAAATGAGAAAAACACCTTGGAGTCTGTTTTGGTCTGGTGGTAAATGCATGATCCCGACTCTAGCAGCACAGGGCCCCTCCCAAGTCCCCCACCAACCCCAACAGAGGAGAAATAGCTTACAATGTTGCCTCTGGCACTGGGGGCAGGGGAGGGAAGTGGAGACAAATCGTTTTTCCACATAACCCATAGGTTTCCCCTGGCTGAGTTTAATAAGACCTCCAACCCCTAAGACAGGGAGTCTTAGTAAATTTACATGTTCTGCATGCTTCGCAGACCCATGTGTAGAGAGGTATTTAAAAGAACAAAGACTTAAACAGTGCCTCGGTCTGCACTGAGAGTGTCCCGGGCTTTCCAATCATCCTGCAAGGAGCCTGCTCCAGTATTAACAGGTATCAATCTAATATATTGTGCAGCAAGCACCATTATTTTCTTCTCAATCTATTTTACCTGCCACATCTCTCAGGGGCAGATTGGAAAATATGTGGTAATTATATATTGATAGAACGTGGGAGCAGGTTATATTCAGACCCATTGTACTTGGCTTCCTTATTAACCAGCTAAAATGTGCTCTGTGGGATCCTTCTTTGCTCTTTAAGGAATCTCTGGAGCTGAGCTATTATTTTGCTGTTTATGATTTTTCCCTTGCTTGTAAAAATTGTCCAGCTTTACCAGAACCTCACAGGTACCAAGCCAAGATTGGGCTTTGAAGCACAGCCCCGGTGTCATCTTCCTTGGCAAGGTTCCCACTCGAAGCTGGTGACTTCCACACAAAGACACACAACAACTTCACTGGGCTGGCTTCCCAGTCCCCTACACCACCTCATCAAGGAAGAGTTAGTCAGTATAAAAAATACCTATTAAGAAAAAGTCAATGAACCGTATTTGTGAGCCTTCCGAACAAATTCTTTTTTTTTTTAAAGAAACATTGTAAGTTATGGGTTTAACAGTAGGTTTTCGTCACAAACACTAATGATAGTAGCCCCCAGTGAAGAAGCCACAGGAAAACAAGAATGGGCACCTCTGGGAAGTTTAATGGTCTTTACTTAGTTGATTTGTCTGGAGTGGTTAAGCAAAGGGAGATGGAGGAAGGGATGAGGGAGAGGTAAGGGAGAAGTGAGGGAGGAGTGAGGGAGGAGTGAGGGATGAGGAGGGATGAGGAAGGGGGAGGGAGAAGGAGGGAGGAAGCCTCCGGTCAAAGATGCCTGAATAAAGGGCAGGTGGAAAGTGGTAATCCACAAGCACGTTGGGACTGCTGCCCCAATGATCTAAACGGATGGTTGATCACTCTGAGTGGTCTAAAGGGATCTCAAGTCTAGAAGAAATGTGAGAAGGCCATATAATCCATATACGGTGGGTGCAGCCAAACTGTTCCTACCGTGTCACTCAGCATGCACTCACACAGCATTTCCTGGGTACCCAGTCCCCGCTGGAGTGCCACTGTCCCCAGCTGCCCTGACCTCAGGCTCCCCTATGGAAAGGTGACAAGAGGCAGTTCCCTTAATGTGAATCCTGAAACCTGGGTTCTTCTACCAGCTCTGCCACTCGATTAGCAGGCTGGACTTCCACAGGCCTCGCCTCTCTGTACCCTTTCCAACCCAGAAAATAAAAAGTGGGGAGACAGTGGATCACTTATATCCCATCCAGCCGTGAAAACTAACTGCGTACGTGAAAAGAACCCGCCCCAGATTGTTGCTTTTTTCTTAGCCTGGTCTTGTTTATGTGGCTCTTGTGCCAAAAGCTATCCCTGGGTGGCACAGCCAAACAGCTGTGCAGGGAACTGGCTTCCATCAGGTGGACCTGGAAAGGACATAAGGAAACAAAAATTGCCCTTGAAGGTGAGACTCTGCCAGTTTAAAAATTCAAGCCCAGAAATCATCATCTAACTTATTAAATACAACCTACCATCACCTCTTGCAGGGGGAAAAAAAAAAAACCCACAGCCAGTGTAATTGTAGCAATAAAGTAATTAGGGCGGCACACTCCCTCTAAAATGAAACCACCAATACTGTAACTTCCAGTTAAATTTAATTACTACCTTATTTCCTTTACAATAGATGACCCAGTTTTTGGACAATATTCTCAGAAAGAGATTACGTGTGGGTGTAAAACTCTGCACTATCTTCGAGAAGCAGAGAGACCATTCACCGAGCTCACCTAATCCATCCAGATATAAATGTGTGCAAGGCGAATGGATAAGATACAGCCCTCCGAAGAAACACGCTCTGTTCTTACACAAAGGCCAAATAGGCAAGCAGTCCAGTGTTTATGCCTCTAACAAAAAGCGATCCCATGGAGACCCGAAAGCTGTTTGTCAGACTTGCTGACTGGCTTCCAGAAGGCAGCCTTGGACATTTATATGAAGAGCCCATCACCCCCAGCACAGGCACACCAAGCTATGTCCCCAGTCCCCGCGCCCCAGGCAAGGATGGGGCGTTGGCATAGAGCAGATCTAGGTTTTGGCCACTGCACAGACTCTCATGACCTAGAAAGTCCCCAATCTGGCAGGAAAACAGAGAGTGTGGGTCCACAGATGCTTTGGCTTGCCCTCACTATTCACCAAAGTTGTCCCAGGCTGAGCTGAGCACGGTGCAGAGTGACATGTGAATCACCATGAATGGTGACATGTGCAGTGAATGGGTAACAGAGAGGCATCCAGAGCATCCCAATACCAGACAGCCAGAACAACCCCACGGACAAAATTTCCCATAATGAAAGTGAGGGGGTGGGGATAAACATCCTACCCTCAAGGAGCTCAGAGACTAGGAGGGAAATAAATACGTCAACAGGCAATTATAAAAGAGTGTAATTAATCCTACAGCAGGAGGAAAAGGCAGCAGGGAGAGGAGTCAGAGAAGGAGAGTCAGGATGGCTTCCCAGAGCTCAGGACCTTGAAGCCTGGATCTCAAATACAAAAAGGAAACAGGAGCCATACAGGCTGTGGGGTGGGGTCGGAGAAACTAGATACCCCACGAAGGTGTCCTGGCCTGCCAGCAGAGAGAGAAGATGGTGGCTGAGGAAAGCAGGGGCTTCCTCAGGGGCCATCTGGGAGCAGGAAGAGGTGACGACAAACAGAGGAGCCTGCTGACAAGCCGAGGCCGGTGGCTACACACTGTAGTGTTTGCACCTGATCCTGCAGATTTCAAGTGACACGGAAAGGCTTTAGGCAGGCCAGTGCCAAGTCCATACTTGTGTTTAAGAATAACCACGCTGACAAAAATATAAAAACGTTGCACTCAAGCAAAATACAAAAACAAAAATAGAAAGGGGGGTTGATGAGGCAATGGTGAATATTTGACAGTGCTTGAAGCCAGGGGATGGGGACATGAGGTTCATTATATTCTTCTCTCTCAATTCATCTAGGTTTGAAATTTTCCAGAATGGAAATATTTTTTAAACTAACATGAATCTTTTTTAAATCAGAAGTGTGTCTATTCTTGTGATTTTTAAAAATGTTATATATCCTAACTCATTAGCCAAAAATAAATGGGAGTGTGTTTGTATATTTTTTTCTATATTTTAAAAATATCACTGCGCTGCAGGGTGGTGAACAGATTGGAGAGAAGGGGAGAGGGGACAGGAGACTGTTAGAGGGCTGTGTGGGAACCCAAGTGAGAGATGGTGGTGGCCCGTACCAACACAGGGGCAGGGAGGGTGAAGGGCAGGATTTCAAACGTTCAGGAGGTACAATGGTTGGGCCTCGGTGATTGACTAGACACAAATGAATCATGCATTCAGTCACTCTTTCTACAAAGATTTAGGGCCACCTGCTCTGCCCACAGACTGCAGGAAAATGAACAGGCAGGTCTGACACGAGGCCAGACATCAGCACAGCTCTCGATGACAGAAATAAGACGAAATAAGCCAAAAGGACAAAAACACTTTTGGAAAAGTGAAAAAGTAAAAGCCGTAAGTAAACATTAGCTTAAAACATGCTAACATGAATACCAGCAAAACTGAAAAATGCCGGCAAATAAATTTGAGGTGTTTAACCACACACAGTTAAAATGTGAGAATGATAAAAGGCAGCCAAGATAAACGGTAACATTACATCATAAAAGAATAGTACTACAATCAAAACTACAGATAAAAAGGCAAAAGGGTAAATAATATCAGCTAATGGAATATATTAAAAAGATTAAAGAGTGAAATAAAATTATTGAGGATGCAGATATTTTGCTAAAAGTACATTCTAACCAAAGGGTATCGGGAGAAGCACAGGTTGTAATAGGGACACCCGCTGCCCAGACCACCTGCTTAAGCTCAGCCTCAATGCCCAGAGCCTCCTTGAAGGACTCTGAGCCCAGCCACACCAAGTCCTCGCCATTCATTCCCCAAATCTGCCATGTTTTCCTTAAAGGACACTGCTGGGAAGGCAGGTAAGGATTACACTGCACTATCCACAGAAAAGGCTCAGAAAATCCTCTCTGCACATCCGCCCTTCTCCTCAAAGCGTCCCGGTGCCCAACACCCCTGCTCTCATGCCCTCCCTGATATGCTATCCATTCCCAAGGATGCCTGCCTTCTCCACCCAGCACTCTTGCTTCGGCTGAGAGACCCTCCTCACCACAGCCATCTGTGGGGAAGAGTGGTCCAGCTTGAGCCTCCCAGCGCTCCTCTTGCCAGAAAGGGTCCTTAAGACCTGAGTGAATGGAATTCTCCCCCTCATTACAAATCTACACACATGCCGGGCTTCCCCTAAAACCAGACGCTTCCTAAATAAAGCGTTCTAGGGTCTAGCCATGGGCCTGGCACATAGACAGTGCTCAGTTAACATCTGTTGAAGCTGAAGAAATGAAAAGAAAGATCAGGAACATCTGCCAGCTGAAATGGACCGGGCTCCATTATTGAACAAGGATAAATTCCAGAGCAGAGGGTCCTGGCCCCATGAAGGCTTCTGACAATGTGCATCTCAGGAGAGAGCCCTGGGTTCCTGCCTTTCATGTGGACACTGTCAGCTCTTCCCAAACGGCACGTGAGGCAGCAGCAGAGATGCCCTCACAAGGGGCCATGGCAACAACGTGAGGAAGGAGCGCTGCTGCCCGATCTCAAGGACGGACGGCTTCCAGGCACGTGATCGGGAGGCCTTAGCGGAGGAAGGCGTCAGAGCCTAGGCTCCGAAGATGGTGAGGCTGCATGGATGGAGGGAGAACAGGACTTGAGCTACCATACGGAGCCGATTTCAGTCCTCCATCACAGACTGCCCTGTCCCTGGGGTCCCCAGCACACAGTCAGCCACAGAGTCCTGCAGGCAGCATTTCTGTCTGGTGTGAAGCAAGTTCCCCAAATTCCACCACGGCCACCGAGCGCGTGGCCAGCTCGCATCTCTATGATGCAGAGACCTGCCACTGGGCGTTCAGCACCCTCTCCAGCACGAGACACCCCGGGCAGCCACTGCATTTGCATTTTGGACAGCCTTACGTGTGAAAAGCTATCATGCTCTATTCTCTGAGAGAACATAACAATTCCAGCTGCCTCTTCCATAAGGCACTCCCTGTGAAGTTTAAATAGCCAGTGACAGCTTGCAGCATTATACTCCTTAGCGCGGATTTGCCTAACCTCCCATACGCACCAGTTCCCAGTTCTCCCAGTCATTTGGATTATGTAAATCTCAATACCTACTTAGGACTACCAGGACAATTGCTGGTTTTTTATTTTCGCAGTTCCAGAAAGAGCAAGAACCTCCTCTGTCTCAACTTTAGGGAAGCCTTGACGAGAGGTTCACCAGCTGCCCAGCCTTGCATTTGTCTGAAAGGAGATGCTCACCTGGAATCCTTCCCGTCTGTTCCAACTGGAACTTGGATACCACTAATCTCAGCACAGTGAGTGTGGGAGAGCCCTGCTAGAGACAGAATGTGTGGGTCTCCCCTCCAACTCGTGTATTGATATCCTAACCCATAACGCTACGGTGTTTGGAAGTGGGGCTTGGGGAACTGATCAGGTCATGAGAGCAGAGCCCCCACACAAGAGATTAGTTTCCTTATAAAGGAGACCCCAGAGATCTCCCATATCCCTTCCACCACGGACGACACAGAAAGAAGACAACAGTCTATAAACCAGAACGCAGGCCTTCCTCGCCAGATACTAAATCTGCTGGCACCTCGACTGTGGGACTTCCCATCCCTCAAGACAGTGAGATATAAATCTGTGTTTCTGTGTTGTCCGCACAACATTCAATCTATGATATTTTGTGGGGGCAGCCCAAACAGAGGGAGACAAGGCTCCAATGCAGAATTTATAGGAAATGCAGAAGAACCAGTTTCATGATTCTTGAGCTCCCCACCCAGAGGCCTTTATCCTCTTTGGGAAGATAAAATTTTGAGAACGGAGAGGAAGGGGGAATCTGTGATGCGAGTATTTTGAAGAGAACTTTACGCTGCATGTGTTGCGACCTCACTTCAAGCCCGGGAAGGGGGCTTCCACGGGGCCAGTCAAGGACAACGAAGACTATCCCGGCGCTTGGGGGACGCTGTGTACTGCAGAGAACTCTGGGCAGCACGTGGCGGCGGGAGAGGGCATACAGCTGAGACCGGCCTGCACCCCCAGGGTTTACACGAATGGGACGTGGACCACAAGGGACGAAGGAAAGCCAGGCTGAGTCCCTCTTAAAGCCTGCCACAAAGGAGGCCTGGGACAGAGCGAGGCCTCCGAGGGCAAGACAAAAGGTGGAGAAACATCACAAAACCAGAATGAGAGCAGCCCAGAAGGGGAGAAGTGACGTAGTCTGCATCAAGCAAGCTGCAGTGGGGCTCCCAGGAGGAGGCATTCCCAGGCAGTTCACTAGAGCATCTGTGAGAAGAGTCAGCTGAGGATATCTGCAGGCCTGGGAGGGTGACCCACAGGGCCGTGCAGGGAAGAGCTCCCCTGTCCTCCCTCCCCTCCTCCTGTCCCTCCAGGAGCACCGGAGTTCAGTGACAGCAGTTAGAGGGTACAGACAGAAGAGCAGACAAAAGAAGGCCTTGCCTCTGCTCTGGCAAGGGGTCAGCCATGGTGAGAGTCAGACTGTGGGAAGCACACAATCCCATATTAATTAAATTCAGAGATTTGATTAATTTGGGGAGCTAGATATCCCTCATTTCTGAAACATGTTTGCAACTAACATAACCATTGGATTGTCTGCTGCCTAAGAGTGAGCAGAAAAGGGGCACCTGAGCGTCTCAGTTGGTTAAGCATATGCCTTCAGCTCAGGTCATGATCCTGGGGTCCTGGGATCAAGCCCCGAATCGGGCTCTCTACTCGGTGGGAAGCCTGCTTCTCCCTCTCTGACTCCCCCTGCTTGTGTTCCTCTCTCACTGTGTCTCGGTCAAATAAATAAATAGAATCTTAAAAAAAAAAAAAAAAGCAAGCAGAAAAGCCAGGGACCTGTCCAAATGTTCATCAGAGGCAAGGAAACTCATCCCCCTGCCCCTACCCAATAAAGTTTAAAGGGGCAATGAGAGACAAAACGAAGCTACTTTTGATTATGTCCCGAAGTCAGGTTTGTTTGATATATAATAAAGGCCAGGTATCCCCGTTGCTGTCAACATAGTTGAGAAGTAATTTTTTTTTTGAGAATTAATTCTTTAAACTTTTTTTTCAGATCATAACTTCTGAGCCACACATTTTATGTCTAAAAATCATCCCAAGAAAGCCATCCTAACTACAGACAACTAGACTGAACACATCATCGTCTCTGCGGTAGACAACGAGGTTCAATCCATCCAACACCAATCCCGGGCCTCTCCCGTTTGCCTGCCCTTCAGTAAAGGCATAAAAGCTAAACATTCATCTTCGCAGTCTCGCTTGCAGCTACGAGTGGTCCGTGACATGGTGCGGGCCAGCGAAACACGGCCAAACGTCTCCAGGTGCTGCCTTTCACCTTCCACCTTCTCCCCGCAGCAAATGCAGTGGAAATGGCTAGAACTGCAGCCATTTAACCACTATTAGGTCTTAACCAAGTGGCCAAGGGAATTGCAGAGAATCCAGCACTGACACCATGAGCCACTCAACCTGGCAATTAGCCACTCTCTGCAGACCTCATGCTAGGTGAGCCAAATAAACACCCATTCACTTAAGACATGTGGTTGGGTTTTCTGTCACTTAAAGCTAAATGCAACCCTAGCTTATAGAACGTGAGCACATGCAGAGGACACATACACGCCTGCTGAAATATATATACGTATATGAGAGACACACCAAAATATATGCATGCTGGGATTATCAATCACTTTTATTTTCTTCCTTTTCTCCTATTGATATTTTACATTTTTTCTACACCAAAGATGTGTTGCTTTTGCAATAAGACAAAAACATTTATAAAAACCACTTTTTGTGGAAGCCTGTTGGGCTTTTTTGTGTAGGGCTTAGTGAAGCCCTAACCATGCTCACTGAAATGCAGACATGTATCATGGTCCTTGGATGTGTTCTTTGTTCTATGGCTGGCCCAGCACACACCTACTCTAAACCAGTTCTATGAAGATGGAATCCCGAAGAGACTAGACAAAATTTTACCAGGATAAACGGAGCATAAAGTAATAAGGAACAGATTTATCAGACACGAAAAGGCAGATGTTCATCATGTTTGGGGTAAAATCTGCAAGGCCTAGAGATTAACAGGTATCACAGGAGAAAAGAGAACAAACCAAGGATGGCTGAGCGCTGGAGCCCCAGATACTCAATAGTAACTGACAGACTGGGGGGTTGGGAAGTGGAGCCAGCTTTGGGGTGGGCAAAAGCACGATCCCCATTTGAACAGGTTGAGCTTAAAGCTGACGGTGGGACAACCCAGGGAAGAAATCCAATAGGCTGGGGTGTCAGAGTGGCTCAGTCGGTTAAAGTGGCTGACTCTTGATCTCAGCTCAGGTCTTAATCTAGGAGTCCTGCAAGCCCCATGTTGGGCTCCATGCTGGGTGTGGAACCTACATTAAAAGGAAGGAAGGGAGGGAGGGAAAGAGAAAGAAATTCAACAGGCTGATAATAATTGTTCACCCAGTAAACCCTTAGTGAACACTTAATACATGAGCAGACTCTCATGTTGATACACACTTATCACTATTCTACATACAGAGACAAATAAGATATGGTACCTGCTTTACCCAACAGCTTGCAGTCTAGAGACGAAGAATGTAAGCACCAATGGCACAGCAGAACTTAATGAAAAGCTATAAATCACAGAAAAGAACAGTTAATTCTGACTACATATCGAAGATTTCACCAAGATGACGGAGCTTGAGCAGGGGCTTAAAGAATGAAAATGTAATATATAAGAGAAAGGCAGGGGAGAGATTTATAGACTGAAGAAACCACATGAGCCAAGAGGTGGGAAGATGGCGCATGCTTCAGCTGATAAGAGCAGAGTCTGGGCGGGTGTGATGTCAGAAGAGGTAGGGCCAGCTAGAGGAGCGAGGGAATCCACAAACAGAGCAATCCAAATTCCAGGCAATGAGGAGCCCCTGAGAAGATTCAAAGAGAGTAGATGAGTGATCCCACCTGTATTTGAGGAAGATAAGCCTGGCTGGGCAGGTCAAAGTGAAGAGGCAAGGTATCAGAGATGGGGAAACCAGTTACGAAGCTACTGAACCACCCATGCAAGGGAGAAGAGACTTGAACTTGGAGAGTTCAAGAAATGGTTACAAGAGATTAGCTGACACAGAAAGAAAGGACTTCATGACTCACCATGGGGACTTTTGAGTGAAAAACAGGAGGAAAAAAATGCTCAGCGTGGTATCTGAGAAGGTGAGGTACTTCCCCTAATAAAATCCTTACAAACCTAATCCTGCCTTAGGGTCTGCTTCTTTATCCTAGACTGTCACAGGGTTTTTTTTGTTGTTGTTGTGTAATTAAAAAAAAAAAACAACTTTCTAGCTGTATTGAGACACCAGACATGAACATTGTGTTAAGATGTACAGTGCAATTATTTGATATCCTTCTACATTAGAAATGTTTACCCCAATAAGTTTAGTTAATACATCCTTCACCTCACATAATTACTATTTTACTGTGGTGGTAGTGGTTTGATAAAATCTCAGTTTTACTCTCATAGCAACTTTCAGGGACACAATATAGTACAGGTTAACTGTAGTCACCTGCTGTACATTAGATCCCCAAAATATGTGCATCTTAGTTTGTACCTTTTGACCAACATCTCCTGTTACCCCCCACCCTCCAGTCCCTGATAACCATCAATCTACTCTCTGTTTCTATGAGATCAACATTTTTAGATTTCACATATAAGTGGGATCATAAAGTAATTCTTTTTCCTTATTTCACTTTGTGTAATATCCTCAAGGTCCATTCCCATTATCACAAATGATAGGGATTTTCTGGGCGCCTGGGTGGCTCAGTGGGTTAAAGCCTCTGCCTTCGGCTCAGGTCGTGATCTCGGGGTCCTGGGATCGAGGCCCGCATCGGGCTCTCTGCTCAGTGGGGAGCCTGCTTCCTCTCTCTCTCTCTGCCTACTTGTGATCTCTGTCAAATAAATAAATAAATAAATATGATAGGGATTTCCTTCTTTTTTGTGGCCAAATAATAGTCCATTGTGTATATATGTGTGTACCACATTTGAGATATAGATATATATACGTATATTTGTGCATATAAACATGTATATCTCATTTTCTTTATCCATTCCTCTGTCAATGGACAATTATTTTCATGTCTTGGCTCTTGTGAATAATGATGCAGTGAACAAGAGAAGGTATCTCTTCTAGATGGTGGTTTCATTTCCTTTGGATATACATCCAGAATTGGGATTGCCAGACCATACTGTAGCTCTGTTTTAATTTTTTGAGGAACCTCCATACTGTTTTCCATAGTGGCTGCACCAATTTACATTCCCACCAATAGTGTGCAAGGGTTTCCTTTTGCCAACATCCTCAACAGAATTTATCTCTTGTTGGAATAGCCATTCTAACGGGTATGAGATGACAGCTCATTGTGGTTTTGATTTGCATTTCCCTGATGATGAGTGATGTTGAGCACCTTTTGTTTGTTTCCTATTGCGTTGAATGAGTTCTTTATATATTTGCAGTATTAACCCTAATCAGATATATGGTTTGCGAATATCTTCTCCCACCCACTGGTTGCCTTTTCCTTTTGCTGATTGCTCCCCATGCTCTGCTGTGCTATTTCATTTGCTATAGTCTCTTTACTGATTTTTGCTTGTGCTTTTGGTATTATACATACACAAAAGAATCATTGCCAAGGACAATGTTTCAGAGCTTTTTCCCTATGTTTTTTTCCAGGAGTTACACAGTTTCAGGTCTACACTTAAGTCCTTAATCCATTTTGAGTTAATACTTATGAGTGACATAAGACAACGGCCTAATATAGCTCTTTTGAATGTTAATATTCAGTTTCACACACATCATTTATTGAAAAGACTACCATTTCCCCACTGAGTACTCTTGACTCCTTCTTGTCACAGATTAAATGACCAGATATGTATGGCTTTATTTCTAGACCCTAGATTCTTTCCTTCAGTCTGTGTCTGTTTTTATGTCAGCACCTTACTGTGTTGATTCCTATAGGTTTGTAATATAGATTGAAATCAGGAAGTCTGATACCTCCCACTTTGTTCTTTCTCAAGACTGCTTTGGCTCTTTAAATTCTTTTGTGTCCCATACAAATTTTAGGATTGTTTTTCTATTTATTTGAAAAATGCCATTGGAAATTTCATAGAGATTCCATGGAATCTATAGATGGTTTGGGGTAGTATGGGCATTTTAACATTAAGTTTTTCAAACTGCGAACCTGAAATAACCTTCCCTTTGTTTTTGTCTTCAATTTCTTTCATCAGTATCTTGTAGTTTTCAGGATACAGATCATTCGTGTCCTTGGCCAATTTATTCTTAAGGATTTTATTGCTTTTGATCTATTATAAATGGGATTTTTAATTTCTTTTTCAGATAGTTCATTGTTAGTATATAGAAATGCTATTGATTTTTGTATGTTGATTTTCTATCCTAAAACTTTCGTGGTAGGCATGTGGCATCTCTGGGTCTAGAGGGGCCTGATGTGCTGCCAGTTCAGGCCACTAGGATCCACAACATTGACAAATGTGTGGTGTTTGGCACATGGTGTGGGGGTCCACAGTGGCTACGACAGCTACTGGGGGCCTCATCAGTGCCTCCAGGTCCAACGACTAGGGACCAGGGCTGGTGCACACACACTCACCTATGGGAGCCAGCTGCAGGTGCCGACATGATGGCAGGGGTCACCGACACACACACATATCGTGGTCAGGGCCATGGCCGGCTGCAAGGACTGGGATCAACTGTGGGCCCTAGCAGCTGCAAGCACCCTGGCTGTCAGCATGTACTCCTGTGGCCAGAGGCTCCCACCAGGGGCACACACACAGCAGTGAAGGCTGGTGACGAGGATCAGGCCAACAGCGCACAGGTATACAGCTGAAGGGGTTTAGCTGCAGGGGAACACAGTAGTGTAGGCCAGTGACAGGAGTCAGGGCGCATTTCAGGCAGACAGGAGCTGTGGGGGCGCTGGCTGTCGGCGTGCACTCCTATGCCCGTTGGGTCCCACCACAGGCACACAGCAATGGAGATCAGAACCAGGAGTTGGACAGGAGGCATGAAGGTGTAGAGCTGAGGGGGCGAGCTACAGGTGACCCCCATAGTGCAGGCCAGTAACAGGAGACGGGGCTGCATCTGGGCGTGCAGCTGCCGTAGGGGCCTCGGCTGTCAGCATGCACTTTCTTGGCTGCGTGGTCTCACCATAGGTTCACACACGACAGTAAAGGCAGGCGACAGGAGTCCAGCCTGTAGCATACAGGTGCATAGCTGGAGGGGCTAGCCCCAAGGACGCACACAGCAGTGAGGTCAGCCATTGGGGTCTAGGCTGTCATCCTGCACATGGGCAACACAGGGGCTAGAGCTGGCTGCTGGTACAGATGCCAGGCTCCAGGGAATGGGAGTCTGGGGCGAGGGGCAGAGAGCAGGGAGGGACTCAGCAGCTGGCTTTAAGGAACACAAATACCTGTGGGGTGGAAACCAGTAAATCTGCAGGGGATCATTTGGTTTCTTTGGTGGAGAAAGCTGTTGGGGTCCCCTGCAGAGCGGGATACCGGGACCCACCGTCTCTCCTGCTGTGGGGCTAATATTGGCAGTCTCAGCGACTTTTCCTTGTTCCCGGCTGCCTCCATACATCTCAGGTCTGATTTCTGCATGGAATAAAACCAAAGTGAATCCCGTGGGCAGTGCCCTCGAAGTCTGGGGAAGCTGGTCACACAGCGAGGCGAGTGATTTCTAGGCGGGGATGCTGTCTTGGCAACGAGTGGATTCCGCCCGGGGGCTAAGATGACGCGGACAAAATGAAGCCGTTCGTCCTTCCCTTTCTGCTTGGTTACTCTCAAGTGTTTTGTTCTCAGGTGTTGTGTCGCTGAAGTTTCTTAAGTGGACTGCAGAGTGCTCCCAGGCTATTTCTGCCCACAGATAGCGGTGTACCTGTCGATCTCTGTGGAGGGCTGGAGGACGGGGTCTCCTCCTCCACCATCGTGGTGACATCACCTCCCTAACAGAGGCTTTCTGAAGGAGGGAATCATATTATACCCCAGCTCCTGTTCCGCAACAAATGTTCAATAAATTAATAAATACAGAATGAGGGAATCAATCAATGAAAATAGAATTTCCTACAGTTTGTTTGTGGTTTTTTTTAAGGCAATAAAAAAGAAGAGCAAAGAATTCACAGCAACTTCTCTTCCTGGGCATCTGGCTGGCCTGGTTGGTAGAGCATGCAACTCTTAATCTCAGTGCAGGCCCCAGCTTGGGCAAGGTGCTTACTTAAAAAAATTAACAAACATAAAAACAACTTCTCTTCCTACCCTTGCCTCAAATCGGTCCAACTGCTTCCCCTATTTATCTGAATCCTTCATTTTTCAACGGTCTTCCTTGGAAAAAAAAAAAAGACATAAATTCTGCCCCCTTCTTATTGCTCTACCAACTCTCCCTGGGACTCAGTGGCCTGCAAAGCTCTTCACTAACAAATGAGTCCACAGGTGCCCACGAGAGAAGTCCCTGTTGTCAGACTGGCAGGTGGGACGGTTTCTCCGATTCTACAGGACCAAGCCCACACAGCACTGCCTGGGGTAGGCATCTGTTGCATCAAAGCCCCCAGAGGACCAAGCCCTCCTCCTATGTGCTTCACCAACTATTTCAGCACCTTTTTCTTATGTCAAAAGCCAAACTGAATCTTCCAGAGCAGTTCCAGATTTGGCAGATTTATGCTCAGCATGCCAAGATCCAGGAATTCATTATGACACAGAAGGTCGTTTGTTCAGTAAAACCACAAAAGCATAAATGAAAAGAGAAACCAATGGCCACACGGCAACAAAGTATATAAAACAGCAGGAACCATACAGACTCCAATCCCATTAGGAAAATAGGAGGTGATTAAGGGGGAAAACAAACAGCTTTAACGCTCTCGTGTGGAATGATTGCAGCCTTTCCCTGAGTCATCATTTATGAAAATAGATTCACTTATTTCCAGCAAGCTATGCTGAAAACGCATATATACAAAAGGCCTGGGCTTCATTCTCAGTTGTTTAGACTCTTATATTAATTCAGTCCAGGTCAGCGGTTCAACTCCTGTGCAGCCTGGGTGGTTTCACCAAGGAAAACTCAGTGCACGACCTAGATCACTGTGCTGCCTGAAGCCAGTCTTCCCTCCAGGTCTCACTGGCAACCAGCATCATGGGTCGACAAACAACCCTTCCCCAATTTGGAAAAGCAACACCAAATCTTTATGGCTTAAATATAATGAGTCATCATGCATCGATATCACTTTTTTTACTTATGAGAAGTTATGAGCTGAATTGTGTCCCTCCCATCATTTATATGATGAAATGTGACTCGCTCGGAATGTGACTTCATTTGCAGACGGTGTCTTTAAAGAGCTAATTAAGTTGAAAATGGAGTCACCAAGGCAGGCCGTAATCCAGTATGACTGCTGTTTCTATGAGAAGAGGAAATCTGAACAGAGACACAGGCAGAGAAAAGACAACATGATGACACAGGAGAGACTGTGACCATCTACAAGCCAGGAGAGAGGCCTCAGAAGGAACCAAGCCTGCTGACACCTTGTTTGCAGATTTCTAACCTCCGTGACTGTGAGACCATAAATTTACGTGGTGTAAGCACACGGTCTGTGGTACTGTTTTTGCAGCCTTGACAGACTAAGACCTGCCCCATTTCCTCTAACCGACGTTGCAAAGCCAACAGACTCTAAGCTCCAGGAAAGCAAGGATTTTTGTAGGTCTGAACTCCTGCCATATTCCCAGCATCTGAAATAATGCCTAGTAGAGAATGGACACTCAGCGAATAATTGGTTAAGAACGAAGACTTACACAACTGCATTTTGAACCATTCTTCCCATCCCTCCTACTCTGCTCAAGTCAGATCCCGGTTCTATTGTTGAAAAAATGATTGAGAGAATCCAAACCACCAGTAAATACACCATGTCCATTTTCGCCCAGCGGATGTCCAGTCTAGTCAGATGTGCACAAGTTCTCTGCACCTGTTTTCTCTTGGAGACACAGCTGCTGGCAACAGATTCTGACCCATCATAGACGGAAGAAACTGTCCTCTTTGTTCAGGTTTGCTGTGGCAAATGGACAGGATGAAGAGTCCCCTCCAACCTGAAAGACTAGTGACCTCACAGGAGCTGGGGGGTGGGGGGGCGGCTGGCTCAAACTTATCCAAAATGCCCAGCTATCCCTCAGTCAGGGGAGCTTTGACCAATGGCCACCTCCACTACCAACTCAAACCTCAAGTATCTCCCAATTCAATTTAATAAGTTTTTATGGTGCATTTACTCAGTGTTTGGCAATACACAAAGCAAAAGGAAGTGGAAGAAATGGATATGAAAAGCATGAGCCCAGCCCTCTCGCTTAAAGATATGTCTGACGTGCAAGGAGAAATCAAGGAAGCATGTGGCCTGGAGAGAAAGAAGCAGGGAATCGGGATTGTAGTCAGGGGAGAGTCGCTGGCCAGGGCCAAGTTCTCTGCCTCTCCCATCTGCAAAACAGGGAGGGCAAGAGAGGCCTCCCGGAAGGTCTGTTCCAGTGTGTCAGACCATGGATCTGCAGTCGGTGGGACAGGCTGCCTTGTTTGGTTGCAAGGACAAAGAGACCCATGCAAGTTACCTCCAGGGAGGGGGTGGGTGAGGCAAGTCATTGTCAGAGACACAGGGGCTGCACCTGAGAAACCCCAAGAACAAGCACGTTGGGGACGCTTCTCTGTTACTCAATTCACTGACCCACACAGTTCTTTTCTATCTGCCAATGTATTTACATTTTCTGTTCCTTCATAATCTCACTTTACACATGGCTTTTTTTTAAAAGCTGGTCTTTTTTCCTTTTTATTATTATTTTATGTTAGTCACCATATAGTACATCATTAGTTTTTGATGTCGTGTTCCATGATTCATTGTTTGCGTATAACACCCAGTGCTCCATGCAATCCGTGCTCTCCTTTATACACACCACTGGGCTCACCCATACCCCTATCCCCCCCCCAAAACCCTCAGTTTGTTTCTCAGAGTCCATAGTCTCTCATGGTTCGTCTCCCCCTCCAATTCCCCATCCCCTTCATTTTTCCCTTCCTTCTCCTAATGTCCTCCATGCTATTCCTTATGTTCCACAAATAAGTGAAACCTTTTACACGTGGCTTTGGCCATGGCTTCATCCTACTCTCTGCCTCAGCAGATCCCCGGTAAATCGTCCTCATGTTTAGTACCTCAGGTTCCTGAGCAAGAACATCTGATTGCTCTCACTCATCTTTTTATGCCAGATAATAATCATAATCTACTGTGGCCTGGGCAAGCTTGTGCCAGGCCCCACCCCAGGCTACAGGTATGATGGAGACGGGGCACAGGCCAGGCCTGGCAACTGAGGCAGCAGAGGGGATGGCCAGGCAGCTTCCCTTAGAAGGGGGCACAGTGGGTGATTTGGAAGTAAAGGTCAGAAAGTGCCGAGCACAGTATGTTATCTGGGATGTGGGTTGGATTGCCCCACGAGTGATGGCACTTAATCTCCTCTACCCTCCCTCCTGTGTCCACAGTTAGATTGTACCGGGGGAGTGCGTGGGTCTTTTCCCTCTGGAGGTGGGGAAAGGAGTCTCAGTCAGTCCCATGAGCATCAATAATCCTAGGCCTAGGGGCACCTGGATGGCCCAGTTGGTTAAGGGACTGAGTTTCGGCTCAGGCTCTGTTCTCAGAGTCTTGGATTGAGCCCTGAGTTGGGCTATGTGCTCAGCGTGGAGACTGCTGGAGATTATCTTCCTCTCCCTCTGCCCCTCCCCCTGCTTACTCTCTCTCTCTAAAATAAATAAATAAAATCTTTAAAAAAAAAAAGGAATAATCCTTGGGCTATCCCACTGATGGGTCATGCCTCTATACATAGTGAGGACTGGGATCAGGCATAAATACCCTGGATTACAGATGAAAGTCCTGGGCCATTTGCATGACCTTGAGAAAAATCACTTAACCTTCTGGACCTTGATTTCCCACTTGTAAAAGGAATAACATCTTCCCTGTATCTTTTATAGAATTATAATGAGAAACAAAGGAGGAAACAAATTAAGAATGCTTTTAAAAGCATAAAGTCCTAAATGAATTTAAATAAAGATGTTAACAATAACTGCAGTCAAATCAGAAAATACAGTCTATAGAAAATACGGGGATAGAAAAGAAAAGACAAGACAAGATAGAAGGAAATACACCAAAATGGTCAACTGTCTCTGTTAGACAACGGTAATTACCTCTGGATGGTAAGATACGGGTGATTTTCATTTCTTCATACTTTCATCCTATAGTCTTCAAATTTCTGTAACCAATATATTAATGAGATAAACTGAAAAATATTCCATTAAAAAATGTGTGTGTCAATGACATCTCACTTTCTTCCCTGCCTATGTTAGTTGTATTCTGGATATTTCATTGTTTTGTTTCTAAGTGTTTCGCTTAGAGGCTGAGCAAAGAAGATAAAAGAAGGTCAGCTGCAGACCAGTCAATTTCTGCTGCATGTTAGCATGCCTTTGAAAGAATTCAACAGCAAGAGAATGCGGAAACCTCCCAGCTGCTCACGTGGCATGTTTGCATTTCAACTCTTGGGGCTGCCTTTGCTCTCTCTGCCACTGAGATGTAACTCTGCAATGCTGTTTCATCTCACTTGCAGAACCCACTTGATGCTGTAGTGAAAATTATTTTTAAAAATATTTACAGATTCTCAAATGAGGGGGCTTTTGTAGGTGACAGTGAATCGAGGTGGTTGTACCTTCTTAATGCAGGTTCCCACGACATGGAAGTTTTATGCATATGTGATTGATAAAGTGGTATTGGATACCCAGAGCCAACAGATCAGCAGTGGTAATAGTAACACACACTTTGATAGCTGACCTAAATAAATCTTGAACCCCTACTGTGTGCCACATTCTGCGCTAAACAGAATAGGGTAGAATGATGACAAAGACAGACCCAGTCCCTGCAGACGTGGGCAGGGCTGTACTTGAAGGTATTTAAAACCCATGGTCATGCTAAGGAAAAAAGGCTGGTAACCAGGGGTGAGCCAACTGTATGCCCTTTCACCAACTACACTACTTCAAAAATGGAGGGGGGGACAAATATTATTGATCCCTTTGGAATCAAATTAAAATCAAAGACAAAGGAGAGAAATAAGTGTCTCAAAAGCCAAACTGAGCAAAGATCGACTATTAGATGATACTAAGGAGTCACTGTTAAAATTTTTGGAGTGATAAGGTCTTTGTGTTTATGGGTTTTTTTTTAAGTTCTTCATGCATACTGAAGCACTTAAAAATGAAATCACATAAGTCTGGTATTTACTTTAAAATAATCCAAAGGTGATGGGAAACTGGGGATCTAGGACACAAAGAGGACAAGATCGGCGAGACTGGCCACCTGTTGATAATTGTGGAAGCCAGGTGACAAGGACGCCACAGGCTCCCAGACTTGTCAGTACATGGGAACTAGCCAGGGAGCATCAAAAATACTGATACTGCATTCCAACCACAGAGACAGGAGGTAAATGATCTGGGAGGATGCCTCAGCATTGGGATTTTCAAAAGATCTCTAAGTGACTCCAATATTCAGGAACCAATAGCTTATACTATTCTCTGTATTCTGTCTTTTTTTTTTTTAAGATTCTTATTTATCTATTTGAGAGAGAGAGAGAGAGAGAGAGAGAGAGAGAGAATGCACACCTGCGAGTGGGAGGGGAAGAGGAGCAGAGGGGAAGGGAGAGGGAGAAGCAGATTTCCGGGCTCAGCAGGCGGAGCGAGGGCACGATCCCGTGACACTGGGATGATGACCTGAGCTGAAATCAAGAGCCAGATGCTCAACCAACTGAGCCCTCACCCAGGCGCCCCTATTCTCTATATTCTTGAGTGTATTTGACATTTTGCAAAATAAAAGTGTTTTTTAACGCAATGAGGACAAAAGGTAGTTAAGCATCTGAGGATGGAGGCCCCACTGGCCCCACCCTGTTCACAGCTGTCTCTGCATCTCTGAGCTCCTGAAAGACAGTGGGAACCTGCATTAAGAGGGCACAAGACAGGAACCCGCTGTCACCTACAAAAGGCCCCCCTGCGGGTCCTAAAAGGAAGGAGCCCCTGAGGGTGGCCATTCCCCTGAGTTTTCAAGTCTGGATCTAACAATGCAGCCTCCCCCCTCCCCTAACCCCACCCCTCTTCTACTAGCCACCCGCACACTGGTCTTCCTCTGCTCCTTCTTTTGTGACATGAATTATCCACTTTCACCTCCTGCCAGGAAGGGGAGGCCAGGGCTTCCTAACAGCCCCATGATTGAGATTAATCATCCTCAGATGGACGGATGTTTTTTACCCACTCATTTCCAGTAGGACCTGCAAAGCCCTCTCACCTGGTTTCCCGAAGACCCCCATGGACAGACACATCTTACAGGAAAATGCTTCATTTTAACCAGAATGTCTCAATACTAGGTTTCATGTTCTCAGCTGTGCTCACAGTGGGGATGTGATTTTCCTTCATGAAAATGCCATTATTACAGGACTGCAGGCTGACAGTCCTACCAACAATAGGCCTCTATTATTTGTGGGGAAATGGTACTTTGGAGAGGGATTTGCATGTGGTTCTCTAAAATTAGCCAAGTGTGGCCAACAGTCAAAGGCTTGCATACTGCCAGGACTTCACTCCACATGTGACAGGACCCCCCCAAAACAAAACAGCAACCCTAGGACTAAATCCTGACTTTACATCTGTGGCTCCAAGTGTTCTCTTTCCTTCCTTCTTCTTCTGTTGAGCCCTTCCTAGATGTCTGTCACTGTTGAGGGAACAGCCTGTGAGGCCAGCTTGGACCTCAAGGAGGAAAGGAAATAGCAGGTATTAAGTACCCCAAATGTGCCACTGTTCTAGATGCTTTATGGTAGAGCTTGCACACTCCATTCCGAGGTTCTTAGGGTTAGGGATGGAAAATGAAAACAAAAAACAAAAAACAAAAAAAAACGAGTTGAGCTGGGTGTGCCATAGGCTGTGGGGACTGTGGTGCACCATCTAAAGAAAGCAGCCACTACTTCATGGGCACCTGGGTGGCTCAGTCGGTTAGGCATCTGCCTTCAGTTCCAGTCATGATCCCAGGCTCCTGGGATCCAGCTCCTTGCTCAGCGGGGAGTCTGCTTCTCCCTCTCCTTCTGCTCNACACCACACACAAAAATAGACTCAAAATGGATAAAAGACCTGGGGGGGGGCAGCCACTACTTCGTTTTAAATCACCATTTCACAGACAGCAAGCTCTCTGACCTCAGCCGCAGCAACTTCTTCCTAGGAACATCGCCAAGGGCAAGGGAAGCAAGGGCAAAAATGAATGACTGGGACATCANTGGGACTTCATCAAGATTAAAAGCTTTTGCACAGCAAAGGAAACAGTCAACAAAACCAAAAGACAACTGACAGAATAGGAGAATATATTTGCAAGTGACATATCAGATAAAGGGCTAGTATCCAAAATCTATAAAGAGCTTCTCAAACTCAACACCCATAAAACAAATAACCCAGTCAAGAAATGGGCAGAAGACATGAACAGACATTTCTCCAAAGAAGACATCCAAATGGCCAACAGACACATGAGAAAGTGCTCAACATCACTCGGCATCAGAGAAATACAAATTAAAACCACAGCGAGATACCACCTTACACCAGTCAGAATGGCTAAAATCAACAAGTCAGGAAATGACAGATGTTGGCGAGGTTGCGGAGAAAGGAGAACCCTCCTACACTATTGGTGGGAATGCAAGCTGGTGCAGTCATTTGGGAAAACAGGATGGAGGTTCCTCGAAAAGTTGAAAATAGAGCTACCCTACAACATAGCAATNCTACTGGGTATTTATCCTAAAGACACAAAGGTAGTGATCCTCAGGGGCACGTGCACCCGAATGTTTATAGCAGCAATGTCCACAATAGCCAAACTATGGAAAGAACCTAGATGTCCATCAACAGATGAATGGATAAAGAAGATGTGGTATATATATACAATGGAATACTATGCAGCCATCAAAAGAAACGAAATCTTGCCATTTGCAACGATGTGGATGGAACTAGAGGGTATTATGCTAAGTGAAATAAGTCAATCAGAGAAAGACAATTATCATATGATCTCTCTTATATGAGGAACTTGATGGGCAGGGCGGGGGGTCGTAGGGGGTAGGAAGGGAAAAAAACCAAACAAGATGGGATCGGGAAGGAGACAAACCATAAGAGACTCTTAATCTCACGAAACAAACTGAGGGTTACTGGGGGGTGGGAAGGTAGGGATAGGGTGGATGGGTTATGGACATTGGGAGGGTTTGTGCTATTGTGAGTGCTGTGAAAGGTATAAGCCTGATGATTCACAGACCTGTACCCCTGGGGCAAATAATAAATAAATACATAAATAAATAAAGGTTTCGTGCAGTAAAATTGGTTCAGTGTAGCCAAATCTTTATCTTTCCAAGGAAGCCGGAAACATGGAATTCCAAGTGAAATCACTCCACTTTTAAATGATGGTAAAGAGCTCCATTTTTAGAAAAAATACGGTGGCAAACACTATACATTCCAAACTACAAGTGTGTTTGGGCTGGACCATCCCCACTCCCACCCCTGTGGGAAATCTGCTATCTCTGTTTGCTACAGCCCTTTCTCTGCTCCCTTCCTGAACACCCCTTAGCCACTCGCCTGGGCTCCAGAGCACCGCATGCCAACTCAGTGTGCTTCTCCTGGTGCACTGGGGACATTCCTAGACATATCCGTCTCCGCAATGGTCTCTAAGGGACTGTGTCTTTTTTTTCTTTTTTTTAAGATTTTAGTTGTTTGAGAGAGAGAGAGAGAGCAAGAGTGGGGTGAAGGGCAGAGGGAGAAGTAGACTCCCCGCTGAGCAGGGAGCCAGAGGTCTCAGGACTCAAGGCCTCCGGGATCATGACCCGAGGTGAAGGCAGACACTTGACCGAATGAGCCACCCACACCCCACGTAAGGGATTGTGTCTTCCTGGCCTGGCAGCCTCAGTACATAGCTTGTGCCTGGCCTGTCGGTCTTGAGTGAATGAGTGAATCGCTTTTCTTTGCCCCCTCACCACAGCCCAGGATGCCGGTGTTTTCATCCCCGTCACCCGCGGGAGGAAAGGAGCCCCAGACAGGGTGAGGGACTTGTCCCAAACCGCCATCCCCGCCCACGCCCACAGCCAGACAGCCCCAAGCCTGTGCCCTCAGCGCCAGACCCGCACTGCTTCCCGTCCTGCCGTTCGTCTCTTCCCTCGCAAACACTGTGCCTGCTGGAAGCCCAGTCCTGGCTCAAGTACAGCCCAAGCAGCACGTTAGAAGCACGGGGAAGCCTCCGCTTTTCACCTCACCGTGCCACCAAACCACCCACGGCGTTCTTTACTGCTGTGGGCTGTGCCCCCCTTGCTAGGTCAAGGCTCGCAAGTCACTAATTTTAAGACGCCTATTAAATATCCGACAGATGTTGTGTGTTCACTGGAGCCCCCTCCCTCCATCACTTAGGAGTTCTCGGACAACGCTGAACGTCTCCTATTCCGCCTCAGGCCTTCTAATTATTTGAAAGGAAATATCACCAAAACATTGCTCTCCTTCCGGAAAACAAAACGAAACAAAACAAAAACCACAAAAAACTGGACAGCTTGCGAAAGTGACTCCCGAAGGCCCGCCTTCCTGGGAGAGATGCACTTGAGCCCCGGGGGAGGCGGCTGTGGCCGCTCCACTCACGCGGGCGGGGTGGGGACGGGAAGGGGCTCGCTCACCTTCCCTTGAGCGCCGAGGCACGCCGGCTCTGGGAAACTGCCCCGCTGGCTTCCGTTCTAGCCTGGGCATCAACGGGAACCCCCCACCTCCTCCGGGCACCCCCAAGCCCTGCCAAGGCACGGAGTCCCTCACACCCCTGCAGCGAGTCCCCGGGCGCCGCGGGCTGCCTGCGGCGCGCTCCCCGGGCTGCCCAAATCCAAGTGCCTGGCCTGCCACCTTGTGGACACTCCGGGGAAAACACGCCGGTGGGCAGGCTCCGAACCCCCTCCGCCTGCGGATGATCACTCCCCACTCAGGGCCGCAAGGGACGGGAAGACAGAGCAGCAGCAGACTAACTCGACAAAATTAAGGAGAACCCATGAGGAGGATCTGCGGATCATTTTTTCCTCCGTATGTTTAGAGCTTTACGTCGGGGAGGGTGCAAGTTTTACATGCTCTAAATTCACACCACATACACATCTTTAATGACTGGGAGGTCAAACAGTTACTGAAGTGTGGTGTGGGGGGTCAGAATCTTCCAGGGAGATTTTTTTTTTTAATGTAAATACCCCACCCACTCTAATCTATTTACTCAGAATCTAGGTTAAGCATCATTTACTTATTTTACTGTGGCAAAAATCACATAATGTAATATTTACCACCTTAACTTTTTTTTGTTTGTTTGTTTGTTTTACATCCAGTGAAGTATAGTGCATACTATGCCCCTTGGGGCTGCCTGGAATGAAAGTATCCTTCCTATCCCCCGTAAATGCACCAGCCACATAAGCAGAGGAGGGGACATGCAGCCTGCATTCTGCTTCCCTTGCCAGGAGTCCTGACTCAGGACTCTGTCCCCCGCAGGAAAACCCACTTTGCCTAAGTAAATCTAGAAGTGGGGAGGTTTCTTAATTCCCACAAAGATATCATATATTCTAGTTCTAACCCTGAAAACCAGGGACCAATGGGGAACAAGTGTGCAAGCCACCAGGAACCACTTGTACCAACTGGAAGGCACTGGGAAATCTGAGGTGACATTCTTCCTACCCATGTTGAAGTTAGGATTACTGAGAGATTTCTGTTCTGCTGACAAGCACTGAGACCCCACAGGCCCCACAGGCCAAGGTGACCTAGGAAAATATGTTCACACATGAGAAGTATGGAACAACTCTTCCCACTCTGCTGTTTTCCAGGAATTAGGCAAGTTCTGTGGCTCCTCTTTCTAACAACCCCAAAGCCAGATTTTGTTGTCCTCCTCCAGGTGACACGACAATTATGGTCTTGGAGGGAAATGAACTGACAGCATCCCTTCCAAATAATGATGCCTTGGGAAGTTTATCTCACATATACGGAATCATTTCAAAGCCTGAGCTGGGTGAGAACTAATTTCTTAGCTTTTTTTAATAACGCATGCTCAAGACTCAGGCAGGTTGTGGGATGAGGCAGGAACCAGCTTAACTATGTTTACGTGTGCAGTTCAGCAGAGTTAAGTATATTCACGACTTTAGACATGTCGTATAAGTACGACCGTGCGGTATTTGTCTGCTTGGGTCTGGCTTGTGTCATTTAGCATAATGCACTCAAGGCTCATCCATGTTGTAGCCTGTGATGGGATTTCTTCCTTTTTTGAAACTGACTTCTATGCCATTGTGGGCAGATGCCTCAGTTTATTTACCCATTCGTCTGTCAGTGGACAGTTGGGCTGCTTCTACCTTTTGGCTACTGTGAATAATTCTGCTATGAACACAGGTGTGCAAATATTTCTTCAAGACCCTGCTTTCAATTCTTCTGGATGAACACCCAGAAGTGGGACTGCTGAATCATGCGGTAGTTCTATTTGGCACCTCTAGTTTTCACAGCCCCCGCGGGTGACCGGGATATACAACGAACTACTGATGAGGTCCCGCTCCTCCTTCGCTGCACAGGGTGAGAGACCAGGCCCGGGGAGGGGACGGGGTAGATGTGAGAATGCCATGGACCATCCTCCTCTACCAAGGAAGACACTGAGTTCTGTATTGTTCCAGTTACTCAAACTGGATATAGCCTGGAAGAGAGAGACAATAAATGGGCAAATACAGTAATTTTGAACAGTGATTAGTGCTACAAAGAAAACAAACCAGACTCAATGACAGAGTGACTCAGCACGGCACTCCTCTAGCAATGACACTAGCACTTAATGTGGCACTGACTATGCCCCAAGCAATGTCCTAAGGGCTCCATTTCTATTAACTTCTATCACCAGCACAGCAACTTTGTGTTATAAGGCTATCACCATCCCCATTTGTAGCTGGGCATAAGGAGATGTCTGTCAAGCAGTTCGGGGCTTGCTGAATCTTACAGAGCCAGCACAGGATAGAGCCAAGAATGGAAGCCAGGCAGGAGTCCCAGGGGTCCCAGGGGGCAGGCGACATCTGAGCTGAGACCTGAAGCAGGGAGGAGTCAGCTAAGCATAGTCTGGGACAGAGCATTCCCAATTGCAAATGCAAAGGGGCAAGAGCCTGCTTCCGGTACTGAAAGACCAAAGTAACCAAAATGGCAGGTAGAACCACAGTGAAAAAGGAGAGCACATGGGAAGGCCGGGTCAGGTCATAAAAGATCTAATAGCCAGAATGAGGAGGATGGATTTTGTTCAAGCGACTCTGGAAAGCCACTGGAGTTTTAAGCATGGGAGAGATTTCAGCTTTTCTTTTCTCCTGACACCTTTCCACAGTGATATATATTAAATATGGTTGCAACAAGAAACCAAAGTCTGGTGGGGACCTTAAGAGTCTCAGTTTCTGAGTGTCTTCATTTTGGACATATTTCACTAATATTCTATGCATGGTTAGAATCTCTGAGGCTAGAGCATCACATCCATGAACATCTTCACATTGAGGCCAGCTCTCCTCAGCAACCATTACTTAACTGATGACCTCTGTCCACCTTAACTGCAGGCTGTAATTTGCTTTTACCTCACGGCACCATCATCACACCCCACGGCCCAGGGAACAGCACTTGATCTTTTTACAGCTCTGATTTCCCACCATGGCGGGGGAGACAAGATGACTTGCCCCCACTTAGGGAGATCTGCAAAGACCTGTAATTGCTGCAGGTGGGTTAATGAGTGTGAATTAGAAACTGCAACCCGATTAAGGAGAGAACAGGCAGCCAAGGAAATGGATGCATTAGTATTTTTACCATGAGACAGCACTTACAGCTACATAAACTAGAGATTAAAAGAGCTCTTTTGTGCTTTGACAGGAAGCCTTTGGCCTCCTCAAAGGCAGGGCCATTACTGTAAGCCTGTGTCCCCAAGGAAGGCAGACCCATCTGGAACTGCACATCCCTGAAGTCTTCATGGCATCACCATCTTTGCCTTTTATCTTAACCACCTCACTGCATCTCAGGAAAATCTAAATCCTCTGTACTTCCCAGGAGCACTCTGACTGCTGGCCTCTGTCCCCCCACTGGATGCAATCTGTAGGGCAAGAAATCCAGGTGTCTACCCCCCAACAGTGGGACCCATGTGGGGGTTCCTTTTGCTCTGCTCTTCCCCTCACCAACTTGGTACTCAGTAGTCATGTGACCTTCGCCCGGGACAGTCATGTCACCTTGGCTTAGCCAATCAAATACTTGCCTCCCTGAGATGCTGAATCTTGGCTGAGAGACACAAGGTGTGGCAAGGAATTGGGGTTCACTGATGAGATCAATGAGCGAAGCCTGCTACCAAGATCTTCCAGAGCAATCTGGTGCCCACATGCTCCAGCCCAGTTCTTCAGCTCTCACATCACTCTTGGGGGCAACCCCATAACCTTCCTAAAAAGTAATTAGTCCTTTTATGCTAATATTAGCCAATATTTGTGTTATTGTCACTAAAAAACCCAGCTAGATACAATGAACACTCAGAGATTACAATTTGGGTCAATAAGCACCTAACATCTGCAAGGAGGTAAATGCATCTTTTATGCAAAGATACAATGGTGAAAAATAGGGTGGAGGAGAGGCAGGGCGTTATTTTCTCTCACAGTGAAGAGGACCAGAGGTAGGGACCCCAGGCTGATGTGGTGGTTCCATGATGTTCACAGTGGTCCAGTCTTCACCTGTGCTTCTGCTCTACTCTCCTGAACTCCTGCTTCCATTTATGAGGTGTCAAGGTGGCTCTAGTCATTCCAGTCCTGTTCCAGGTAGGACAGAGGGACCAGGAAAAGGTAAGGGTCTCCCAACAGCAAGAGTGTGTTCTTGAAAAAACTGTGCTGGAAGTCACTTCTGCCCACACCTCATTGACCACCCCAACCTCAAGGAAACTCAAGGAGTTTGTTCGTTTGTTTGTTTGTTTTTTTACAGTTTGGCAAATTGCCTATTCAAAAATACAGGAGCCCTAACCTATAAAAGGTGAGAATGGATACTGAGTGGGCAACCAGCAGTCTCTTTCAACACTGCTTTCTTAAAAATTGCTGAAGCTATTTGGCTCGGTCAGTTAAGTGCTTGCCTTCAGTTCAGGTCATGATCTCCCGGGCCTGGAATCAAGCCCTGCCTCAGGCTCCCTGCTCAGTGGGGGAGCCTGCTTCTGCCTCTGCCACTCTCTCTTTCTCCCTCTCAAATAAATAAATAAATATATAAATAACCTTTATTTAAAAATTGCTGAAGCTTCAGAAGGATATTCTGAGGATTCCCACTCATCTTTTCTCAATCTTCCTTGGTGAATCCAGTCTGAAAATACCCACCAGTCTAAACTCTGATAATGAGGAAAACAACAGGAAACTACCCATATCCATTGACCTGACTTGGAAACATGGTTCCAGCATATATTTATGGAATGATTCTGAACCAGGCACTTGAGTCTTCAGAAACTTAATGGTCTGAAATGTAAAATCTGCCTCAATCAACAAGGACTGACTGAGGTAAAACCCAAAGTCCCATCTACTTCAAAGATGATGTGGAATTAACATTTCCAATAGATGAAGTGCCCAACTGCACTCCAAAGAACACAAGAAGAAAAAAAGATACAATGGTCATAAAGTGAACAGGACTTTTAAAGTTCTCAGCCTTGGCCCCAGGAAGAGTTTGAGTTGCACCTTAAGCTGAGGTAGGAATCTATCTGCCTGGAGTTCCTTAGAAACTCGAGAGGAAAAACTACAAGGATCCAAAGCCAGGGGTGAACTCACCAGAGGCAGCTGGGGAGGAAGGGAGAAATTGCCACTTCAGGACAAAAACAAACTTTGTTCCTGCTAGAAGACAATTCCCCATGCATCTCTTGGGTTTCTGCACATGCTGCAATGGGAAGCACAGACTGCTTTTTTCCCAGACTGTCTTCTCCAGGATATTTATACAGAGAACAGTCTTAGAAGACAGAGATAGGAAAAAGAAGAAAGAAGAAAGATAGAAGGAAGAAGAAGAAGAAGAAGAAGAAGAAGAAGAAGAAGAAGAAGAAGAAGAAGAAGAAGAAGAAGAAGAAGAAGATGATGAAAGAAGATGAAGAAGAAAAAGAAGATGAAGAAGAAAAAGAAGCAGCAGCAGCAGGAGGAAGAAAGGGGAGGAAGGGGGAGGGGAGGTAAACAGAGATAGTATCTCTCTGCAGAACAAAGGATAAGTTGGGTTGCCCATAGATAATGTCTCCCTCTGGAGCTCAGGGCAAGCAGGCTTGTTTCCCACTATAAAAGATTCAGGTTCCCTAAACTCAGGGTGTCTCTCCTGTAACAAAATTCCCTGCATTTGTGGGTGTCACCTGGCCCTCTCCATATCACCCTGTAGGAATGGTGTTCAGGAAACTGGCTCAACCATGATACTAAGGTTACTGATAATGTGTGAAGCAACAAACTCCTTTGTCTCTGAACCGGGAGTCCACCAGCATCCAGAAAACCACAGCAGCCTAGCTGGCTGGCCTGCAAGTTGCAAGTAGGGTAAAATCCCAGACCCTTCACAATCTTGATATCTTTGTCCTCTTTGTCACCACCTGCCCCCATGAGTTCTCCAGTCTGCCTCCTGAATGTAAACACTGGGTCCTTAGCTCCCAATCATCCCCCAGAAAATAGAAATATTTGTAACACTTTTGACTAAGTCAACAAAATCTCAAAATAATGCCCTGCCTAGTTTTAAGAACTTTCTAGTTGCAGAACAAAACCATCCAGGCACTTAGTTCCCTGCTAGGGCCAAACCCTGGGCATGACATGATTAAATCACACTTGCCCCTGGCAATGGATGTTTCTCATGAGACTCAACCACATAAGGCCCAAAAATGAGATTGTGTGTCAAACCCAGTGCTGTCCAGTAAGCCACCGGAGCACCATGGAGGGAGTGTATGTATCTCCAAATTCCATTTTCCGACTTTATCAGGCTGAGCTGCTAATGTCTGATTTTTTTTTTTAAAGAATTGGAAAGTTAAGGGGATGGGCCTATAAATAACAGGCTAAGCTGACAGTGGATGAAACGGTCCACGCTGTTTGACTTTTCAATATTAAAAAACCTTCAGTCACCCGAAATACACACAAAAAAATGATCAGATAAGAAATAATCTACTCCTGGTCAAGCCCAGTGATCTGTTGTCATCTGCCAGGGTCATAGCATAAATCAAACACTGAACAGTAATAAAATAGATAGCAATCAACCCTGCCAATTCCATTCATTTCCCACCCATTGGCACCCGGGTATAACGGAAATTCAGCCCTCAGAGAGCAAGAGTGTGCACACCTCAGCTGCCAGTCCCCAGCATGACCTTTCTTTCCCTTCTGGGAGAAGTCTGGAGTGAAAGCCAACTTTCTCAAAATCCATCCTCCTCAGAGAAATAATAAAAGACCCCCTATTTCTGTGAGCACAGCCACATTGGCCTGCTTTTCCTAAGAGAAGGGCTTTGCTGCAGAAATGCCAAATGTGAGAGCTGAGCAGGACCTTGGAAATCTTCTTGCTCAAACTTTGATTTTTCATATGAAGAACTGAGGCTCAGGGTGGGGGCAAGTGATCACCTAACATATGTGATCACTAACGCCTTACCAGACATATGGTTTACAAGTATTTTTTCCCATTCCATATGGTTGTCTTTTCATTGTACTGATTGTTCCCTTTCCTGTGCCCAAACTCTTTGGACTGATGCTATCCTGCCTATTTACTTTTTATTTTGTGGCTTGTGCTTCAGATGTCAAATCTGAAAAATCATTGCCAAGGGTGCCTGGGTGGCTCAGTCATTAACGTCTGCCTTCAGCTCAGGTCATGATCGCAGGGTCTTGGGATCAAGCCCCGCACTGGGTTCCCTTGCTCAGTGGGAAGCCTGCTTCTCCCTCTCCCACACCACCTGCTTTTGTTCCCCCTTTCACTGTTTCTCTGTCAAATACATAAGTAAAATCTTTTAAAATAAATAAATAATAAAAAATCATTGCCAAGACTCATGTCAAGGAGGGTTTTTTTCCTGTTTTCTTCTTCGATTTTCACCATTTCAGGTCTTACATGTAAGTCTTTAATCAAACCATTAACACCTCATGGAGATTTGGCCAAGGCTGTGTGGGGAAGGAGGGGTTTTCACAAAATGCCTGTTGAGGAACCTCTTGCATTGCTTTTTTCTCAGAGCAAGACTATTACATTTGGGAAACTTCTGGTGTGTACAATAATCTATTCTGAACTTCCCTGAACAAGCTCTTCAATGACTCTATTGGCTTTTTAGGTGAGGTAAACCCCAAGCATGTTCTTCTCTGTCAGCTGCCCAGGGACACATGGAAGAAAAAGAAGGCACCCTTCTGATGTGCCCCTTCTGCCCACCCCCAAGCCGTGCTCCAGTTTAGGTCAAGGAGAGGTCATAAGCAGGTGTCATTTGAACCGTCTGTTCACTTTGTACAGTATGCTCATTTTTCAATTAATTTTTTTCCTCATATGTAAAAGTCAGATTTCACCTTCCCACCCCAAAATTCCAATTTCAGGTTTTTCTTGAAAAATCAAAATTAAAACCACAATGTCACATGGAAATGCCAAGGAGTGGCTGTGCTCTTTAGATGGTGATATGAGCTCTCTGGTTTGCCATCAACTGCACTCCACCCCTGCCATTTCCTGTCTTTTCCTCATAGGAAATTGAATTTGTGACCTCTAGATGAAGATTTATTGTGATAGTTTGTTCATTTTGCCAAAAAATATTAACTGATTGCCTATGATGGCTACCTAAACTCAGAAAAATTCCTGACAGCATGGAGTTTAAATTCTGATGTGGGACGATAGACAATAAACAAATAAATATTCAATGAAGAAAACACAACAAAGACACAACAAAGGAGATACCAAGAATGGGTGGGTACAATTTAAAAATAGGATAGGCAGGGAAAGTCTAACCAAGACATTTAAATTAAAACTTAAAGGACATGGAGGAATATGCCATGCAAATATGGCTTGGGAACAGCATTACATGGGAAAGGAACAGCAAGTGCAAAGGCCCTGAAGCAGTGGGGTATTATAGAAAAAGCCATGGCTGGGGACACAGACAATGCTCACATACATTCACTATGTCCCCTCCATTCCCAATTCCCCCACCTCACCCTCAACCCACACTCTAACAAAGTTAGTTCACTAGCCCTGCAGGCTTCATAGAGGTAAGTGCACCCCAGCTTGGAAGCAACTAAAAACATCTCCAAAGGATCCACAACCAAGGATAATTTTAAGGAAATCATATTCTGGATTTCCCACTCCTATCTCTTACTCTTTTTAATACTGAGCTCCCTGTGGCCACTTTGATAGCCCAGGCTTCCTGCCAGTCTGTTGATCCCCTCTGCCACCTTCCTCTTACAGTCACCCATCGCTCTCTATGAACACCAGCCCTCCCACTAGCCTCACTCCTCCCACAGGTCTTGGCCCAGGTATTCCTGAGCAGGCCCCAAACAAAGGCAAAATAGGAGATGTGAGTAAGCCACATGGCAGGGCCACCCGTCTTTCCCCCCACCCACACCCCAGCTGTGTTAGGCATGTTCTATTATAGACCAACAATGGCATTAAAGACAAGGTATTTTGGCCATGTTAGGAAGTTCTGAATTCAGCTGTTCAGAACTTCTACTTAACGTCCTCTCCTCTTCTATCCCCAAGTTATATCAAAGAAAGCAATGCTCTGGGGGCCAAGAGCAAAGAATCTGGCACAGGTCATATGTCACGAGGCAGTAAACTCCTAGCAAGGCTTCAGATCCTACTTCTCTCTCTTTCTTTTTCTTGGAATTAAAACCAGAAGTGAGAGCATTATCACAGAGATGTCTACTAGAATTGGAAAATGAAGTCGGATGTTTTCTGACAGGAAGCAAATAGATTTGGCTAATGGGCTTGACCATGGTGGACATTTTCCATAAATTAAATTTATGATTTCATATAAATACATTCAAAGCTTTTGCATTTGATATAAAATATTGCATTGGCACAGTTGTGTTGACCAATGTTTTATTTTCTCAATCATTTATAAGTATATCAGGTTAAAGATTATACCTTTCATTGAAAAAAACAAGTATAATTAAGTATAATTTGAGCAGAATTAGTAAATACTTTTCCCTCTAATTCCAAGAAATCAAGAGAGTGAATAAGTCTAACAACCAGATAAGAAATCTTTTGCAATTCAGCCTGTCTCCTATTCTTTGCTTTTAATAAAATTAAAAGGAAACCTAACTGCATTGTCAAATGATATATCATTACTAAAACCATTGAGTAAATGTTGTGATATATCACTATGTGATTGTTGTTATATAAGCACAAAAAATTCAAATTGGTATAATAAATCTTCCATAGCTATATTTTACATATACATTTTTTAATTTGCAACTATAAAAATGGGAATAGAACTGATGCTGCCCTGTCTCTTCCTAACAGTAAGTTATAGTCAACCAGGAATACATGAACTATTTGTTAGAGACCCCATCATGTCATTTAGGAAATATATTTCTAAATCTTTTTTTTATATTTTATGACTAATATCAAAATCATGATGGTATTATGATATTATGGTCAATAGCATACTAATGGTGTGTTTGTGTACTACTAATAATTTTTTTTTAAGATTTTTTTTTTTTTATTCATTTGACACAGAGAGAGAGATTACAAGTAAGCAGAGAGGCAGGCAGAGAGAGAGGAGAGAGGAGGAAGCAGGCTCCCTGCTGAGCAGAGAGCCCGATGTGGGCCTCGATCCCAGGACCCTGGGATCATGACCTGAGCCGAAGGCAGCGGCTTTAACCCACTGAGCCACCCAGGCGCCCTGTGTACTACTAATAATTTTAATGATTACTCAACCAGGAAGATCTTTGTTAACAGGGCTTTATTATCACAGGCTATAAAGAAAGAATTCAGTTTCAGTCAGTGAATTTTTAGTTTTACAAGAACATGCTGGAGTGCCCAATAAAAAACTTTGAAGCATAAAAAATATACATTAAGATAAGACTTTGTGGGGTCAGCAGGATAGAAATTCAAAGAAAGAGAGATGTAAAATGTTCAAATGCTACAGAAGAGATTAAAATAGACAATAGTGGGGGGCGCCTGGGTGGTTTAGTCATTTAAGCGTCTGCCTTCAGCTCAGGTCATGATCCCAGGGTCCTGGGATTGAGCCCTGGATTAGGCTCCCCGCTCAGTGGGAAGCCTGCTTCTCCCTCTCCCATTCCCCCTGCTTCTGTTCCCTATCTCGCTGTATCTCTCTCTGTCAAATAAAGAAATAAAATCTTAAAAAAAAAAAAAGGGCAATAATTGTTGGGCCGACGGGTCCAGGGAACTGAGGAAGCCACAAGATGGCGGCTGACCCTCCATCTTACCGCCCCACCCGGGGAGCTTCTCAGGAGGACCTCCCGCCCTCATCAGCCTCCGCATCTGGAAAGACCGCCAAAACCAGAACTTAGGCGGGAAACTGAGGGCTAAACTCCACCCAATCTCCTACCAGTTATGGTCATGTTCCCCCATTCTGCCCAAACCCCATAAAAATCCATGTGCGTCCTCTCCTGGCACGACTTCCCCGACTCCCTTCTCTCGTAGATGCGGAACCTCGCTGGAGGGCATCACTATTAAATCTCCCCTCGTGCCTGTTCCGTCTGGTGTCTCGCTTAATCCGCCCTTACTGGAAGGGCTACCAGGAAACCTTATAATAATGGGTATAGAAGTCCTATGGTATTTAAATAACATTGGATAAAGTCAAAAGAATAATGTGAGTGATCTATTTTAAAATGTCAATATTTAGAAAATATTAGAAGTTACATACTTTGTATTATATTATAAATTTCCTTAGGTATGCAGGAGAATGTCCATATTCTGAGAAGATGTACAAGCTGCCATGAAATTTGTCCATATTCATATATCAACTGGGTCATTATTAATTTAATGCTTTTATTTCAATTGGCTCATTTTCTTTTACTTCTATTAATTTTGAAAGAAAACATTATGTCATTAGCACAAATGGAAAATCGGTATTACTCGTTATACAAAGAAGATAAACACCAATAGATAAAATGAAAATAAGATGACATTTTAACTTTCTGGCAAAATTCTGTCACTTACACCATCAATCTGAACCCCAAACCTACTGTCTCTTATTTTCAAAAGGACAGGTTATACTGGAGAAAGCAGTTTAGGGCATGGTAGAAGCATTAAAGTAACTCAAGATCTAAACTGACTTCATTTTTTTTTTCTCTCAAGAGAGGTTAAGACACAGACAATTAAAATGGAGTGACGAGAAGGAAATCTTGCCATTTTGTGACAACATGGATGGACCAAGAGGGTATTCTAAATGAAGTCAGTCAGACAGAAAAAGACAAATACCATACGGTTTCACTTATCTGTGGAATCTAAAAACCAAAGCAAATGAACAAACAAACTAATGAGCAAACAAAACCAAAAATGACTCACAGATATAGAGAACAAACTGATGGCTGCCAGAGAGTGAGGGGTGTGGGGGGGGCAAAACAGGTGATGGGGACAAAGAGGTACAAACATCCATTTAGGAAATAACTCACAGGGATGGAAAGTACAGCACAGGGAATATAGTCAATAATACAGTAGTAACTTTGTATGGTGACAGATGGTAACCACACTAACTTTGATGAGCATTTCATAATGTATATAAATGTCAAATCACTGTGTTGTACAACTGAAACTAATATAATATGGTATGTCAACTGTACTTCAATTAAAAATAAAAAGCTTAAAAAATTTTTAATGGGTGCTTTACATGCTACAGGGATGAGGTACAGACTGACAGAAGAATGCACAGGGGGCTGAGGTTGCAAATAGGCAAAGCAGGGATGTCAAAACAAAGGTCTACAGATGAAAGAATACAGAGCACATCCGAAGATTCGGTATGACATGGGTTGACTGAACCTCCCAATTCTCACTAGAAAGTTCTCATTTTCTCGAGGTAATAATTTATGACCCTCTTTCATCCCAAGTATATTCTGTCTGGACAATCGGCTAGAGAGGTATGGTGAGAAGAGGCTAGAAATGAGGCTGAAGAGGTGGGCAGAGCCCAGCTGAATCCCGAGGGCAACAGGGAGCCATGAAAGCACTTAGGCAGGGGAGTGCGCTGATGACACTGCACGCAAAGAAGGCTGAGTGTGGCCAACAGACTGAAGTCTGAAAGACCCGAGGGAAGCAAGGAGGGCAGCATCAGTGGAAAAGAGAAGAAATGACCTGATGCATATGACTTGGGGAGGTAGATTCATGAGGGCCTGGTACTTGATTGCGGGCATAAGTCCAGGGGTAATGAAACAGGACAAGTCAAAGATCATAGATGACCAGGTTTGGCTTGAGCAACTGTTTCAATGGTGGTGTCACTCACTCAAACTAGAGATGAAAGAAAAGGAGCAAGTTTATAGGAGACTTAAGGGACACTTGGGTCAGACTGAGCGTGAGGTGACTAGTGGACATCCAAATGGATATGCATAGTAGTATCTACATGTGCGGGTGCTAGCCCAGGATGCATAAGCATTAAATAAGAGCTCCTCCGTGTGCGCACCTGCACACACACACACACATGCCCCCCATGTAACCACATTCTCTAGGAAGGACCACTAGGACAGTGATATGTGGTGCATTCAGAACCACAGGCAGTGACATATGCAGTTTAAAAAAGCCTTTCCCTGACAGGTGAGTTTGACAGTCAGCCCTCCCTCTCTATGGAATCAGTGATGTCAAGGGTAGTGGGTGACCAGCCCATAGATGGAACTGTTCAGGAAGAATAGGGGCTTGAGCAGAACTGGGCAAAGTTCCAGCATGTAATGCAGAGTTGAAGAATGTAAGCCAGTAAAAGAGAATGACAAGGAGCATCCAGAGAGAAGAAAGCCAAGAGACTGTGGTGTTTCTCGATTAAGAAAGAGAATGCTTTTAAGAAGGAGGAAGAGGTTAAATGGTTCCTGACAGTGACAAATAGTACCAAGATGTCATGGTAACAATCAAAAGGTGTCCATTGGACCTGACAAGGAAGTCACTATGGCCCTTGACTGGGCAGCTTCTAGGCAGTTGATGGGTAAAAGCCAGATTACAGTGGATTGAAGCATGGATAGAGGTGCAAAAGAAAACTCTCCATCAGGACATTTGCCTGTAACCAAGACAAGAGAAATAATGTGACACCCAGTCAGCAATATGAACTTCTTAGTATCAGGAATGTGACCTGGGCTCAGGGAAAAGTAGCAGGAATTGTAGTGTCAGCCCACACAAACTGGTCTCTGCTGCAGTGCTACGCCCCATGCTGCATGCCGAGCCAGGCAAATCAGAGTCACATCTGGACATGGGGCTTATCCGCTGGTCCCCAGATCCCCTCCCCCTCCATGTAAGACAGAACTCTATCTTCTGCATCTTCATAATCTCAACAGCAACATCAACTCTTACAACTCAACCTTAAGAAGCATGTAGTTTACACTTTGAGAACATTATATAATTTATTCTTTAAAAATAATCCTATGCCATAAGCACAAATATCCACATCTTATAACTGAGGGGAGTGAAGATCAGAGAGGTTAAGGTACTTGCTCCAGATCACACAGCTACCAGGTGGCAGAATGTAAGCCCATATTTACCCAACCCCACTGGGACACCTCTACTCCCTACAAGCCTTGCTAAACAGGAGCATTTTACTCAAAATGGCCCAAGGCCTCATGATGTTGAAACAGGGCAAAGTGTGCAAACTCATTAAATCTCTGCAGGAGAGAAAATGGTATAGGGGCTTACTCCTGACCTTGAGTCAGAAGAACCCAATTCAAGTTCTTTTTTTTTTTTTTTAAAGATTTTATTTATTTATTTGACAGAGAGAGAGAGAGAGAGAGAGAGATCAGATCACAAGTAGGCAGAGAGGCAGGCAGAGAGAGGAGGAAGCAGGCTCCCTGCCCAGCAGGGAGCCCGATGCGGGCCTCAATCCCAGGACCCTGAGATCATGACCTGAGCTGAAGGCAGAGGCTTTAACCCACTGAGCCACCCAGGCGCCCCCAATTCAAGTTCTGACCTTGGGTGACTCAATTCACGTAACTACCCTGGAATCTGTTTCCTCAGGCTTAAAAGTGGAGGTGGTGTTGACTTCATCATGGACCCCATCAATAAAATATATGTATGAATACATACTGCCAAAATACATGCTCTTATTTATCCTCTTCATTTATAAGGCAGAAAGGTGCATCTTAATGAATACTGCATACATTATGAAAAGGCATAAGAGTAAAATATTTAAAAGGAGGAGATAAAGATGAAATAAGGAATATTAAATGTCCTATTGATCATGATGGCTTCATACTATCATTAGCTAATACCTCAAGGCAAATATGAGTTGGGGTAAGATTGATTTATCATAATTATAGGAGATGGTAGCCTATAGACCAAGTATCTTGATATATCAAGACATTAACTGACTTCTTACAGGTTAAATGGAATGGTCTTCATTTTTCCCTCATGATGGTGGTCGATGGAGGGGGCAGTGCTGCCGTGTCCCTGTGGTCCCCTGCATTGCATCAGAGGTATTATCTTCAAATGGTGGTGTCTTTGCAGAGTGTCCATTTGGTGAAGGATAGTTTCATTTAAACAAGGAAATAGAATTCATAAATCTACCTACGTAAGCACATGTATTTGTTTCCTGTGGCTGCCATGACAAAGTACAACTAGGTGGCTTAAAACAACAGAAATTTGTTCTCTCACAGTTCTGGAGGCTGGTAATCTGAAATCAAGATGTCAGTGGTGCCACACTCCCTCTGAAACCTGTAGGGGAGAATCTTTCCTTAGCTTTTCTAGCTGCTGGTGTTTGCTGGCAATCCCAGCATTCCTTGGCTTGCAAATGCTTCATTTCAGTATATGCCCCTGCCATCGTGTGGCTGTCTTCTCTCCAAAAGTCTCTGTGTCTCTTCTCTTCTTAATGGGACAGCAATCATGTTAGATTGAGAGCACATGCTAATTCAGTACAACCTCATCTAATGTAACTAACTGCATCTACAATGACCCTATTTCAGAATAAATCACCTTCTGAGGTACTAGGGGTTAGGACCTCAACAAATCTTCTTGTGGTACCCAATTTAACCTCTAACAGCACATAAATATACTGAAAGGAAGTAAAACAGGGAAGCCAGCTTCGTCCGTGCTATAGGCTTTCCACCTTTGTCTCAGACAAGGGACATTCTATACAAGAACCATGACCGTCTGATGCATAGAACAAGTAAAAATTCCATGTCAAGCCATATAGTAATTTTTTAAAAATTTTAAATTCCTGAAATGGGAAACTTGCAAAGGAGACTGACAAAGAGCAGCCAGAGAGAAAGAGGAGAAAAGGGACAAGAGTGTGACCTTGCTCAGCTAAAGGAGGTGAATGCTTCAAGAAAGGAGGGTCGGTAGGGACAGCTGGAGCCAGAGTCACTATGATAATATCTAGGATGTGTCTACTGAACTTCATGACCAGAAAATTGCCATGGCCCTTAATTTTACACTAATATTTTCTTCTCCAACTCCGACAGATGACCTTATGCATCCTGTCCAATGCAAGCATTCTATTTTAGAGAATTCTGCCCTAGAAGAGCCCAAAGCTTCCTTCCAACTTAAAAAAATGTAATGGCCCCATGAATGTCCCTACCCCAGAGGTTACTCCCAAAATAACTAAGAAATCAGATGCTATGAAATGGTATCAGATTGAATTGCATAAGAACTTTGAGAGGGCAGAGAGGGGAGACATAAAAAGGACACCTGAATATATTATCATATTTATTTTTATCTTCTGGGCAATGACGTGGATAGAACTAAAGAGTATTAAGCTAAGAGAAATAACTCAATCAGAGAAAGACAATAATCATGTGATCTCACTGATACGAAGAAGTTGAGAAACAAGACAGAGGATCATAGGGGAAGGGAGGGAAAAATGAAACAAGATGAAACCAGAGAGGGAGACAAACCATAAGAGACTCTTAATCTCAGGAAACAAACAGGGTTGCTGGGCGGGGACTACGGATAGGGTGGCTGGGTTATGGACATTGGGGAGGGTATGTGCTATGGTGAGTGCTGTGAATTATGTAAGGCTGATGAATCACAGATCTGTATCCCTAAAACAAATAATACATTATAGGTTAATAAAAATAATAATAATAATAAAGAGAGAGACTGGGCTGAGACATCAGCCTGACTTCAAATCCAAATCCTGTCACTTGCTAACAAGTCACTCTGTACAAGTCACTGTACAAGTCACTGAACAATAACAAGTTCCCATTGCCTATCAAATAATCCATGGAATCCTTCTAGAACAGCAGCTGGTGAATAGTCAATGTTCAATTAATGCAAGCTCTTATGCTTCATGACACAAGGAAGAAAGTAAAATTACGTCCATACTGGTCCAGGGTCTCACAGCCAATGTGGACTTCAACCTGACCTAAAAGTCAGGATGTGCTGTGACAGACACAATTAAGATCATGTTCTCATTCAATCCCTTACACATCATGACGCTGTCCCAATCACTGATTGATGGGCTGCTCTGAGCAGCAGGAAGTATAAATGTAAGCACCCAAACTTTCATAAGAACAACTATAGTCGCACCCAAACTTTCTTAAAAGTAACACACTGGCTTGCACTAGCAGTGGGGAAAAACAAACATTTTAAATTCCTATTGAGTGGAGGGAACTTTGAACTGCTTCTAGACCCAGTGCTAAAACTGACTAAGGGGTAACCTTGGTTGAACAAGTTATCTGGTCAGAAATTCTACAATTCTACAATTTTATGAATTTACAATCCAGTTGGGGCTATAAGATCAAGACACATAAGATAACTAGAGAACAATTTGACACCAATTATGACCAAGGGATAAGTCTGCGTGAAGGTTAAGGGCCTTTATTTGATGGCTTAGACAGTAATTTCTAAAATACCAATCATCAGAATATCCTGAGGCTCCTTCCTAAAAGTACAGATTTCTGGGCCACATCCCAGACCAAGTGAATCACAATCTCCAGAGAATCTGCATTTTTAGCAAATACACTTGATTTTTGATCTGCAGACTCTACACCTAGACATTTGATTTAATTGGGGTGATGGTTCAAAGAACAGTATTTTTTAAAAGCTCTGCAGGAGGTTCTAATGTAAACAAAGTTGAAAAACACTAAATTAAATCACTGAATTGCTGGAAAAAATCTGTATACCCATGCACCCGGCAGCATCATTCACAACAGCCAAAAAGTGGAAATAACCCAAATGTCCTTTGACAGGTGAGTGGATAAATAAAATGTACTCTATTCATGGAATGGAATATGATTAAGCCTTAAGAAGAGAGAAAATTCTGACACATGCTATAACATGGATGAAACTTGAAGATACTACATTAAGTAAAATAAGCCAGTCAGAAAAAGACAAATACTGTATGGTTCTACTCACCTAGACTAGCGAGCTCATAGAAACAGAAAGTAGACTGGTGGTTGGCAGGGGCTGGCGGAGGGAGGATAAGGGGATGTCTAACAGATCCCGAGTCTGGGTTTTGCAAGATGATCAAGTTCTGGAGACAGATTGCATGACAGTATAAATATACTTAACACGACCGAACTGCACACTTAAATATGGTTAAGTCGACAAATTTTACGTTACGTGTATTTTACACAATTAAAAACTAAAAAATGAAAAAGGATGAGGATGGTAAAGACATTGTTTGCCTGGCAGCTCTCACCCCTACCCTGGCAGACATTGCTAATTGATTACCACATGCTCCCGCACAGAGCCCAGGCCCTCACAATCCCCCACACAGGAGACAACAGGGTGAGAAGAGACAGGAGAGAGTGAAAAGATTAAAGTCACGTGTCTCTGTGTTTGGGAGAGAGAGTGAGAGTGGAGGAGAAATAAGATGATCCTGCAAGGCTGGAAGGGAGTACTGGGGAGGTAAAAAGACATAACAGATGAAATCCCCTGTCTATTCTTCTAAACGCTGCCTAGTGAGCACAAGGCCAAATACTCCTTTTCTTTTGCCATGTGACCATATAGCCTTTCTAGGGGACTAACTAACCAGAGAGGTCTATTGGCAAGTGCCCTCGTGAGGACGCAGAGTCGGGGTTGCAGGCATGACTGTCCCTGGATCATTGGAGGTGTGCCCGCCCGCCCCTCCATCCTTGGGTCCCTCTCCAGGCTAGGGCTGTAAATAATTCTTTTGGCACAGACACGCTTTGGTCACTGACCCCTGAAGGTCTGGTGCACCAGCAGGAGCTGAGCCGTCTGAGGCACGAACCACTTCATAAACAGCGAGGTGTTAGTGGGGGCTTTTTCACATTGTTCCACTTGACATTTGGCTAGATTAGGTTTCCACCTTCAAGGAACTGACTTTTTGAAAAGACCGGCCAACACCTTTAAATGAGCCACATCCTCTGGAGATGTGCTCTCACCTTCTCCCCTCACAATCCCATTTGTTTTTTTAAAACCAGAGAAGACAAATGTGGTATTAGTCTCTTCAATAACTGGGTTCTCTGTCCTGGCCTAGCAAAACCAAAAATCTATGAGGAAGGAAGTGTGCAGTTCAAACTCAGGGTGTGGCGGGAGTTTATCTGCTTGGAGGGGGTTGGGTTGTTCCCAAAATAATCATTACTACAAAGGCAAATCAATGCTTGAAGATGTGCTCCCAAGTTTTGTACTAATTGGTGTACAGAAGGGAGGAGGAGGGGATGAGATGAAAAAGAAGCCACCAGCTGCGAAGATTTGTGATGTTAATTAACAACATGATTAGACAGGAAAACCACAGTCAGGTCTGATCAGTCCAAGGAAGCCCAGACTGGTCCTGTAATGCCCAGAGAGCTGGGGGGTTGGGGGGAGGGGACACTGCCTGCCTCCCCTTGGGGCTGACTCTGCTGCCGCAACACCAAGAGGTCTGCACTGGAACCCAGAGAAGACACCAGAAAGCCTAAAATTCCTTCAACTGGGTGCCAAGAAGCACCTCCCACCCCCAACCCAGAAACCCACTTGAGGCACCTGAGAACAAACAGTAGTTTAGGGTTTCGGGAGGGTTCTCTATTCTGGCTGCAGCCACTTTGGCAGCTCGGGCCACCCCCAGAAAGCTTTCCCAGGGCATCATGGCTGTATTTTCTGTCAGCTTTAAGTGTAAGGTCTTAAGAGAGGATAAATGGGTTAGTGAGCGGGAGAACACCAAAGGGAAATACGGAGCAGAGCTGAGAGTCCAGTGATAAAGAAGAATGGAGCTCTATTACTAGAAAAGTAACTCTGCCTTTGAAAAGGGGTTTGGAGGTCTGGGCAGCTGGCAAGTGCCCTCACAAACAGCTTGATGGGCTTGCTTTCCATCTCTTCATTCTCCTTGGGCCTGGCGAAGCCATCCTGCCCAGAGACCTGCTTCTGGAGGTGGCAAAGGTAATTTATCTGCTTGCTGCCTTCACTGGTATTTTCTGGGGATAGGTGGTAGCAGTTCCAGCAAATGCTACGATGCCAGGTCCCCAGGCAGAGCCAGGGGCTGGAGCCCCTGCGGTTGTCGCCCTTGCTCCCCGAGATGGCCCCTTCAAATGCAGGCAGTTCCAGGAGGCACTGGGGGGACGATGCACCATGAAAATCATGGGGCTTTGTCGCTGGAAGGCAACTGAGACCACGCGTCACCCGGCAGCCTCATCTGGGAGGAGACACGACAGCTGAAAGGTGCAACTGACAGCACAGAGGGACAGATGGTCAGAAGCAGGCCAGACAAGAAGCCAGGGCTGCAGCGGCCGGGCCTGTGTGCTCTCTGGCGTCCCACCCACCGACATAGCCTGATTCTGCTCCGGCCACTGTTTGCTGGAGAATCTCCCTGTGTGCCTCTGGTCAGCTCTGGCAATCTTGCAGGGGACGATAAAGAGCTGGAGAGCACTTACTTATTGGGAAAACAGTGACCGTGAGGCTCTTCTCTGGCCAGAGACGGGGCTAAGTTATGGGGACACAAAGGTGGGGCAGGGGGGAGAGGCCAGGCAGTGCATGCTCACAGTCTGGCAGGGACAGCAGATCCACAAACCAAAATCCACCAGTAATCTTGCTGTAACCATTATACACTGGAGACCAGGAAAGGAAGCAGCAGCTTGTTAGGTGAGCTGGAAGCACCTCCCTGGAGGCAGGGATATTTAAGCTGAGCCACAAACCACCCCCCAACCTCCCCACGCCCACAGCAACAGCCATGCTCTTGGTCTGCCCTGTCCCCCTTCCCAGGTGCCTCTCCTTGGAATTCAGCACCCTCATACTTGCCCACGGGCTGCTCAGGACCCAAAGCTCTGTCCTCCCAAGGAATGCTTTTTGGTCTCATTCACCGTCCTTCACAAATATTATCCCATCTTATTGGGATGAGTAAAATGTTCTAAAAATGGATGCTAACGGTTGTACAACTCAGTAAATTTACCAAAAATCATCCGTTGTGCACTTAAAATGGGTGAATAGTTTAACATATAAATTATAGCTCGATAAAGTTGCTTTTAAAAATTCCCAACATTTTTTATGAGAACACACAGAGAAAATGGTAGTATTTATATCACGCCCTGGAGGTAAACTGAAGGAAATTTAGACTTTAATGGGGAAAAAATCATTATAATTGTTTATTTCAATATAGGAAAAATAAAATGCAAAAGTTTCAGAAAGGTATTAAATACAAAATTTATATTAAACCTCCAAATAAAATGCTTTGGTATTTAAGTGAAATACTTGGATCTGTGTTGATGAACAAACTTTTCATAACCTCTGCCCCTTCTCTTGGGGGGAAACAGGTTGGAAACTATTACATGTAACTCTGGAATGACACTTTTTAATAATAATCCCTTCAAATACTTGATGATCTCCATCAACAAGAAACTGTGTTTACCCAAGGAGGTAATACAAATTTTTAAATCATTTTTACAACCATTCAGAAATCTACATGGAAAAATCATGTTGGAATAAATCTAGTAACTCTTCCTTCATTGACAAGTAATAGTGACATTTTTGTGGTAATGTAAACAAATTTTGAATTCAATCAAATTTTTCATGCCAAGCATTTCAAAATAATGGTGATATGTATATTTTCAAAATATACAGGAACTATTAGAACAATCAGCTTACAACTGGCTTGGATGTCACTACAAGGGTGCCGAAGCTACAAAAGTAATTACCCAGCATACGTGAAGATACTTGGAGCTGCACCACCAGGACACACTGGCCCACACTCTGCTCCTTGGGCTCCTGGGACACTAACTCCTCCAGCTCTAATCTGGGCATCCAGAACACCAGTTCCTCCCACTTCTCCTTGGGCCTTTGCCTTCAATGGGAGGTGAGGTCCCTGTAACTGGCTGCCCAGAAGGATCTCCAGAATGGGGCAAGTGGTGGGATGGCTCAGAGCAGGACTGTGGGCCACGTCAGCAGATTCCCCTCCATTCATTCAAATGTACTCTGAGAGATACCTGAGGCCCAGCCTACCACCCCAAGGGATAAGGGATCCTGGTGTTGGGGGAGGGGGCAACCTAATAACCTGTGCTGATAACCTAATAATGCCTCCTCTATTTGGACTCCCAGATAAACCATGACCATTTTCGAAGAGGTTCAAACCCCCCTGAGACAATATTCATTTTGAGGCCTTGAGGGTCACTAACCGGAGAGGCAGTATGCACAGAATGAAGAGAGCAGAGTGTTAACAACAAAAATTTGGAAAAATCTTTATTTAAGAAGTGGGTGGACAGGTCTCAGCTTGGGGAGAAAATAGGAGGGGAGGAAAGACAAGTGGTGAGAGATCACAGAGGTTAAAGAAGGGAGTAATAAACATGGAGGGAGAATAAAATCTGAGGAGGAGGAGGGGGAGATGTAAGGGCAGTGGGCCCCAGGAAGAGGGGACTTCTGGTGTCCGAGAAGGCAGAGGCACAAGAACAGAGGTTTACAAGGTCAGGATGGGGAGTGGAGATGCTACTAAGGAAAAATGATTTGTGATGCTTGGTAAAAGCAGTAAGGAAAACTTTTTTCAAGAGGGACACTGCAAGGAGTTTTACAGTAGGGGAGAGAGATGGGGCTCAACACCAAGTACAAGGACAAGTAGTGATTTATAGCAAAGCAGCAGGGTGGAGGCCAGTGGATGGAAGAGCGCTAAGAGGAAACATCAAGGGTGAGGGGGATTCTTGCTAAACCCACCTAACAGGATTTTTGCTGAAGGCAGGCCAGGATGATAAGACACCAAAGGTGAGGATAAAGAATTTGATCAGATACTAAGGATGACCAGACACCAAGGGTGGGGGGATTTTTGCTAAACAGACTCAGCAGAATTCTTCCTAAGAGTGGACTAAGCAGGCCAAGGACACAGCCCAAGTTCAAGACTCAGTCAAGAAGAGGGCTCAGTGGAGCCTGACTCAGGTTTGGTCAAAGACAGAGTCTTTTCAGAGTAGTCTAGTATCATCAGGAAGTCACGTGGCCAATGGAAGTACTGGTTTTTTTTATTTTCTGGCCCACAGAAAGGAGGCTGGGAGGGATACTGCTGGTGGTGACAGGGAGATGCAGGCTCCTGGGAAAGCCAGGACTTAGGAAGTCATGAGGTCAGGAATCCAGAAGGAAATGTCTTCCTAGGAAGGAAAGACTTCCTTTGCTCCCGAGTTGGGAGAAATGGTTTTTCCTGATGGGATGACAAGGAGGAGATTAATGGAGCTGAGAGCCACCAACTTGTCAGTTGGTGCAACAGATGGAGACAGCTGGCCCGTGGCAATGTTCCTTCATTATTCATGTGCCAAGATCTTCTGGACAGCTGCTGTGTGCCAGGCCCAGGGACAATTGAGAAGCAGCCCTTTCCCTTTAGAAGCTCTGAATCCAGGGGAACAAGTTAGCTATTCAACCATCACAGAGGCAGCAGAAATGACTAGGAAATGGCAGGATGCCATGGAGAGACACAGAAGGAGCACCCAACCTACCCTAAAGGGCTCAAGGAAACTTCTGTAAGGAAGTGGCATCTCAGCTAAGCCTTCAGGAAGAGGAGGAGTTAGAAACTATTCCAGGAGCAAAATGGGGCATGGCACACTTGGGGACTGAAAGTGCTTAGTTTGGATGCAGGCACAGCAACAAAAGATGGAAGGTGATAGCCAGAGAGATAAGGCAAGAGCCAGACCATGAAGGACACTGTCATCCAAGTTAAGGTTTCTTTAGTCTGTCCCAAGTTTCTTTCCAGTCCTTGTGATAAAGAGCTTGGTCTAAAAGAGAAAGCCCTGGGCACCTGGGTGGCTCAGTGGGTTAAAGCCTCTGCCTTCGGCTCAGGTCATGATCCCAGGGTCCTGGGATCGAGTCCCACATCGGGCTTTCTGCTCAGCAGGGAACCTGTTTCCTCCTCTCTCTCTGCCTGCCTCTCAGCCTACTTGTGATCTCTCTGTCAAATAAATAAATAAAATCTTGAAAAAATAAAATAAAATAAAATAAAATAAAATAAAAGAGAAAGCCCTGCCCTGTCCCCCTAGATGCAAGACACAAAGACCCTCAAAGCCGCAGAGGAAAATAACGGGATATTGGGAAATTCAGATGATACAGTGTTTAGATCAGATGGACAAAGAAAAGTGCCTGAAGATCAAAGCCTTTACATATAAGGTTGACTGGGTTTCACTGTCCTGGTTCTTTCCTTTCTGTGCAGGATTATTCTGAGTGCTTATGAGCCCTGACTACCTTCCCTTAAAGACCATTTTTGTGTCTTACGTCTTCACTCAAGAATCATCTGAGGCTCCCCACTACCTGTGCCATCAAGTTTGAATTTCACTGTTGTGGTTTTGAGATCCTCCATTAGCTGACTTTTTAAACCTAATATGAAATTCCATATCTGCTCTCTCAACACCAACACATTTATGGATCACCTTAGAACACAAAGACCCTGCTCTGAGAGTTCGTGTGTTGTTTGAGAGAGTTTCATAGCCTAAGAAAGCAAAATAGTGTCCAAAAATGTGAGGAGAGTGGACCCTCCCTCCTGAGTTCAGAGAGCTGTAAGGAGCCTTCCACACCTGTACATCCTTACCTCTATGCCTTCAGAAATGCCTGAGGTCTGGTGACTGACAAAGGAAGTGACAGTGAAGGAATATGAAAGAACACTTGATCGTGAATGTGAAAATTCAGAGTCAGTAAAGCGTAATTGTAAAGACAGTGGTTCTCAGACCAACAAATCCTAGCCAGGGGACCTTTAACAACTTAGATAACCCTTCAGGGCCTCAACTTCCCACACGTGCAAATCTGATGGTTGTATCTACCTTGTGGAGTTATTACAGAGTCACTTAAATGAGACTTTATACGCACAGAACTCAAAGTACTCAGCACAATGACTAGATAAACAGTATCTATTAGTATTTATTGTAATAATAATATTCTGAAAAAGAGTACAGAGAGCATGGAAGGTAGATGTCTGTGTCTGGACTCCTAACGCTTTTCCACCTACCAGCTATGTGGCCTTGAGCAAGTGACTTCAACCTTTCTGTTCCTCTTTGACTTTATCAAATGGGGAGAATGGTATCTACTGCAGACATCATTATGAAGAACATCATCAGTATCAGCATTTAGTCTGAAAGGAGAACTAAAGAACACTGTGAGGAAGAGGAAAGCTGCACACCTTTCCCTGGGCTTGAAGAGCTGCTGCTGTTCTCCATTCTCAGTGATGTTGGCATAGAAATATACAGACAGTGAAACAGAAGATGAAGTCCAGAAACAGATCCAAACATAAAGAACATTATTACATCCTCTCAAATCAGTGGAGAAGATGGAGTTGAGACCACTGAACAGCCATCTGGAAAAAGTGGCTCTACTCCTCCATCTTCTCTGATGAGGAAGGAGTGAAGAAGTGGGCCGAAGAGGAACAGAGGTGGGCCAGAGACTTTACTCACTGTGTTTTTGTCATTTTTGAAGTTGAACTTCTTCAAAAGCATTATATACTTTAAAAAGTTAAAGGGGAAAAAAGAGAGAGAGAGAAAGAGAGAAATATGTAGTTCTCTAGAAGCGATGAAAGATGGATTATCCAGAAGAGCCTAGAATCCCATAGATGGGATCTGTTTCTCTGGGAAGTGGTCCTCCATCCTCACAATAGGTCAAGTTACACAGAAACAGTCAGGGCTGGTGTACAGAATGGAGGAAAGGGCTGTAGAGGACTGGGAGGTCCCTCTTGCAGTCCCTGTCTGCCACCGGACATTGGGCCATGAGTTCAACGCAAATTCAAGTGCTCTCCCGGAAGGGAATACAGCGGATGAGTCAGTATTCCCAGAACCACCACTGCCTTTGCCAGATTGGCAGAGATCAGAGCTACTAATGGTGGACATGTCAGCCTGCCAGGAGAAACGGACACAGGGACTGGGGTTACTGCTAAAGCTGTAAGTCCCAAAGAAAGCTAGAAGAGTAACAGGGCAGAGGGAGCACAGCAGGATCCCAAAGACAAGAAGTCCTGAGCATTCACTGAGAGAGGTAGGAAAGGAGGAAACACAGGGATGCAGTCCCCCAAGCTCACCATCTGCTAGGCTTGGTCTTCAAGAGACCAGCCTTCCAAACAAGCTGCAGGCTACAAATAACCACCGCAGAAAACCTCTCAGGCTCCATTGCCGTCGGCAGTGATTTAAGTTCAACTGACTAAGTGGTGAAAGTTTACAGCCCCCAGACTTGAAAGACGCCCGAGGCCCTTCATTCCTGCTGAGCCTACCCAGGGGAACTGCCACTCCCCCTGCCCTCCTCACTCTCTGAGCACACACACCCTCCTCCACAGAGCAGACAGGCCTTGTCCCTACTGTCCAAGCCTTTGATTTGTACCTCCTACCAGAACTTCCTAAGAGGACTCATCTCACGTGGCTAAGTTACAAGCACGAAAGGAGTGCAAAATCATTGCAGCCCATAAACTCTCATTCTCTTGCCTCCCCGACAGTTCCACGGAGCAGAGTCGAAAAGTCAACATTTGTGGAAGGCACTGCTGAGGAACTGCTTGAACTTTTTTCCTGATTATAAAGGGAGAACTCTATTTCTTGCTCTTCTGGGTCTTACCCTGGAAATTAGACACAGTGACAGCATCCTTATAGACAAATCGAAAATACCAAAGAAAAACAGAAGAAAAAGAACTTAAATATCAATTATGCCACTAATCAGGTTATTGTCCCTGTATTAGTGTGTTTCTGATTTTTTTATTAAAGCCTGGCTAGTATAATTCAGAAGACATTCTATATTAAGTGAATATGCTGTTCACTTCACATACATCATTTGCTCATGAATTTAAATTCTTTATAATTTCTACTGGTTACCTAATATACTATCCAAGGAAATGCTGATATGCTGAAATTTATTTAATCAATTCCACAATGTTGAACATTTTTTTCATGGTTGGTTTTTTTTTTTCCTAATATAAATAATGCTCGATAGGTAATGTTTTACCTAAAGCTTAACACATATGTCAGATCATTCCCCAGGAAAAATTCCCAAAACTTAACATTACTGGGCCAAAGTGTAAGAAAACACCTAAGTCAATACATAGTGCCAAACTATGGAAGGCAAGGAAAATTATATCCATTTATACTCCCCCAGCCCACTGGAGATTTTAACTTTTATTCTCTGTCAAACTCTGAACCATCCCCTTGAGCTGCGGTATCTGGGACCAAAGGAAGATGGTGTCTTCATCAGAGTGTGATGCTCATGGGATTCATCAGTCCCTTAGGAGAGGTGGATCTGGAATCCAACCTGGGAGGAGGAATACAGTGGGCATGTGCTTTCTGAACACCAGCCTCCACTGACCCACCCTCGACACCAAATATTTGGTGGCTTTTCCAACACCAATTCTCTGATACTCTAATACCAAGTGGGTATTCAACCATTCAATTCAATTCTGATGTTAACTACCCAGAATGAGTGCAGAACCCACAGGTTAAGGGATGAGTCCCATGAGATTGCCCCCCCCACCTTCATACACCAGTCACAAGTCCCAGGATGCCACCCATCCTTCTGATCAACTGGCTATAAATTCAGGGGTTCCCACAATCCCCCCCCCAGGTTCAGTGATTTGCTAAAACAACTCACAAAATTTAGGAAATCACTGTATTTGCTATTACTGGTTTATTATAAAGGACAGAGTTCAGGAACAGCCAAATGGAAGGGATGTGTGGGGTTAGGTATAGGGGGCCTGCATGGAGCTACCATGTCCTCTTACCCATGTCCTGGGTATGGCACTCTTCAAGCACCTGGATGTATTCACCAACCTGGAAGCTCTTTGAACCCCATCACCCCATCACTTAGGGGTTTGTAATAGAGATTTCATTATGTAAGCATGGTTGATGAAATCATTGGGCACTGGTGCCAGAACTCAATCTTCAGCCCTCCTCCCCTTCCTAGAGTCCGGAGGTGGGTGAAAGTTCTAACCCTATAATCATGACTTGGTCTCACTGGCAACCAGTTCCCAACCTGAAGCTATCTAGGAACCTGTCTTGAGTCATCTCATCAGCATAAAAAGACAGTAAATTCCAAGAGTCTTACGCAGTCTATGCCAGGACCTGAAGACAAAAACCAGATGTTCATTATTATACCACACTACTTGTTTTCTGTGTTCATGGTCAGAATGGAGCCCTGCCCACTCCCAACTCTAAAGTTTTAGCATAAGACCCAGATCCAATCCAATCAGTGCATCAAATCTCCACTCTTCCTGCAAGAGATTGGTCCAGGGATGAACATATGACCCAATCAGACTTTCAGTGACACTGCAGAATAAGAGATTCTCATGATTCCCCATGGAGTTTGATGAAACCAAAAAGATACAAGATCTGGGACTGCTGAAGCTATCTCTTGCTAATGTAAGGAAGAACCTCAGAATGAATCATCATGAAAGAGAAGAGCCAAGCAATGGTGAATGAGGAAGTCCCCATAAGTCTCTTGACCTAGGCGAGTCCAAATCAGAACCTGGGCTTTCCAGGCACATGAGAATTCCCATTTTGCTTTAGCTGGTTGGGGCCATGTTTACAGCTGTGAGAATCAAAAAACCCTTAACCAGCACAAAGTGTTCAGTAGATGTTGATAAACTTATAAGGAAAGGGATCTGGTTCAGGAAGCAGCACACTTGGGTAAGGTCAGAACCAGGGTGAGCTCCAGAGACAGAGCGAATGGCAATAGGAGCCCCGGAGGTACCTGATGTCCCGGAGGTGGACCTAAGCCTAGCTCATCACAGACAGGAGGGGCATGTTGAGCAAAGGAGGGAGGAAGACCTATTAGCACATGTCAGAAACCCAGCCACAGCGCTAGGGTTCTGAGACCTGAAATCTGAGCAGACAGGCAGGAGTCAGGTCCAAGAGCAAATCAGTGGAGAGCTGTTGACTGTTTCGCACAAGGTTAGGATTGGGGCAAGGAGAATCACACAAGAGCCTGAGGCTTCTGAGCCTGGTGAACGGGGCCTCCAGAGCTATGTTGGTGACACTAATTTGAGCCAGATGCTACTGATGCTGAGGTCCTGCATCATGTCATACTGTCTCAAGTTCAACACCCAGGGATGACTGAGGCTCTTCCAGTAGGAATTAAATACCCCATATATGAAAAAGTGAGGCATGCTTGGCAGATCCACCAATACGGAAACACTGGTCAGAGAAGTCCCCTGAGTGCAAAGATTGTGCCTCATCCATCACAGTCCCCAGCCCCATGAGCGAAGTCAGTAAGAGTTGGGCGAGGGCTGTTCCAGCCAACAGCACTTTTGGCCTATGAGGAGAAGGATTCATGTGCACAGGTTTGGTGGCAGGAGACACTGGACCCCACTGGACCTGAAGGCAGAGACCGTCGGCTCTGCCCCATTCTGGGCCCTCTGTGGGTACAGGAGAAGATGACTCACAGGTAAGTTTGCTGCTAGAAGCCAGCATGTTACCATTTAAAGCAGGGGCAAACCTCTGGTCAGAGTCAGAGGTTCTCAAATTTCAGCGTGCCCCAGAACCACCTGCAGGAATTGTGGAAACACAGATTGCTGCGCCTCACTCTTGATGCTTCTAATTCCAGCAAGTCTAGGCACAGGCCTGAGAGTGTGCATTTCTAACAAGTTCCCAGCTTTTGCCAGTGCTGCTAGTATGGAGACCACATTTTGAGAACCACACCCTCAGCCCTGACTGCATTAGAATCACCAGGGGATCCTCAAGCTCAGAGGGATCCTCAAGCTCAGAGATTCTGATTTAATTGGACTAAGGAGGGGCCGAGGCAGGGGTATATTTCTAACATTCCCTAAGCAAGTGTAATATAAAGTTAGGCTTAAAAAAAAAATCAACTGTCCTAGGTGCCAAAACAATTCAATAAGAAGAGAATCGTCTTTTCAACACATGGTGCTGACACAAGTGTATAGCCACATGCAGAAGAATTAAGTTGAACCCCTTTCTTACACACAAAAAAACCAAAAATTAGCTCAAAATGGATCACAGACCAAAGTATAAGAGCTACACTACAAAAATCCTTAGAAGAAACGAGAGGAGTAAATCTTTGTGACCTTGAGTTAGGCAGAGCCTTGTGAGGTATGACTTCATTCACATGAAATGTCCAGAACAGGCAAATCTACAGAGACAGGAAGATTATTAGTTGCCTAGGGCAATGGGGGGAGGAGGAGTGTGATAGAGAATGACTGCGAGCACTTATGGGGTTTCTTCTGGGAATGATGACAATGCTCGAAACTTAGATCGTGGTGAACGTGGCACAACTCTGTGAATATACTGAATACAACTGTGCACTTAACGGTAAATGGTATGTTGATTGTATCTCAATAAGGCTTAAAACACACACACACACACACACACACACACACACACACACACACACACACACCCCTTTTCTAGGCCTTTCAGAAGAAATGCTTTTAGTAATACCTGGCAGGAAATAAGGTCCTGTCACATTTTCTCACTTCACCCACCCCCCACACCTAGGAAATATGAAAGTGGGTGATTCTGCTTGGGCTTTAATTCTAGGAGCCTGATCTGAGGCTGTTCCTTCCCTTCCTTCCTCCTCACCTTTAGCCATGACCTATTCCAAAACCTTTCCTACATTTTCTGCCACAGAGAAGCTGAAGAAATATAATAGTCCCCCACCCCATCCAAAGCTTTGGTTTTTGTGTGTGATTTCAGTTACCCCCAGTCAACGGTGGTCCAGAAACAGAGGATCCTCCTTCTGACATATTGTCAGGTCAGCAGTAGCGTGATGCTACATCACAGCGCCTGTGCCATTCACCTACTTCATCTCATCATGTAGGCGTTTTCTCATCTCACAGCATCACAAGAAGGGTAAGTATGGTATGGTAAGATATTTTGAGACAGAAAGACCACATTCACAGAAATTTTCCTAGAGTATATTGTTATAATTATTCTATTTTATTATCAGTTACTGCTGTTAATTTCTTGCCATGCCTAGTTCATAAATTACTTTGTCATAGGTATGTATGTATAGAAAATATATAAGGTTTGGTACTATTCACAGTCTCAGGCATCCACTGAGGGTCTTGGAACACTCCCCATAGATAAAGGGAAATGACCGTACACTGCATATCATCTTCAAAAATACACAGTCACTACTGACAGCCTACACACTAAAGGCACCCTGCCTCCCTGTAGGCTTGGTTTCCAGGAATATATGCTCGGTGAAGGCTTGAGCCACTATCCCTGGTTAAGTCCCCACCCATGGTCATGCCCACCTCAACACTCAGGCTGAATTATAATAATCCAACAATTCTGAATTATAATAATGGCATTTCCCATTATTCTCTGCCCCACCTCCAACACCCCTCACCCTAGAGGCACATCTGAAAAACCCTGAGAACAACATTGCTCAACCTATAATGGGCCTACAAATCACAGAGGAATCTTACTTCAAAGTAGGTTCTGGTTCAGTAGGGGTGAGGCCTGAGATTCTGCCTCCCTAAACCAACATGCGGGTGACACCCCTGCTGCTGATCTGGAAACCATTTTGAATACTGGGGTCCTACATAGTTCTGATGGAAATGGTTTAAGAACCACACTTGAGAAACACCCTTCAAAGTCTCACTGCTATAGAGCTTCCTATTGTAGACAATACATCTAGGGCTTTTATCTTGGCTTATTAATATTCTACGGAAGAGCCTGGCTGAGCCAAAATTACACTGAGTAAAACTGTATTCCCTTGAAAACATTCCCCTTAGCACAGCAGTGTGAAAAGCACAATCAACCTCACCTGGAAACTTGTTAGAATTAGAAAAGGGGATTCTCGGTCTCCACCCAGACCTACAGAATCAGGAACAATGAATGTGAGTTTGAACAAGCCCTATAGGTGATTCTGGCATTGCTAGAGTTTGAGACCCACTATCTTAGGGTAACAGATAGTGTCTGAACCACATGGTTCAGCTCCCAGGTCTGCCCCACCCAGCATGCCTCCCTCTCCTGGCCTTCTTTCTGCTCCTCCAATGTGTCTTGAGAACTTCCTAACCGCTATTCTTTTGCCTGGTAAGAGAAAGCAGAACTTTTTTAATAATAAAAGTTGCCTCCACATTCTGAGTGGGCACAGCACCCACAGCACGCACCCAAAGTATATTTTCTTCGGCTCTCCCTTGAACACTAGAGGCTCCTCTTCATCTATAACTTAAGGAAGGAGGCATCCATTGCCCTGAAAGGGCCTTTTGTGGAACTGGCTTCAACTTCCTCCCCACATAGGCCCTGGGAACCCAAAACCATGCTTGGTAGAAAAGCAGAATCAAGGAGCCTCGGGGAGGAAGGGAAGGTAAGCTGTACCCACTTCCTCTTCTTCAGAGTCAGTGTTTTCACAAGTTTGCCTGTATTCTGCCTTGGGGTGAAGTCAGTCAGCAAGAAGGGGAATGAGGCAAAGGGAAACCAAGGCTGTGCAGAGTGGGAGGCTGAACTGGTAAGCAGGGCTCAACTCATGCACAGGCCTCAAAAGTTGGCAGGAAAAGATGACTTTGGCCCAAGCCAGTCACACAGGCCCACAGGCTGTTCTTTGGCCCTGTACTGGGGTCTTAAATCAGCATCCAGCCTGGTGAGGCTTCTTCACGGCTGGGCCTGCAGCACCTACCACAATGCTGGACAAGGAAGAAATGCAGTAAGTGTCCTTGTGGACTGGTTACCTGCAAGCTCACTAGAATCACTGAATAAGCCTCTTCATTCAACTGATCTGGAAACTTGAGTTGAAACTTGAGTTGAAAAGTTGAGTGACTTCCCTTTAACATATGGCCAACCACCAGGACCCCACCTAGAACCCGGACCTTCAGACCCCCGGAGGCCTTCACTCCAGCTAAACTCCCCTATGGCCAGCATTCTTTGATTTTCTGTGAGAGTCAAGATATACCTGGGGAAAGAGTTCAGGGCCTAATTTTTTTTTTAATTTTAATATTAAATTTTGACGTGGAGGGATAGGGCCTCTGAGAAAAGTCTTTTCAGTGTGAAGCTATTTTTGATCAGTTGGGTCTTTATAGTGTCCAGGTCCCAGGGCTGTAAACAGTGCTGACAGAATGGCACTGGTATTGGGCTGGAGGTAGCAGGCCTGGAGTATAATCCAATTTCCTGAGCTACATTCACATGAGAAGAGATAGCAAAACCGGAACATGAGGTTAGGCCCCATTTCCTGAAGGTCCTCCCAGATTAGTCAGAAGGCATTTGGAGATGATCCTCATGGCTGGGTTTTGTTTTCCATGTTTTACACTAGAGGAAAGACTTGTTAATTGATACAAGGTCGAACATTTATAAAAAGAAAAGAGAAAATCCCTCTTAATGAAAAAAAAGAAAGAAAGAAAATTCCTTGAATAAGTATAAATATTGATTAGACTCTGGAAAAAAAGGATTTTCTATAATTACCAGAATGCATTATTTATTATACATGTCACTGAGGTAGGATAACAGCGTATTACAGGAAAACCAGAGGGTTATAGGATTACAGCTTTTTTTTAAAGGGATAGGATGAGACTCACAAGCAGCTCAGTTGCAGTATTGGCTGAGCAAAGGCTTCAGGATCCCTCCCTGATGTGATGACACCATGGCTGTGATGACACCATACAGAAGGACCCAGAGGCCATGCTACTCAGGAAATCTACTCCAAAAAGAGAAGGGCACACCTTCCAGCAATAATAACATCTATCATGGCAATAGCATCACTAGCAACTACTATTTTATTATAAATAATCTTGCTGTATTTTCAGTCATTTTTAAACTTTAAGAACTTTTATATTCATCACCAATTTGTCCTCTCACAATATACCTACACGGTATAGTGACCAGGTGATGTGACACTTTTATTTATTTCCTGAGCACTACCATGTGCCAGGCAACAGGGAGCCACATTGAACAAAACAGAAATGTCCCCTGCCTGAATAGAGCCAAGAGTCTTGTGGGAAGGCAGATATTAAATGATAATTCTGCATGAAGAAGATTTTGCTCTTTGTATCCATCATTCAACAATCATTAAAAGTCGGCTTCATGCTACACCCTTGCTCGGGACTAGGACACAAAGATGACCAAGACCTAGCCCCAGCCTGGAGGAACTTCCTGTCCCAGCAGGAAGAGAGATTCCATACAAAAAAATTATGCCATGGAAGGAGAGAGGACTTCACCAAAAAGGAGACATTTGAGCTGAATGTGAAAAAACTGGTAGGATATTTGCTTTTCGGAGAAACAGAGACTTGTGGGCAGAAGAGGAAAAGGGCAGGCTATGCTGGGCTGTGAGGGAGATGAGGCATTGGGGTGGGGGAGCGGCGGCTGGAGGACTGAGGAAAGGAGGAGCTGCAGGTGAGACCGGCCATGTAGACAGTGCGGTGAGCTTATACAGGGCTGAGAATTCCTACGCTGCAGAGTTGAGACATCGTCTGGGCAAGAGGGTGCCTTTAGGGTCGCAGCAAAGCATCCGTATAATCAACTTTTCACTTTGGAAAAAATAATTCTGTGTCCAAAGTAGGGTATGGATTTGAGGAGGAAGACAGAGGGGTGAGGTCAGTTAGGAGTCAAAATCTACAAAAGGACGATTCAAATAAAGATTTAAAAAGAGGGAAAAAACTATTTAGGAAAGAGACAAAAGTGTTCAATAACTACAGGCTGACAACACTGTGTGCTAAAGATGCCACCTACTTTATTTCGTGTAAGGCCCACAACACCGTTACTAAGAAGGTCTTAGTATTCCCACTTTATAAATAAGGAAACTGAGGCACAGAGAATTTCGGTAATTTCCCCAAGGTCGCATGTCTAATAAGGAGCTGGAGTCTGGGCTCAAAGCCACTCACCCATCACCATACCTTACAGAGAGTACACACTCAGCGAACATTTGTCCTGGCTAAACGGGGTTGCCCAAGAAACAGCGAATGCAGTGAACAGTGAGGAACTTCAAAGGAGGGAACGATCAGAGTGGCTCTCCCCCAGCCTAGTGACAGTCTTCACCCTGCAGTCTCAGCAAGTGCCATCCGACCTCCCTGTCCTCTGATGGAGAAACCCCTAGGAAACAAACAAAGAGCAGTCTCTGGGAAGATCCACCAAAACCTCATTTACTGAACAAAGGGTGATAAAATGGCAAGAAACCCACCATAGGGAACAGAAACTGCAGATTCTGGCTGGGACTTCTCTTTCCACACACTCTGCCTATTCAGCAGGCCCATACATCACTTTTCCCTCAGACTGTTAATTAGAGAGACACCCACCACCCTAACACAACACGTTAATTATGAAAACAGAGCGCTGTGCACAACATAACATGGAAATGAAGTGACAAGCATCCAATTAATTAAACTTTCACAGCTCCAATCCGTTTTAATTAGAGAAGCTATCCTTTTCACTCTGCTCTCAATCAATAAATGAACTTTGCAATACACACATATTTTTTAATCAATTAGCAAGCAGGAAAAAATAGTGTAAGTCTGTTGCTGAGGACACCATGACTTCCTCTGTAAGCTACACTGATGTGTATTATCCATTTTATTCTTGGTTGAACTTACAAGCAACACAGGTTCAGTCCCTACAGCTTGTTTCCAAGTTAAATGAAAAATGAAAGCTGAGAAATGGCAGCCCCATCGTTTTCACACAACTTCTTACCATTCTTGTTTACAGACCTAGAAAATGTACTGAGGACTCCAGAAATTAAGCAAGGCTCTTAGTACAATGTCTCAAAAGCTGTGTTTTTTTTTCCAGGTCATCAATATACTGTGTCTCCTCCACCAAAGGAAAGCTCTTCCTCTCCAGAAAAAGCATCCTCTTTGACCATACATATGGCTTCCGGAGGGCAACCCACAGATCACTAAGTTCCAGACCAGGGAGACACTCAGCCCCTCGGGTCAGCCAGCTCAGCCCCAGAAACTGATGGAACCACACTGACAGCAATCAGATCTGCTTCACGTGTGATCTTGTCAACACCACGCTTCTGGTGCTTCCAATAGGGCTGCAGTATACCGTGTTCCTGTCTGTGTCCTGTCCATCCTCCCAGCTGGATTTTTAAATTCCTACATTGGGGAAGGGGAAGGTCATAATATTGGAATAATCAAAAGGTCAGTACCGTGGGAGTCAAAAGGAATAGAAAAAGTGAGGTGTCGAATGGGTTGGGCAGTTCAGGAAGCTAAAGCATAGAATGAGATAGAAAGGCAGGAAACTGATTTTATGTAATAATTACTGTAGGCACCTTAAAATACAGGAGAAATGGGAACCCTTCCAAACTCATTTTACAAGGCCAGCATTACCCTGATACCCAAATCAGACAAGGACGCCACAGGAAAATAAAATTATAGATCAATATCCCTGATGAACATAATGCAAAAATCTGCAACAAAATATTAACAAACAGAATTCAACAATACATTAAAAGGATCATACACCAGGATTAAGTGGGATTTATTTCAGGGATGGAGGGATGGTTCAACAACCACAAATCAACATGGTATGCCACATTAATAAAATGAAGGGTAAAGACATATGATCATCTCAACAGGCACAGAAAAAGAATTTGACAAAATTCAACATTTAATTATGATAAAATTCTCAACATAATAAAGGGCATATACAAGCCCACAGCTAACACCGTACTCAACAATGAACATCTGAAAGCTTTTCCTCTAAGGTCAGGAAGAAGACAAGGATGTTCTTTCTCACCACTTCCACTCAACCTAGTATTGGAAGCCCTAACCAGAACAATTAGGAAAAAAAAAAGTAATAAAAGACATCCAAATCAGAAAGGAAGATATAAAACTGCCACTATTTGCAGATGACATATTATATATAGAAAACCCTAAAGACTCTAATCAATGAGTCAAGTAAAATTGAAGGATATAAAATCAACATACAAAAATCTGTTGTATTTCTATGCACTAATAATGAACTATCAGAAAGAAAAATTAAATAATCCCAATTGTGACCACATCAAAAATAATAATATACCTAGGAATGAATTTAACCATGGAGGGAGAAAAACCTATGCACTGACACCTATAAGATGCTGATGAAATACATTGGAAATAAATAAATGGAAGCTATTCTGTGTTCATGGATTGGAAGTATTAATATTGTTTAAATGTCTGTAATACCCAAAGGAATCTACAGAGTAAATGCAATCTCCATCAAAATCTCAATGGCATTTTTTACAGAATTAGAACAAATAATTCTAAAATTTGTATTGGAACTACAAGAAGCCTGAACAGACAAAGCAATCTTGAGAAAGAAGAACAAAGCCAGAGCTATCATGCCCCAGATTTCAAACTACACTACAAAGCTATAGTAATCAAAAACAATACGGTATTGGCATAAAAGCAGACACATAGATCAATAGAATAGAATAGAGAGCCCAGAAATAAACCCCCACCTATATGGTAAACTAATTCATGACCAAAAAAAAGAAGAAAAAGCCAAGAATATACAACTGGGAAAATGATAGTCTTTTCATCAATGGTGTTGGAAAAAATGGACAGCCACACGCAAAAGAATGAAACTAGACTACTATCTCACACCTTAGACAAAAATCAACTCAAAATGGATTAAATATTTAAACATAAGACCTGAAACCATAAACTCCTAGAAAAAAACATGGCAGTAAGCTCCTTGACATTAGTCCTGGTGATGACTTTTAGATTTGATACCAAAAGCAAAAATAAAGAAGGAGGACTACATTATACTAAAAAGCTTCTGTACAACAAAGGAAATGATCAACAAAAGGAAAAGACAACATACTGAATGGGAGAAATTATTTGTAAATCATATATTTGAGAAAGGATTAATATCCAAAATACGTGAAGAACTTACACAACTCATATAGATGGTCAACACGTACATGAAAAGATGCTCAGTATCACTAATTATCAGGGAAACACAAATCAAATCCACAATGAGATATCATCTCACACCTGTTAGGACAGCTGTTATCAAAAAGACAAGAAATAACAAGTGTTGGTGAGAATGTGGAGAAAAGGGAATCCTCATCCACTGTTGGTGGGAATGTAAATCAGTGTAGCCACTATGGAAAACAGTGTGGATTTTTCTCAAAAAATTAAAAACAGATTACTACATTATCCAACAATTCTGCTTCTGGGGATTTATCTGAAGGAAACAAAAACACTAACTCGAAGAGATACAAGCACTGCCCCTCCCATGTGCACTGTAGCTTTGTTTACAATAGCCAAGACATGGAAAGCAATCTAAGTGTCCATTAATGGATGGATGGATAAAGATGAATGGAATATTGTTCAGTCATAAAAAGAAAGAAAACTTGCCATTTGCAACAACATGGATGGACTCTGAGGATATTATGCTAAGTGAAATAAACTAGACAGAGAAAGACAAATACTGTATGATCTCACTTGTATGTGGAATCTAAAATAAAAACTGAACTCAAAGGCACAAAGAACACATTGGTGGTTGCCAGAGGCAGGGGTTAGGGGTGAGCAAAATGGGTGAAGGTGGGCAAAACGTATAAACTGCCAGTTATAAAATAAATCAATCCTGGGCATGTAACGTAGAGCAAGGCAATTACAGTCAATAACGTTATACTGTATATTTGAAAGTTGCTAAGAGAAGAAATTTTAGAAGTTTTCAATACGAGAAAAGAAATTATAACTATGTGTGGTAATAGATGTTAACTACACTTATTACTGTGTTCTTTCTCAATATATATGTATATAAATATCAAGTCGCTATATTGTACACCTGAAACTAATAGAATGTTATATGTCAATTATACCTCAATTAAAAAAACACTATTCCAGGTAGTAATGAAAGCAAAATGGGAGGAGGAGCTAAGGTTCGCAAATGTCTACACCTCCATCGATGAGAGACACAACTAATCAATCACAGGTCCCTTTCGCACGGCTTCCAAAAATGACTTCAGAAATCACATCACTTGGTCTGATTTCAGAACCTTGACTCAAACTAAGAACAATATAGAAATGCATTCTCTCACGTAACAGAAAGTGTAGAGGGCCAGACTGGGGGTAGATTGAGGGTTGGTTGATTTAGTGGCTCGATGAAGTTGTCAGGGACCCTGTTTCTCTCAATCTCTTTTGCCATCCTCAAAGTTGGCTTAAGATTTATTCTGGTTGCAAGATGGCTGCAGCAGAAATCACATCCAGGATGACAAGATCCGGAGGATACAGAGAGATCATCTTACCCCACTTGTAGGAGAAAAGTTAACTTTCCTAGAAACCCTCAGAGGGCTTCTCACATCACAGTGTTCAAAGCTAGACAGCTGTCCTTTCCTAAATTATTCACTGGCCCAGGCAAGGAGATGATCCTGGCTGCTTTAGACTCATCCATCTTAACTGGAATGGATGTTAGGGAAACAACCATTGTGTTGTTCCTAAGGAGATTCCATTCTTCACAGCATCAGAGCACTCAGACAAAACTGGCATCAGAGATAAACTCTTGGCCATCTTGGACTAGGAAAAGAGCCAGCCAGTGGAAAACTAGAGAGCATGCCTCAGTAAGGGTGAAGGAGTAAAAGAGACAGAGGTGAGGCTATTTTGCTTGGAAAAGAGTTTGAGAGTTTGAGTTCTTAGAGTCGAGGAGAAATCCATTCCCCCCACGCCAATCCCCACAGACCTGGCAGAACCTATCTAAACTGAGGAAGAAAAGGTTTTCAGCAGATGTGATGCAAGTCAGGGGAAGCTGTGGTTCCCTACCATGGGCAAGAACTTAGGTCAGTGCATACACCCTCAGGTAAGTAGTCTAAGTCAGTCATCAGTTACATAAGAAAGGTGAAATGGGAGCTACACATCTGGGATCCAGGACTCGGAGAGTGACCACAAGCAACATTCACGAGAGGGTGGTACTCAAAGAAATTTGGAAAAAAGATTTGCCAGTCTCTCTTTCTGGCAGAGACCCCCACTTTTCTGAGTTGTGATCTTAAAGACCCTTCTCCCTTGGATTGAGATGAGAAGGGAGAAAATAATAATAATAATAATAATAATAATAATATAACAATAATTTGGTAAGAATTATTAGATGTTGAGAAGAGGTAGAAAGAAGAGAGGTGAGAATAGGTGACCATGGTATAAATGAGCCAATTCCTTATTTTTCATAGTGGAAATTAAAATTTTTTATCTAAAATTCATAAATCAAGAAATAGAAATGTAGCATATTATAAGGAGGTCATCACCACAAAAATTAAATCCCAAATAGATCAAAGCAGGGGTTGGGGCAGGGTAACGACCAGGCAAAAGACTGCTTCTTGTCATTACTAAGCTCTTCTTCACTATTTGTTACTTGGATAAACATGTAAAATGAAGTATCTGAGAAGATCAATTTAAATGGTTGTTCACTCTTGTATCCCTGGCACATAGTAGGCATTCAGTAACAATCTGTTGAATGAATCAGTGAAATGTCCCAAGTAAGAGCAATCGGTGAGCACTGAGGAAGTATGTTACAGAGCTGTGCTTTACCCTTGGGCTTTCTCAGATGAGATGGTATGGGAACACAGGCAGCGCTGTGTTCTCGGCTGGACCTCACTTATTACAAATCTGGAAGAGCAATATTGAATGCTCTGTCAATTGGAAATTTTGACATCAAAAGGGCTTCTCTCTCTCCCTCTCTCTCTTTTTAAAGGAACTTCTATTCCTACTGATCATGTCCCACACTTTCACAGAAGCCCATAAAGTAAGTCCACATTTTTTGCTCTGGGTGTAGACCAAGCACCCAGCTGAATGGGAGCATTCAGAGTTGCCAACATGAGCAACTGACCCACAGGAGGACCTCCACTGGGGAGTAAAAACAAAACAAAACAAAAACCTGTTCTCATCTGGTGCTATCCAGCTACTTTACCAGACCATCTAATGCCTACAGATAATCAAATCAAATGTCTATAGTCAATTACAGGGCAGACCAGCTCACTCAACATACTCTGCATAAGCCCCCTTTCCATCCATGGGCATTGATTAAGGAATTTTCTCCATAAGTGATTTTCCTGAGTATTTCCAGGTAAAGAATTTGTTCAATGGTGATGGAATCTTTTTCAAAAGCACAGTGGGAAAATCCCTTTGAAGACCAGTCCATGCCTGACAGGTTACCTCCTTATGTTTCCCTTTGATGATTCCTAAAGACCTTTAAGTTATAAACAAGTGTTAGGACGTGGTGATTTCCAGTATATACTGGGCAAGAGCTCTTTGATTATTAAAATATAAAACATTTAAAATCTAACTGGTTTTAAAAATGGTTTTAGGGCGCCTGGGTGGCTCAATGGGTTAAAGCCTCTGCCTTCGGCTCAGGTCGTGATCTCAGGGCCCTGGGATCGAGGCCCACATCGGGCTCTCTGCTCAGCGGGGAGCCTGCTACCTCCTCTCTCTCTGCCTGTCTCTCTGCCTACTTGTGATCTGATCTCTCTCTGTGTGTGAAATAAATAAATAAAATCTTTAAAAAAAATGGTTTTAACATTGGGTTTACATGTTTTAGTTAAAAGTGTACACGTACTACACAAATTAATGAGGTGTTCAAAGTATTTGGATTGGTTATTTTTTAAAAATTTTTGAAAAAATGCTGCTTTAATTCCCTGTGGGATATCTCCTAACTGGAGGTGACCATCTGCCCATTAGCCCATCCCTGCTTCACTGCCCCAAAACAGTCACTGGTCACGAGCAAAGTGGGCTAGGACTAGATCCTTCCAGGCTGCCTATAAGGAGACATACACCTAATGCTCTGCTTCAAGTGAGCTGGAGCCAGACAGAACTCCTCTGGGACCCACAGATGGCCTGGACTTGTTTCTGCTGGAGATGCCACCATCAGGAGCAGCTGTGTTCTCCCCCATCTTCCCCCACAGTTACTCAGAGGATCTAGGAGTGGTGACAGCAAAGCCTGAGTGAGGGCAAGCCCACTATTAGCCACCATGCATTATTTGCCATTGCAAAAGAATGGACTCTTGAGGTGATAATGAATCTAGTGGCTAAATCACAGGCCTGCAACCCCCTCCCCCAACACACACACAGATTCAAGCTGCGGGTGACCCAGTACTTGTTGTCTCAGACTCCTGCTCCAATAAACACAAGTCTGTCCCAGTTGTTAGCAAAGTGGGGGTGGTAGATACCCTATTTTCTGACCTCACTTTGCTGCTGTGTCATGACACACAAATGCCTAAAAGGACATCCAGGCACGGACTGGGAATGTCTGTCCTCCTGAATTGCCAATGTTGCCAGCTGGCCTGGGGTGTCTCAGTCAGCTTTAGCCAGAGACAAAACCAGGCAGCATTGAGGTGCCACCACTTAAATGACCTCCCCTCTTTTTTAAGGTGCTGCGGTTAAAGTATGACGTGGCACCACTGTGAAATTGAGCTGAGAACAGGTCCAGTCATAATCCCCAGGATCACAGGCCCTTTGTCCCCCAAGGTTATGCCAACAACAATGTGACATTGTGCACTGATAAGTGTCGAAGGCATCCCTCCTGCAGTGAGATGACAACTGGTCATTTGAATGATCTCCTTTCCAGCCTTCCTCTTTCCATCTGTACTTCCTGAAGGCTCATGGTGCCAAAAAGAGGGGGGCCCACTAATGGTTTGGGGGTACCATAATCCCTGTTGTTTCCAAGGCAGTATAACACAGATTCAACTTCAAAGAAAGAGTACCCCTTGCTGATTAACGCTGGCAAAGTGGAGGAAGCAGAGGAGGAAGGGCAGACGGTTGTATAAGACATGGAGCTCTAGTTCTGGTTGAATTAGCCAGGTGTCACAGTGATTTACAGAGGGGCTCTCCCTGCATCATTTCGCTCTAATAATGAGCTATTTATGCAAGACTCCACAGTGGTTGCCTCTTTTATTGCTACCCAGCCCAGCAAGAAGACCCTCAGAACATTCTCTTAGCACACAGAAGATGTCCCTCCAGATCTGGGACGCTAAAAACCTGAGATGTCCTGAGGTTTCCTTCCCACAAGGACACGAACTCAGGGCATGAACTGTAATGGGCCTGCCTCACCACCAGAGGGTGCCCTGTGGTCACTTTTCCCTCTCCCACTCAGCTCTAGATGGATGTTCCTCCTGAGTTTCGGCAGAACCAAGCGTCAAGGGCATCACACAAATTAATACTAAGGGGTTTTGTTGCTGCTGTTGTTTTCAGGAGTGCCTCCCGGGATTACGTCAGATGGTCACCATACATAATTATTTTGCTTTGGGCAATGTCCTTTGACCTGTGCTATTGTGAATCCTAACCAAGTAATATTTCTCTGAACATTGTGTTTTCATTATGACAGCTGTTCANACCATACATAATTATTTTGCTTTGGGCAATGTCCTTTGACCTGTGCTATTGTGAATCCTAACTAAGTAATATTTCTCTGAACATTGTGTTTTCATTATGACAGCTGTTCATGTTTGCAAAGAACTCATTTCAAAACAACACACTATTCAAATATCCATGATTCCGGGATGCAGGGTTCAGGGGGAGAAAAGGGAATCTCTCATCAGCCCATCAGGGCTCATCACCCTGACAAGACACAGCCCGTCACCACAATGGGTTCCCCATATGGGTTTGGAATGGGGAACCCATGCCAAAGGTCTAATCCCCACCAATATCTTATCTGTTCTTCTATCACTGGCCTTCCAGCCATCTTCTTCCAACGGGAAAATAATGGTGATTAACACCCGAGGACACAGAGAGCTTTCAACTGCCCTAACGGAATGAATAGGTTTGGTCATTCCTGTGACAAAAAGATCAGTTCAGGGCACCTGGGTGGCTCAGTGGGTTAAAGCCGCTGCCTTCAGCTCAGGTCATGATCCCAGGGTCCTGGGATCGAGGCCCGCATCGGGCTCTCTGCTCAGCGGGGAGCCTGCTTCCTCCTCTCTCTCTGCCTGCCTCTCTGCCTACTTGTAATCTCTGTGTCAAATGAGTAAATAAAATCTTAAAAAAAAAAAATCAGTTCACAAGATGGGTGGCTATCGTTGAGATGGTCTAGAGCCATGGACCTGAATTTTTCTGTGTGTAAAATGTGCTGGTTCATCGGAAAGTCTGTCCCCCATTCTCTTCCCAGCTGTCATTCTCCTCTCTTCCCCTCCACCAAAGCCTCCCAAATCATAATACATCCACGTAGATACTGTATCTATATATTGTGCTTTCTGATTTCCCCACATTTTCACTACATTATCTCAGTCATCTCATAATACAAGGTTGAGGTGAGTAAAGAAGGCATTAACGAACTTTTGCAGTTTCCTAAGCAAAATCTGTAGGTCTGCTCCATGTTCCCATATGTTGCATAGCCCTTTATTATAGGTATTTTTAATCTCTTACAACTGCTCCTTTACCAAATTCTATCATTGTGCGCTTCCCTAAGGAGATACCAGAACTATCTTACCAGCTTTATATCCCCAAAACTTGGCAAAGTTCTTGACATACTGTATTTAATAATTGCGTGTTCATTTGGGTTATTACACCCTTTTGACAAATAAGATGATCAAGTCATCCTAGGGGCTAAGTGACACTGCGTGCTACATCCACTGCTGGGAGTGAGTAATGGAATGGTCCAACTAGGGGAATCCACAATCAATGAGAAAACACGTTCAAGCATCCTGATAAACGCAAACCATAAAATAACAAGACACGGTCACTCCCAGATCCGCATCCAGTGACTAGTGGGGCCCTTTCACTTCGCTGGGTTTCAGTTTTACCCTATGAAGGCTGAGCAGTTTGGAGGATAGTGTCTACAATGGCTCCTCTGGCTCTACCACTCTACTGCCTCTATCAGCACTCTCGCTGGGGACACACTGCACATCCCTTGGCAGAGATGTAGGACATAAAAACTAGCACACACGTGTCACACGGGAGTGACAAAACACGGCCATATTGCCATGGGGAGTTAAGGTGGAAAGAGCAGGTCAGATGCCTGCTGAGGAAAGTCTGGAGAAGGAGAGCACTTAGAGGGGGGAAGAGGTAAGAAGCTTTACCCACGTGGGACTAGAGCGGAGCCCAGAGCTGAAACTTACACGGGCTGGGGTAACTGAAGGACGGAGGCCAACGCAGCCTGGCGGGGGACGCACAAAGTGTGCATTCAGAGGACAAGAGTTCCAGGAAGCAGGGCAACTGCTGTTCCCATGGTCAGTGCCTTTGTGAAGGAGAGGTTTGTGTCTAAAAGAAATAAATCAAGGCCCGTCTCCACTTCAGCCAGTGTCTTTTCCTCTCTATCCAAACTCATGCCCATTCCATTTTTTCTGGCTGCCAACCCCCCCAATCTCAATTAGGTTTTATCCTGTTGTTCAGTCTCATGGCATTCTGAACTTGCACTTCATGGTAAAAATCTTCATTATACATATATATAGGATATTACCTACTACAAGACCGCAGTCTTGGAGAGCAACACTTCTATGTGTTTTGTTCAGTGCTGAATCCTCCATACCTAGATTACAGCAAATGTTCAATACACATACAATGAATTAATACGTGAAAATCCACAAAATTTGGAAAGTGGGTCCACATAACAGCAGGGCCACTTTCCAGGTCCCAGTTGCTAAGGCTGCCTCAGCAGCTTATCCCAAAGTCAAGTGAGGGCATATATGTGACAGGTGCAAATGGAGCTCAGGCACCAAATCTGGACCTGAGCCTACTATTTGAGAAATACAACCACCAAGTTTCGTCAGCCAGCCCCGCCTTTAGTGTGCTGCATCACATCCCTCCCCATTTCCTCTTTGTCAGAACGGAAGACACACTCCTTTCTAAATACTACTTCTCCCGATGAACTTCAGACCCCTTCCCATCCTCCCCAAATGCACCAGCTCAGGCATCCTGCCTCCAAATCGGTCTCATGACAAATGGCTTTGTGTGCACACATCCAAAGCCAAGGAGCAGAGTTATCTGACCCATGCCCTTACCTGCAGGTGCCTCAGGCTACTTCTGTTTTTTACAAGCTGAAGCAACTCAGTCTCACAAACCATAGGTGACTCCCTGAAGGTCGCACAGCAAAAATCCACGCAAGGGAATCTGAAAAGAAACACTCTTTCTCATAACCCTAGTTAAGATCCCGTGCTTCCTGGAAACCAGGAATTCTGCTACATGCTTCCCTGCATTACCCCTGTTAACCCTCCCAACAGTCCGTCGAGATAGGTACATTAGTAATTCCATTTTACAGTCAGACCTGAGGCACAGATCAGTCACCTAACCAGCCCAAAGTCACTCAGCTTAATGGAGAACATCTGCATTCTCACTTAGGACCACATCTGACCCCACGGCCTGAACTCGTTCCCCTGCGTATTCCTCGCAGCCATAATGAGACAGATTTTTCCCTCTCTCAGACTCTCAATTACCAATTCCCTCGGCAATGGGGCCACATCACGGGAGAAGTGACCCTGGTTCACGAATAGGGTTTCAGAGGAAGACTCACCCTGAGCAGTCTTTCCTCAGAAAAACTAAAAACTGAATCTCTAGGATCCCATGCCCAACCTCCCTACTTCTCCAGATGCCCCTTCTTTCTGGCGCCCCATCCACATCCAAGCCTGGATCCTCCACACCAGCCTCTAACCAGGCCTCCCCTCCTTCCTCCCAACCACTTCACGGCCCAGCTTTTCCAGGACTGTGTTAAACAACCCAGTGACTTAGCTAGCAGGTACCTACTGCATAGGGGGGCAGCCCTCTGAAATTCAAGCACATCCCATTTCAGCAAGGCCCAGCCCTGTCATTTCTGGAGGAAAGGCCCTTTTTTGCTTCTCCGGGATGGTCTGCTGCTGTTGCTCTTATACCCCGGGGGACTGCCCTCCCCTGGGGGCTCGAATACTTGCACTTCAACACCCAGTAACCTTAGGAGGGAGAAAAAGGCCCAGAGCACGAGGACCGCAGGGGTGGGTGTTCACAGCCTCCTGCAGTGACAGCCCTCCGAAACGGGGGCCTTTACTACTGTATACTGAGCACCGACTATGTGCCTTACCTACCTTGTTTCATTTAATCCCTGAAGCCACTGCTCAAAGTGGGTTGCACTGCCCCAGAACTACCGGTGAAGCCAATGAGATCCAGAGAGATTAAATAACTTCCCAGAAGCTAAGAAAGGTCAGGGGGACCAGCCTTGCCTGACCCCCAAACTTGACATATTTACTGCCACACTAAGCTGCCTCACCTGCTCTCTCTGTAAGAGCTAAGATTTTCCAAAGCCAAGTTGAGCCTTTCCTTCCCAGACAGCGCTGGCGAGAAGCTCCAGGAGAGCGGCGCTGTCCGGTCAGCAGACGGTAGCCTGCACAGGACAGACAAGCAGCATTGGTACTCTTACCGGCCGTGACAGTACCGCACCCAGCTCTGACATTTCATACTGTCTCACTGTGCCCACAAATCCAGTTTGATTTGCTGTTCCGCTTATTCGTCCTTTGCATTAGAATTGTTTAGATTTGTGGGACCAACCAAACTTACAAATGGCAAATTAAAACAAGTACTATTGATCAGCCTGAGATGGATGCAGAGCGCCAAGCAGGCTCCTGAATATACGGCCAAAATTTCCGAGGCTGTTGACAATTTTCCCTAAAGCCTTTTAATAATTGTATGTCTGCTCTGGCTTTTCAATGGCCCCAATTTTGGGTGGTGAAATCACAGCGTGTTATTGTAATCCCTTTAAAATGGACTAGAATTCAATTCAAATAACCACATCTCCTGAGTGCCCGCAGTAAGAGGCAGGAAGGGCTGAGAAGTGGGTCTCATGGCCACACAGATCCTGAAAAGCCCGAGATGCAGGCTCCGTCTGAAAATCACAAAGGCTTTGGGGCCTGCTGTTCTCACCTCTAAACCAGGGCTCCTAAAATCCCATCCCCAGGCCAGCAGGATCAGTATCACCTGGGAAATTGTTAGAAATGCAATTCCCTGGCCTCTTATTCAGACCAACCCCAGTAACAGCGCCTGGAGCAGGGTTTGCCCATAATCGTAATCATCACTGAGTACAGATTTGTTGTTTACTAGGTAAATAACACACAGAGAGGGGATGGGGAGGGATGAGTGTCATGAAGAACCAAATGGCTACCCAATGTCATCTCCTTCATGTCTGTCCAGAGATGGCTTCTATTTCCCAACACAGTGTTATAGGTTGAGCCTGCTTCACAATCATCTAAAAACACCGATCTCTGGGCTGCACCCCAGAGTTTCTGATTCAGCAGGTCTAGGCGGGGGCCAAGAACGTGTGTATTAACAAGTGTCCCCACTGTTGCTGATGCAGCTGGTACTGGGACCACACGTGGATAGGTAAGAGAAGACCTACCTGTCTCCACTTTCAGCCTCCCTTTATGGCCTTGAATAGTGTACTTCTTTTTAAAGGCTTTTCTCCAAACTTCTCAAACCTTTGCTCACAATACTGCCTAAGGGCTCATCCAAAAATAACTAAAATCAAAACAAGAATGAATTCCTTTCTCTTTTAAGGAACAGGCAGGAATGTACCCTAACGATACAAGAGGTACTTTCTTCATTCCGGAAGTAGAAAAGCAGGGATGGCACCGTTATTAGAAACTGGTCAAGTTTTCTTCTGGGCAGGCAAAGAAAACATGCATTCTGAACGTCTGGTGCCTGTTGGGAAAGTTGTTCCAAAGTTGCAGGCCGCCTTTAGGGTGGACCCAGCCACGAGACGGCAGCACTAAGTTGGTATTCACATGAAATGTCATGCTGGGCCCACAGAGCCCCTCCCTTTCCTCTGAGGGTGACCATGCAGAGCAAGGTAATAAGCAATGGACTAATACATTCAACAGAACAAAAAGAGGCTACAGCTTTCCCTCCCAGGAAAGGTGGCATTTAAGAAATGTGTCCAGCAAATGCAGACTGTGGAATACAGACCTGAAACAGAGTTGCATGGATTCCTTCAGTCCCTCAAGATGGAGCCTCAATTTCCCACACTCAAATTAGGAAACAGAGAGTTGTTCATTGGTCACACCATGTACCATGATCATACTATACCAACGGGAGATAGGGGGCAGAATGGCAGATCTGTACCCCTCACCATAATGTCTGAGACATGGAGCCATCTTAGCTACAAGGTAACTGAGGCTGACCTAAAATAAAAAATCAACTCAAAATGGATTAAAGACCTAACTGTGAGCTCCGAGACCGTAAAGTTCCTAAAGAAAACATGGACAGTAAACTCTTAGACATCAGTCTTAGCAATATTTTTTTTTGGCTCTGTTTCCTGAGGCAAGGGTGACAAAAGCAAAAATAAACAATTGGGACTACATCAAACTCAAAAGCTTTTGTACAGTGAAGGAAATCATCAACAAAATGAAAAGGCAACCTATTAAATGGGAGAAGATATTTGCAAATCATATATCAAATGAAGGGTTAATATCTAAAATATATTAAAAAACTCATAAATACCAAAAAATTCCAATTAAAACATGGGCAGAGTACCTGAATAGACATTTTTCCAAAGGCAAACAGATGGTCAATAGACACATGAAAAGATGTTCAGCATCATTAATCATCAGGGAAATGCAAATCAAAACCACAATGAGATATCACTCTACACCTGTCAGGATGACTAGAATCAAAAAGACAAGAAATAAGTGTTGGCGAGGATGTGGAGAAAAGGGAACCCTCTTGTACTGTTGGTGGGAATCAAAGTTGGTGCAGCCATTTTAAAAAACAATATGGAGGTTCCTCAAAAAATTAAAAAATAGAAATACCATACAATCCAGCAATTCCACCTCTGGGTATTTATCCAAAGAAAACAAAACACTAATTCAAAAGGATATGTGCACCCCCATATTCATTAAAGCATTAATTTTAATAGCCAAGATATGGAATCAACTTGTGTATTGACAGATGAATGGATAAAGACAATGTAATACACACATGCACACTTGCACACACGCATGCATGCACACAGAGAAATATTACTCAGCCGTTAACAAAAAAATGAAATCTTGCCATTTCCAACAACATGGATAGTCCTAGAGAATATTATGCCAACTGAAATAAGTCAAAGACAAAAACCATATGATTTCACTTATATAATCTAAAATATCAAACAAACAAAACAGAAACAGACTCAAAAATACACAGAATAAACTGGTGGTAGCCAGAGGAGAGGGAAGGAGAAGGGAGATGGATGAACTAGGTGAAGGAGATTAAGAGGTACAAACTTACAGTCATAAAATAAGTCACAAGAATATAAAGTACGACCCAGGGAATGCAGTCAATAATGTTGTAATAATGGCAGATGATAATGATGATAGACAGTAACTACACTTACTGGTGTGATCATTTCTTAATGTATAGAAATGCTGAATCGCAACGTGCTACATCTGAAAATAATATGCTATTATACACCAACTATTCTTGAAAATATATATATTTATATATACAGATGCATTATAAATTTTAAATCCTAAACAAAAGGAACAGTATCCCAAAACCTATTCTCTATGGTAAATCTATAATTTACCAAAGTATGGTATATTAAGTTACAGGCATTATTTTTCCATGTAAAAAATAGGGACTCGTGGTTTGTGAGCTATGAGGCTACTTTGCAGTAAGCATGTATACAACGAAGAGACTCCCAGCATATTGAGAATATATGGTGGCCACGATGAGTAAAACTGTTCAGAAAATACAATTCATCCTTCTCTGTTCAATCTCCCACCACTATCACCTTTTCCAGGGGCTTGGTCTGAATTTAAACCTATTTGGGAAAAAGATTTTGCTTCATGGGTATGCTGTGCACTCAAATGTCTCAGATACGGTTACTCATGCTTCACAAAATTCTAATGAAAATGTGTTTTTGTACTGGAATACCTCGGTATTTCCTTCCATTTTCCGTGGCCTTGGTGACAGAACTCCTCAATTCTCTAAAGGCTCTTTCCTTCACTAGATTAGTTCACTAGATCAGTCGTTCACTAGATCTAGTTGTTCACAGTTGTTTCTGAACTTGGCTTACCATCAGAATAAGCTGCAGAGTTTTGTTTTGGTTTTGTTTCATTTTTAAAGTACAGATTCCGTAGCACAGCCCAAACCTACTGAGTTAAAATCCTGGGGGGGGGGCAGGAGAGAGCTGGAAAGTTGTGCTGGTTTCTAACACCTATGCGGGAACAGTAACCCAACTGAAGGAGTTCCAATGATCAGGCTCGGAAAAGGCTGCACGAGGTAGCACAGCTTTCCAGGCTGCCTAGGTTCTTCTTCTCATCATACTCACGGTGTCCTGTGGGACCAGTGGGAAGGAAATGTGGGAAGTCTACAGAGGAAGAGCACAAAGAGACTTGCCCAGAGCCTGAGAGTCTCACGCAAGAGGATTCAAGCTTCGGGCAGGGAGGGGGTCAGGCCTTCCAGTTCATCCCTTCTAACTCAGAATTTCCCCCTTCCAGGTCATCCTCTTCTAGCTCAGAATTTCCTCACTTTCTGAGGGCTCTGTAAATATGAGTTTACCAGATACAATATTGCATGGCACACACACACACACACAAAAGCCATGAAATCGCTCTTCCCTGTTGCTCTGCTCCTTCAGTCCAGGAGATCTTCAGGGAGGCCTTGTAATCCATCCCAGAATTCTGGCAAAGTACCATGGAAAGGAAATGAGTGAAAACAAAAGACATGAGGGTCAAGTTGCTGGGACTCTTTGAACGAGAGAATCAAAGACTCAGGGAGGAGTTCATCTTGTCTCTGAGGGCACTGGAACTGTCTGAGCAGGGCCCTGAGGCAGCGGGGCTGGAGAGCCAAGCAGCCCTCCACTAGCACTCACACCCACGAGGAACATCTGTTCACACCCATGCTTTTATTTCTATTAACTGGGGGAGGAGGAAGGCAGGAAGCTTTTATTTCTATTAACTGGAGAAGGAGGAACGCATTTGGTTGGGGTGGGGTTGGGAGAAGAGAGGAAAATGGAAGGTTTGTGTTGGCACCTCTCCCCCACTCAGCCCTGTGGTTTGAGTCTCTGATTATAGAGGGGATGGTCACACATTGGACACTATTCTTTCAGGAAGGTCTTTATAAAGGTTTTGGCAAAACAATGCTGCTCTTGGATTCAGGTAGCATAAGGGTGGGAGACCGGTCTTAGCTGGAGTTCAGCTAGAGAAGCAGGACCACAGTGATATGAAATAAGACATTTATTCCAGGAGTTAGATCTTATCCAGCTGTGGGAGGCAGCAGAGCATTCTTTGCAGAATGGTGTTCTGCAAAGATGGAGTTAAACTTAACGCTACCATAGCTCAGCTGGAGTCGCAGTCAAAAAAAGAAAATTGGACTTGGTCAATAGATAGAACAAACTGGAACCCACGAAGACAAAATGCGACCTGCATCAGTCTCCCACCACCTCTGACCTCAATGCGCTGCATGATGTGCAGGTGACACTGGCCCCCTTTACCACAAGGCTGCACATGGACCTGGCCAAGAACTCACAGAAGCGGCAGATCTGGTGGGACTGGCCCAATTCTGATAGCAAATCAGGGATAAATGAGGGCAAGCTGCCACTCTGCTGATTAGACCATCAGAGTGGAAAAATATGGCTGCTGCTGCACTCCTGTCTTCCAGATCTCAGAGGAAGTATCTCTTGTGAGCAATACCAATCTGTGCTTATAAAGAGAAGGGAATTCTGTGAAAGGAAATTCTTGCTTAGCATAGCTGACACAATGCAGATGCAGAAGCTTTTCTCCCTGCTCTGGCACCTGAGACTGGAAGCTCTGGGTACAAACTAGCATTTTGTCAAGCTTGGTGTGAACTTGGGAGTCCTCCCGGCGACAGACCTCCAAAAACAGGTACAGGAATGTGAATGCAGCTTCTTGGGTTGGCCTGTTGGGGAACAGATGTCAAAAAAAAGTGTGTCTTGGAAAGGAAAGGAAGGACATGGCAGACTGTTTTATGAGCATACATATATATGAGAGCTCATTTGGAGATTCTGCCAAATAACTGGGGGATACTTTGGACAAGTAGGGGGTCAGGGAGTCAAACCATGGCAATTTACATGTAAATGGAGACCCCACATTGTATTCAAGGATGGGGATGCCTGGACAAGCTGGTTACATAAGTCAGTGGTATCTCATGGTGAGAATTACATAAACTCATAAACTAGAAAGGACTCAGAGTCATTATCTGCCTCTCCTCTCCATGAGCATCTTATGTTTCAGACATGCCACGCTACTCATAGGTCTCTAAACATACCACATACTTATGTGCTTTGGAATCTTTGCATTTGGTGTGGCCTTCGTATGAAGAGTTCTCTACTCCCCTGCCCTTCCTCACCTCCTTTCTCTCAGTAACACAGACTTAAATTCTAAATCTCAGGCCAAGCATCTCCTCTTCCCCAACTTCCAGGTAATATTAGTTAAAGGACCCTCCCATGTACCATCTACTGATAGCACCTGGAACTTACCTCTTCCAAGGTATCTATAATAAACAGCAGATATTTAAAGTGAACAATTTGATAAGTTTTGCCATAGTTATACATCCAAGAGAGTATCACCACAATCAAGATTATAAACAAATTCATCACCCCTAAAAGTTTCTGAATGATTCTTTATCGTTTTTCCCCTCACCTCCCTCCATTCCACCCCCAGGCAACAACTGATCTGTTTTCTATCACTATAGATTAGTTTGCATTTTCTAAAGTTTTACTTGATGGAATCATATAATATATACTCCTTTTTGTCTGTCTTCTCTTATACTCAGCATAATTATTTCAAGATTCATCCTCCTTGTGTCCATCAGTGGTTCAATCCTTTTTATCCTGCACAATGGAGTAGTATTCCATCATGTGGAAGTACCACAGCTAGTTTATCCATTCACCTGCTGATGAGTTGTTTTCTGTTTGGGACTACTACAAATTAATCTTCTATGAATATTCATGTATAAATCTCTTTACAGACACATATTTCCTTTTCTCTTGGGTAAATACTTAAGGAGTTAAGTGGCCAGATATATGGTGGAAGTATATGTAATTTTTATGAAACTCCTAAAATATCTTCCAAAATAGTTGTACCATTTTACATTCCCACTAGCAGTGAATGAGAGCTCCAGTTTCTCCACATCCTGCCCAACACTTGATATGGTCAGTCTTTTTTTTTTTAACCACTCTAATAGGTCTTTAGTGATACTTTTCTGTGGTTTTAATTTGCATTTTCCTAATGACCAATGATGTCAAGAATCTTTTCATGTGCTTTTGTGCTATTCATGATGTAATATCTCTTCAAATATTATGCCCATTTTTAAAATTGAGTTATTTAAGTTTTGAGTATTCTTTATATATTTTTGACACAAGTCCTTTGTCAGCTATAAAAATCTACAAATATTTTCTCCCAATATGTTGTTTATCTTTTTCTTCTCTTAACACTGTCTTTTGAAGGGCAAAAGTTTTAATTTTGATGAAGACTAACCCTCCAATTTTTTTAATTAATTGCATCATTCCTTTAAGTTTCAAGTGATTTTTTTCATCTCCACTGATCTGTAAATTCTTTGCAGGCAAAGATTAACTTGTTCTATCTCTGGATTTCTAGCACCATGACAATGATTAGCACTTAGGAGTCACTGAAACTGTAGTTCTCAGGGCTACATTATTACTTCTGGCTATTATGGGAGAGCCCCTGAACTTCCGGGCATCTGTATATAATAAATATTCCTTTTCACAAGAATAGAAGGTTTTAATCAATGTGACCACTTTTTCTAAGCAAGGAATGCCCTAGTAAAGCTTCTGTACATTTCTTATCTATATATTTGAACAGAGAGAGAATGAAAAACAGAAAAATCCTCTCCTGAAGGCCCTTCATTTAGCATTTAGGAATCTGCTTGCTTTCTTTTCTGATCTGGGAGAACTCTTTGTTTCTGGAATAAGTAAAGAAAAATCTTATAGCAGTCTCCCCATGGACAGAAGTCAAAGGAAACTTCACTAGGAAAGCTGTTCAAGTAAATTTCACCATGGACCTGCTATTTTTGTTCTAGGAAAGGTGTTTTATGAAAGAGATAAAGCATCTCCTCCATGTATAAAAACCACAGCCTAGAGGTTCCCTCCAGCAGCCCCACAATAGCTGCTGGTACCCACAAAGTTCTCCCACAAACACCAACCCAGCCATGAGGTTGGCTCCTTCAGCCTGACAGCAATGAAGGACCTATCTAAATATTGTTATGATGCTGAATTCAAGACAAAACAATAGCTGAAACATTTTAAGCATTTGTCTCGTGGTGTTCTGAAACTTCTCCATCTTTCACAATTAAAGACTAAGCATGTGTTCTAGCTCTAGAAATATAAGACTAAGGTAAAAATCAATAGCAGCAATAAAATGTCTTGCTTCAAAAACCAAGAATTGCTGATAAAATATAATTTTAAAATATTTTAAATATTTGATTAGGCTCACATACAAAAAAGTGGACCTTTTCTAGGTGCCGAAAAGGAGCATGAAACAGAGTGATAGCTTAGAAGCTATTAGTGCTATGGTTATCATCGGGAGAAAAAAGATAAAGTCTTAACTTTTAAAACAAGAAACACGATGTTAGACCCAATGCAAGGTAAAGAGTTGGAAGTAAGAACTCTCAAACTGGAACTCTCAAAAAGTGATAGACCCTCTGAAAAGATAGGCTATAACAAAATCTATCAGAATAGATAAACAAGAAGTCTTGTCTGCCTCTGAATTCTAGATGAGAAAAACATCTCCTTTGGGAATTAGAAATCCCAGACAGACCTGGGGTTCAAATTTATCCACATTTTCTAGAACTCCCCAGTGCCTGGGCCAGTGATAACCCTGAGGCTCTTGCTAGAAGAATAACTATTAATGCCACAAGAAATTCATGGAAGGGAAAAGGTTAACCTAAGATAAGCTCCCTATTTAAATTGTCAAAATCCACAAGGATAAATTACTACAAACAGAAGACAGAAAACACCATAAATATAAGATTAGACTTTAAGAACCTGAGGTAATGAATTATAATCTGAAAAAATTTTTTAACAAGGTAATATTTAAAATAATTAAATATCTAATTAAAAAAGAAACCTTTAGAAAAGTTTAAGAGTCAGCCTGTAGAAGTTTTAAACAATGTGATGGACAGCTTAATTTAATAGACATCTATAAATCTCTGTACCTAAGAATTTAAAAATACACAGTATTAGGATTCACAGTCATCTTAAGAAATACCAAGCAACAAATATCATATAACCATGCTCTCTCATCATAATAAAATAAACATAAAAATATATGACAAAAGTGCCTGGGTGGCTTAGTCACTTGAGTTTTCGACTCCTGATTCTGGTTCAGGTCATGATCTCAGGGTTGAGGGACTGAGCCCTGAATTGAGCTCCAAGCTGAATGTGGAGCCTGCTTATCCGTTTCTCTCCCCCTCTATCCTTCCCGTGTATGTGCCTGCATTCACACACATTCACACACACATTCTCTCTCTCTCTCTCTCTCTCTCTCTCTCTCTCTCTCTCTCTCTTTCAAATAAATAGGTAAATAAAATCATTGGTGCCTGGCTGTCTCAGCGGATATAGCATGTGACTCTTGATTTCAGGCTTGTGAGTTTGAGCCCCATGTTCAAAGTAGAGATTACTTAAAAAAAAATCTGTAACAAAAGAGATAACCCTTGAAACTCTCATATGTCTGGAAATAATTCATGGGTCAATTAAAACATTTTAATAAATAGTAGAAAGTACTTTGCATTGCAAGTAAATGAAAATACCACATAACAAAATGGGGGGGATGCAATTTAAGCAGTACTTACATGTAATTTTATATAATCCATATGTTAGAATTTAAGACAGCTAAGCATCTGACTCCAAGTTGTGAAAGCAATAACAGAGTAAACTCCCATCAAAAACTGGATAATAGAAGAATTTCTAAAGATCAATAGAAAAATTAACTGAATAAAAAAAGAAACAATGGAAAAATCGGTAAAACCAATACTTACTATTTTATTTTTAAAAAACATTTTACTTATTTATTTGAGAGAGACAGAGGTCGTGAGAGAGAGCATGAGCAGGAAGGAGGGGGAGAAGCAGACTGATGCTGGGAGCAGGGAGACCAATGCCAGGCTCAGTCCCAGGACCCTGGGATCATGACCTGAGCCAAAGGCAGATGCTTAACCAACTGAGCCACTCAGGCGCCCCAACAGTTACTACTTTAATAATGACTAAGCAAAAGAAACAAACCTCTGGCAAGATTGGCTAAGAAAATAGTGATTGATTTGAAAAGCACACACATGCCTATAAACCACCAAAAAAAAAAAAATGTAGAAAAGAAGTTAATCACACTGCAGTGGAGATTTTCAGAAATCATAAGAAAATACCATGAGCAACAATACCATGAACAGCATTTGGAAGAAATAAAATAAAATAAAGTTATAATATTTTATAAAAATAAAGTTTACCAGAACTGTCCAAGAAGCATATAAAATTTGAATGGTCCTATAATCAGTAAATAAAATGAATAGTTTAAAATTCATTCACACAAGTACACATGCAGCAGGCGCACGCACGCGCACACACACACACACACACACACACACACACAAATATAGCCACAACAAACCCCAACCTCAAATGATTCCATGGGTAAGTTCTACTAAACACCACAGGAACAGATATTTTCTTTTTTTTTTT